>JACYFF010031956.1:70361157-70422866 GCA_017589665.1 Selenicereus undatus | reverse complement strand
TTATTATTATTATTATTATTATTATTATTATTATTATTATTATTATTGAAAATCCTTCGATGATTTTTACTAAGCGTTAGTAAGGATTATTATCAGGTACTAAATCAAGTACGAACCCGAATAAGATTAGATTATCAACCATAGAATTAGTTTCGTCATTTATTGAATCGAACCTTGATATATATTTGGGAAGTAATAATTGACGGAGGGTCGTACTATTGATTTGGGTTTAGAGTACGAGGTACGAATTACACTAACAGTGTTAATTTGAACAAGCTTTGGCAAAAAAGAGTAATGTTGTTAATAGCATGGCTATCCATACACATTCTCATAATCCCATCTTTTTTTAGAACAAGTAAGGTCGGGCCAGAACATAGACTCTTGCTTTCTCTAATGTACCCTCTGTCTATAAGCTCTTGAACCTATCATTGTAACTCCTTAGTCTGTATAGGATTACATATATATGTTGTCTTATTTGGAAGGGCAACACCTGGTGGTATGTCAATTTGGTGTTCAATGCCCCTAATTGGAGGCACACCCCGGGGTAGATCATTAGGAAAAAAATCCTCAAACTCATGTATAAGAGGCAAAGTAAGTCAATGCAAAGGTGTCTCTCCCTTTCCTTTTTCTAATACAAGTCAGGCATAAACTATATCACCCTTACTTATGGACCTCTCAACCTGTGCTTCACTCATAAACAAGGTCTTCTCACTTGTGTTTTCCTCCCCTTAGATAGGTGTAATGTTTCAGACTTGACTAGGAGGTAAAGGGGCTTGAGTGTAACTATGGCCTTTAACCATAATAGAGTAGGTATTTGATTTCCCATGATGAATGACTCCCTTATCAAACTGTCATGGTCTACCAAGTAATATATGACAAGCATCCATAGGCAACACATCACAAAGCACTTTATCTTTCAGATTACTAATGGTGCAACCAACTAAAACTTTTTTAGCCATGTGAACTTCATTACCCTTTCTAAGACATTGAAGTGAGTACGGCCTAGGGTGTGCAACAGCAGGTAGTTTAAGCTTATCTACTAAGTGGATTGAGGCAACATTGGTACAGCTACCTCCATCAATTATTAGATACCTTCCCTTGAATGCTACACCAGGACTAAAAGGCATGCTCCCTTTGATTCTCCTTCTTAGATCCTTCCACAGCATGCAGAATGTTTTGAGCACCAAGAACTCCCCTACATTAGGAGGCAAGACACCGGGCTTCTCCTCCTCCTTTTCTTCTTCTCCTTCACTGGACTCAAGGTTGATTTGCTCGATTTCCTCCATCTCTTTGATGGTTAATGTCCTCTTATTAGGACAGTCAGCTTGAAAGTGCTTATAGCCTTGGCACTTAAAGCATCTCTTGCCGTAAAGTTTCTTAGGAAACTCTTTGACAATGCTTTACCCCTTGTTTGGTCCTTTACTATCCTCAGAAACAGCCTCAACCTTAGGTACAATTTGAGATTTTATTGAGGACTAAGCCATGAGTAGTATCCAGGATTATTCTTAGCATGTTTCTCTACCTTGATAGCCAATTTGATAATATCCTCAAAGGATCAGTAAGGCTGAAGTTCAAGATTCTTAAAAATACTAGGGTCAAGTCCCCTAAGGAACCTTACCATAGTTTGTTGCTCCCCTTTTTCCAAACCAATACAAATTTGGAGTTGCTCAAACTCACAAATGTATTCTTCTACACTCATTCTTCCCTGATTCAAGGATGATACCCTAAAGGTATAGATCATGCTTATAATTATCAGGAAGAAACCTTTTATGCATGAGTCTTTTTAACTTAGACCAAGTTCTGATCTGTGATCTCCCCTCCTTGGCTCTTTGTCTCTTGGCATTTTCATAGCATAGTGAGGCATATTTTTTTAGCTTAAAGACACTAATCTTAAAGGCTTTTTCGTCTGAGTATTCTTTAATATCAAAGAATTTCTCTAAGGTTTGAGTCCACCTAAGGTAGTGATCTGGATTCAAAGTACCTTTAAATTCTGGATGGTCAATTATCATGGCTCTCAAATCATCCTCTCTAGCTGGCCTCTGTCTTCCTCTAGGTGAATGATCATCTTCGGATGAAGAGGAATGGGCAGGGGTTGGGTCACTCCTAAGAGATCCACGATTCCTTTTCCTTCTTCCTCCGGGATCATCTCTAAACCTAGGAAGGACCTCATCCAATCTGGTGGTGAATGGTAGTGACTTTAGTGGACAAGGAATGGACATCCCTTTGAAGTTGTTGGATGGCATTTCCTCCCCTAAGTCATGGGCCTCACCTAAGGTAAGTCCTCTAGGGACTTTAGGCTAAAAAGAGTTACTTTCTTCCCTTTCGGACATAAAATAGGAATCAAGGAACTCTTTTGGGAAATGGAGGTGCTTTTATGGCTGGATGTGTGTTTGGGTTTTAGGGTTCTTTGAGCAGTTATGGAGAGCGTGTTTGGCATAGTATTAGCTAAGAAAAACAAGTATCACCCGGAAGACATATGAAAACTCACCAGGTTATGGTATGCAGGTTATGATCTGCATACCAATTTGATATGAGTTCAATCAAAACTCAAGCAAGGCTTCCTGGAGTTTCAGTTTGGATGAATTTAAGCTTTCAATTAGCAAAAGACAAGATATGAATGGGTTAAAGGCTCGACCACTAAACTAAAATAGGAATTCACCCTCTGATTCATAAAGACTAAGCCTCCGAAATTAGATTAAAGGAGACCACTCAATTTAACAAGCTAATCAAAGTTAAGTGCAAACTTTGAGTTCCATAATGGAGTTTCATTCATAAATGTTCAACTGAGTTTACAACCAGAAAGGGAGGCTTTAAATAACCACCCACACCCTTTTCCCACCAAAAAGGCCTTCCTTAGTGCTTAGGTAATCCTTAATCTAGCTTAAGTGCAAACTATTTTCTAAATAGAAATTATAGCTGATTACATGGAATGAGTCTAGTTAATCTATCCTTAATTTACATAATATTAATCTTGAGCATGGTTAGCCATTCAAATTAACCCACTTGCACGTGAGGGAGAGAGGAAAAGGTTGTATATGTGACTGGCTTTGTAGTTGACCAATCTGGATGAAGTAAGAGTTCTATCTCTAGGATTATTGGTCCACTTGTCTTCAAAAGCTACTGGACCTTCATGATATGTTCCTGGATGATTTACGAACCAAGCAAGCATGGAGGCAAGTGACCAAGCCTTCTAGATGTAGCAGAATCCATAGCTTTGTAAAATAGGTTATTCTAATTTGAACAACCACAGTAAACACCAAAATTGTGCAAGTTATTTATCCAAGCTAGACTTGATTGAGGAGTGATTTCAAAGCATGGGGGGTACATTAGGATGCTAGTAATCCACCCAAAGAATGAAATCTTTCCTAAGTCAGGTTGAAGGTCAAGAAATAACAATTTCTTTCAAACTGGGCAAAAAACAACCCAAACAAAGTATACGATTGTTTTGGTCTATCTTACCAAAATGTTATGATCATAACCCAAAATGGACTTCACTGTTTAAAACAAGAGTTCTTAGGGAATCCAGCAAAGTAGGATCACCCCATGAGAAGGCTTAGGAGAACCACTTGTCATGCTATCTAATATGGTGCCCCATTGTGGATGGTTAAGGGAGAACATAGATAGTACAAAAGTGTTTGTGACCTATTCACCCTTTCTTCGTTGAACAATCGCCAATACCAATTGTGATAGCATTTTTATCCCAATAAATATATGCTTACAGGGATATAAAAGATATTAAGTGTGTGCTTATATTGATAGTAGTGATTTTATCTATTTTGTAGTAAGATCTCTATTTCTAGAATTCATATGGAAAAAAGTGAAGAATCCTTTACAAGTAAGAATAGCTTATAGTAGCATAATCAGCCACAATAAAATTATAGAAGGGTTGTCCATTGAAATAGGAGTAGTTCAATGCATTTTATCGGTTCTATGGCTACTAATAAGGCATCTCATGATATGAATACAGGAATTAGTTTTTAAAGGTTATATTCTCTATGCACACAAACTATAAGCCAAATCATATTCACAATAAAGGGTCACTCAATTCCCATTGATAAATTAAATAAGGCATATACTCCTCAAAAGATTACGTTTACATGTAACCAACATGGTGGGAGGATAATCACTATACAATGTGAAATAGCGCTAACAATCTCATTATTTGGGTTATCTATTAAAGAAGACATTATTGAACAACAAGAAGAATTATGCGAAGAACACTATTATGATAATCCACTAAAAGTTTGGCACAAAGATAAGACATTTGCAAAGCTTACTTTGTTACATCTCAACATTATTATCTAAGTTAAACAAATGGTATATAAACACACCAGGATACTCAAGAGTTTGATAAACAAATCAAAGAACTTTTAAATAGAGGCTCCATTAGGAATAGTAAGAATTCTCACACAAGTCATGCATTTATGATGAGAAACCATGTGTAAAACCCCATAAATTCGAATTGAAAAATTATGTCCGGTTAGACGTACTTAGACCCAAGTCAATGCCAAATGAGTCATCGTGGAATTTTCTAATTTTTTTTTTAAATTACATTTTTGGAAGTTTTAAAATCTCCAAAATTTCCCTTTTTGATTTCTTGTCAATAAAATCCATTGTTATTACTATTATTATTTTTATTATTATTGTTATTAACATTATTTTATTATTATTACTATTTAAAAAAAAAGGGAACCCTAGCCCTTCAGCCGCCTCCCTCACAAGGAAAAAAAAATTTGGAAATTAAACTTCCTTTTTTTTATTGTTCACGCCCCCCTTAATATTCCTAAACCCAAAAACCGTAACTCTTTTCTTTTCTCACACCTCTCTCTCTCTCTCTCCACTCCCTCACAGCCATCGAACCACCACCGCCACCACGGCAGCTGCCCCAATTTGAACGAACGAGGAATTTCCGTTGATCTAGATCCGGTTTTGATCAAAGGTACTCGTAACAATGTTTTAATGTGATTTTCTTTTTAGTCTCAATAAAGGTGGGTTATTTTGTCATAATTTGATCCGGGCAAGGGTCTAAGGATGTCTAACATGTACGGGTATATTTTTGGGTAACCCAAAACAAGCGAAAACCGTGCATAAAAGGGTCAAATATTTTGGACAGGATTCACACTGTTTTGGTTTGATTTTGAAAATTCGATATAATTATTCTGGTCGTCCAAAAATTATGAAAATTTTCCAGTAGTTAGATTAGGATGTGAAAATCACGTGAGTATTTGAATTCTATGAATCGGAGTTAAATTGAAATAGCTATAGCCGAAATACCAAGCACTGTCAAAACCAGGAACTGCAGGTATAGGATACGGCTTTTGAATTTTTCGACTTAATTACATTGCGAATTTGGGGAAGTGCTGAACATTAAAGTTCTAGTAGACAAAATTATGTTTCTATATTGGGCAAGAACATGATTTTTGGAGGTTTGTATAAAAAGTTATGGATTTTGGAAGTAAGGTTAAAAAAAAAAAACCTGGACAGAAATCGGGAAGCTGAAACTGGGACGATTGCAACCACGATTTGGAAACATTCCCTAGGTCATAATTGGTTGCTAAAAACTATGAAATTTATTTGGGGAAAACTTCTGGATGTAACAAAAATTTCCATTTTAGAATCGGACCATTTGAAGTAGCGGAGCCCACAATACAATAGATTCTTCAAGGGACTGTCGTGGGGAAATAGTCACTGACCGTTCTGTAACAACTGAGATTTTGACCTAGTTTGGATCAGAACCGAGCCAAACCTCAAACACAGGAAATGTGGGGGATGACTTAAGGATTTCAGATTGACTTAGAACACTGGAATCGGATATTGGGAACCAAAGTTATAGCTTCTGGAAGTTGAACTCAGAAACTAGCTAGCCTGAACCCTAACCAGGGTTAAGGTTTGGAAGAATTAAAAATCTAGAAATCCTTTTCTAAATTGTGAGAGGGCCAAGGATGCCCTATACTGAATGTGGACTGACTATGGGCTATATGTGGGCCCAGGTGCGGAGCAGTAAACTCCTACCAAAGTAACTGAGCCCGTAAGTTTTGTACGGTATCCAGGTAACAGTCATGCCCTAATCTTTTTCCCGCGTTGCTGAAACCATAAATGTTTGGAGTTCTTGTATCGAACCTTTGGCATTTCTTTTTCAGCTGAATGAACACTGGTTTACAATTTACAAGTGATTACCTTATGGGAATTGTATACTATGTTATATTGTGGAAGTTGGGAATTTTTCATATGATGAAAGTTGAAATATACTGCGATTGTGTTTGGAGTTCTGTATTTGTATTCCGATTTCTGTGGGGAAAAGTGTTTAAATACGAATGAACTGAACATGTCAAGTTGACCTCCAGTAAAGAGGAAAAAAATCACTAACCGGAAAGAACTGAATAGGGTGGGTTATACCTGTGTGAAATGGTTGAAGGTCATAGCCTTCCCCGGGTAATAAGTGCATGCATGTGAGCGGCCACGTACTCGGCAGAGACGTGGGCCAGGTTATCGGTAATCACCCATGATGGTGGTAGGCCAGGAAAGTTAACCGGTAACCGCCCGAGGAGTGGTAGGCTAGGAAAGAGTTAAACGGCTGCGCTATGTTCGGGCGTAGGCCATTTGACCCACTGGGGTCGCTCACCCAAGACTTATCTAGAATTGAAACATTATAAATGTATCTATAGAAGCGTAATTCTGAAAAATGATAATCAAGGAAGGGGGTGATAATGGCCTGCATGCTTTGAAAACATATTGCTATCCCCTTTCCCTAAAATGTTTTCAAAATGAATTTGTAGGTGTGTTTGACTGTTGGGGGTGAATGTTATTGAGTTTATCTCACTGTTGTAAAATGTTTTGTTTTCAGGTGACCTACCTGTATTTGGGACTAGGGACGTGAGAGTACAGCGAGACACAAATACTGATCATATTTGAAAGGAACTTTAGAAGTTGTAATAAAATATAGTTGGATTAAATTGTGGTGTTAAGATTTGTGTTTAAGTTTTGGGAACCATGTATGGTAAGTTTTTGGTTTGTAAAAACTTTGTATTAGATGTCAGTTATGATATCCAGCTTGGTATTCCCAAGAAGGGAGTACGGCGATAACACCCAGTTTAGGTTCCCACTGCACTTTTCGTTAATAATGGTGTTTAATGATGAATTAGAGATCTGGGGGTGTTACATCATGCTTGAGAAAAAAGGGGGAAAAGTTATAATCATAATCAATTACATAAAGCTTAATGATAATACTGCTTTGATATTGATTACACTCTTAACTGAACAGTTCTTTTCAATAGAGTTTAAAGAGCTTCTTGGTTCCTAAAAATGGATTGTAAAAGTGGATACTGACAGATAAAAATAGATGAATAAAGCATTCCTTTAACTGCTTTTAAAGCCCTCTCGAACACATTTTGAGTGATAGTGATGTCATTTGGTCTTAAAAATGTAAAACAAATATTCCAAAGAAGAATGGATAATATCTTGAAAGATCTCAATCACTGTTGTCTAGTTTTGTTAATGATATTCTTATCTTCTCTAAGACCATTGAACAGCACAAAGATGATGTTCTAATTAACTGTCACCCAAAGATGTATTGATCATGGTATAATCTTTGGTAAGAACAAGTGCATTTATGCTGAATAAGAAATAGAATTTCTAGTTCTAGAAATAAAAGTTGGACAAATCATTATACAAAAGCATATTTTGGGAAAAAAATAGAAAATTTCCCTAAGAAAATTGAACATTGAAGATAGGAAACAATTAAAAATGTTTCTTGCATCTCTTACCTATACTTTTAATTTCATTGAAAATTCAGCTAAACTGGGAAAAGCATTGTAGCAGAAGCTTAAAAAAGAAGTAAGTTAGACATGAACCCCTATTGATTTAAAAATAGTTCGAAACTTCAAAAAATTGTACAAAAATCTTTCTGTTCTTAGCTTGCGCAATGAACAAAATGATTTGATTCTTGAGACAGATGCCAGCAATGAGCAGTGAAGTGCTAAAAATCAAAGAAGGAGAATGTTGTGATTTTCCACAAGCGTACAATTTTATCATTGCAACACTTACAGATGTCATCCTTAGGGATGAATTATAAAATTAGATTACAAAAAATTAGAAATATTGATTAAAGTTTATGATGAATTTCGTAAAACAGTAAATAACAAGCCTTCCGCTAATTAACCAAAACTAAAACAATGAACCAAAATCGTTACAATAGAATCAGCTCCCAAACCTAAAGCAAAAATTATGTAACTAATACAATCGGAATGAAAATCAATGAAACTTTACCAACTCATAAACAACAACAAAATAGGGAGAAGAAATTTGAGCACCAAAATCAAGCATTAATTGAAAATGAGAGGAAAAAGAAATTGAATGACCTATATACGATTATTATGAACTCAGAGCATGATACTCGTACCAAAGCCAGGCAAATTCAACTTTAAAGCCAAAAATCTCACTTGAATTGAACCAAAATCTTACATGATTACAAAATTTGAGAGTTTAATAACCAAATTTGAAATTAAAAATGAAAATGAAAGTGAGAAGAAAACAAGAAATTGAAACCTAATCTATGCTACTACTTGCTGCTTCTTTTGATTCTTCTTCAAATTATAACCCAAAACCGCGTCCAAGCATCTTGATTGCTTCATTAACCACGACTTAAACCTCTCCATTATTGCTTGAAACTGCCAAATTGATGACAATGAAAATGGATGCAAATAATTGTTGGAGGTTGGTGATGAGTGAATTGATGAGGGTAATTGAATAAGGGAACAAGTAATGAAGAGAAAGAGGGAGAGAGAGAGAGAGAGAGAGAGAACATGGAGCGGGGCATGAAGAAGGTATTGCAGCAGGTGCTGGCTAGTTTCTGGCTTCTGGGCGAGCAGAGAAGCAAGAATTGAAGAAGAAGAAGAATGGAGAAATCAGCGGTCGCGTGCATCACGCGTGCCAAATAACTGAAAGGAGATGGAGGAGTCTTGCTAGTCTCTAGTTGGATTTGAGCCACGAAAGATAGCGGATAAAAACAGGTGGTCACATGTATTAGGCCTCGATAAGAACAGGTCACGCGAACATGGAGGGGGAATACGAGACTAAGCCAGGCGTACTAGAGGCCCAAACCAATTGGAGGAGAGAAGGAGAGTTGACTGGGGGGAAGGATCGCGGATGGGCTTCGAAGGTTTTCTGGCTAGAATTGGGTTGCGGAAGATAGCTAGCGCTGGGCCAAGGGCTTCAGTGAAGGGGGCCTAGGTTTTTTTTTTCTTTTTTTTTCCTTGCTTCTCATTTGATCCAAAACTTTTGTATCCCACACCTATATTTTGCTCATCCTCAAAATAAAATAAAACCAAAAATTCTAGAAAAAGAAAATAAAATCCTAACTCACTTTCGTAGGAATCACGGTTGCACTTAGTCTGTACCTTAAGCCCTTTAAACTTGTAGGTTATCCCTAGTGGACCAATAAGGTCTCGTGAGAGTTTGCAGAAGATATACCCATAAAATCTTTAATAAGAATAGAGAAAAGAAAATATCAAAACTAGGTTTTTTTTTTCAAAGTATATATAGAACACCAGGGAAAAATATATACACATTCCAATTAACCACATCACTCAAGTAACCAAAGCATTAGATCACATATAAGCACAATATACGTATCAAAAAATTCTTAGTCCCCAAAAATGACATTTATGCACAATTTTTCACCCCATTTATAAAAAAATATGTACAAGCCCAACTGGTAGATCTTCACTTTAGAGATATGTGGATCACTCGCTCATGTGTTTAAGATATAATAAGGATTATCCAATCCATCTTCCAATCTAACAAACTACTATAGACTTGCTAGAATTCTCAATTTTCCACCACTAAAATGCAATATGCAGTATATGATAATCAAGAGGATTTAACACGGGTTGTAATAGGGTTAAGGGCAAAGGATTAGGAGAGGGACAAATAATTTGTGAAATGAGGAGCTAAAATTCAACTAGGTAAAGAATAACCAAACACTTCCAAAAACTATAATAATCATACACTCTTCTAAACTTTATGACAAATAAGAACACACCTTTCAAAAACAGCAATTAGAAATCAGTGTACACAATAATCATGTATTCATGCCAAACACTCCTATTCGCAGACTTTTTCCAACTTTTTAACTTTTTTTCAATTTTTAAAAATTTTTTCCTTATTTTTTCACTTTTTCTTATTGTTTTTCTCTTTTTGTGTTTTCTCTTTCTCAAAGAAAACAAATGAATGGCATGTGAGAATGCATCTCATTTTCCAAGTGGTCATAATGAATCACCACCCTTATAACCAAAATCAACCACCAATTACATCAAACACCCAAGAGCAACCCACTGAATATTGAAATGTTGCTCCACTAGTCTTGGCTTAGGTATAGGAAAATGTGAAAATGTGTTCAGGCCAACGTTTAATAGAAGGGTACACATCAAATGAAAATGGTCAAGACTCAAAGGGTTAGTAAAGGATAAAACATTCAAGTCAATGTGGCAATTTAGCTCTGTGGCTCATAAAACAAATAAATGTCTCCATCATATTACCATAGTGCACATGCAAAACGTGATTTTGAAGATAATTAAAGTAAGTTCTAGAGATGTAATCATAAAAGAGACATACATGAAAGAAATATATGAGACTAAAAATGATGAAGTAGTCTATAGGACACAAAATCTCACAGGTCATTTATCAAAGTCAATATTACTTTAGAAAAATGTCAGGGGTTAGGACTGTATACAAACATTACACCTTGTACTAAGTTCTATCATGTACACCATATCTATACATAACATAACAGCTAAGATTTAAGATAACATAGTCAATTAGAATGACACATATATTCTCAAAGACGGAACAAGTTTTTTTTTTCAATTTTCAAATTTTTTAATTTTTTTCTAAGACATAGCTTCCGCATTCCCACACCTAAATCATACACTGTTCTCATTAGGAGTGAAAAGAAACATAAAAACAACTAAAAAGAAAAACAAATATACAAAAAGAAAAAATAAAACTCAAAACTCAAAATGACAAGACTCTAAAACTCAATAGAAAATAATGAAAATAAAATAAAGCAACAGACATATACAAAAGAAAATAAAATAAAAAGAGAGGATAGAGTGGAAAGATTATACCAAGTTCGGTGCACTTCCTCCTGAAATATGTTTAGATAAAGGTCCATGGAGCATCAACCACTCCATATCAAAACATATTGCTACTCAATTCAAAACCCATTAGTGTAGGAACTAACTTATCAAACATAGAAGAACTCTCAATAAGATAAATACAATAAAAATTAGAGAGTTAGAGCTAGATTCCAGAAAGAGTACATCCATGGTAGTAGTGCAGCACAGTTGAGGGTCATTTCAACTTATTAAATTGTTGGGCCCAGGCATGATACATATAGACATATTCAAAATTAGCTAGCAAATGGGTCATTAACCTAGAAATTTTATCATCATGAAGATGTTCTCTAGGAAAAACAATGGATTCTAAGTCCACATGTCCTTTAATATCAATATGCTCAAGAGTCTGGTCCAAATTAGCAGTCATAGGCACAAATGTCTCAGATTCTAAAAATTTAGACTTTGATGAATCGAGGATATGGTTAGCTATGATGAGGTCAAAGGAAAAGGACACATATTCGATACAAAAACCGACATCAGGACCTTCTTTGATATCAAACCCACATAAAAAAGATTTATATTCTAGACAAAAATATCATCATCAAATTTTTAATTAGTGGGCTCAACTATCCCTTCACAAAACTCATGTAAACAAATATCTTCTGATTCATCAAAATCAAATGCTCAATTCTAGTTGTAATGTCATATCAAACTCACCAGTACTCTTAAAGTCGTCACCCGCCTCAAACTCAATAGAGTCCCTGAGAGGGATGGGAGGGTTAGCTAAAATTAGCACATCCTCGGTGACGTCTTTGTATGAGCTAGGTTTAGGTGCAAGGTCAGGGGATAGAGATATAGGAAGGTCATTCTCTTACGCTAGGTCACGCAAAGGCATGTGATCGTACAAATCACGCCTATCAAGATAAGAAGGCTCAAAATCATGATAAAGACTGACTTTAGGTTTAGGAGATCCTAAACTAGAGTCAAGCTCATGCAAATTATAATCCCCCTATTCTTAATCCTCCCTACTCTAATTAACAGAATGAGAATATTCGGCGATTCTATTCTTCATAGTCTCTACCATTTTATTGGTAAATTCATATGTTGTATTTCCAAGACTAGCAAATGTAGCGTCAACATAATCACGATAAGGATAATTATGAACATCATGATCTGAAGACTAACAATAATCATGCAAAACAGGAGGCACATAAGAGTAAGATTGATGGTCATAAGAGTCTGTCAAATCTACCTGGTGGTGAGGATTAATGTGAAAAGCGCACTCGCCATGAGTCGGGTATCCTAAGGTCCCTCTAACTTATTTAAACTCATACGTATCCCAAGCCAATTTTTTGAAGAAATCACAAACCTCATCTTGAGTTCTAGACAACAATCCTAGTAAACCTCATATACACATAGACTCAACATAACCTTTAAATTCAGCATTCAGACCCATAGAAATGACCTCACAAATTTTTCATCTTTCAAAATGTTAATTCAATTGAACATAGTAATCATTAAGTATCGACAAATAGCTCCAAAAAAGGTTCATGCTCGAATTGTGGGATATTGAAAATGGGCATTCTTAAAGTTTTTTTTTCCAACTTTAAGAATTTTTCAATTTATTTAGGATTTTTAATTTTTTTCCAATTTTTTTTAAAGGAGAAAAATGAATGACTCTAAGACACTAATTATAAACTAATAACTAAAACAAAAACAAGGTGGTTAAATAATTAAGCTAACAAAACAAAATAAACTGACACAAATAAAACTAATTTACCAAAAGAAAAGAAAGACCAAGAAGACATAAACAACAAGGAATGACTGATCACAAAAAATAGGAAATAAGCACAAACACAAAGCATAAACATTTTTTTCTTTTTCTGATTTTTTTTGGATTTTTTCACACTCAAACAAAAAAAAAAATATATATATATATATATATATATATATATATATATATATATAAAATCTTAATCGGAACAAAAGCTAAAATAAAATTAAACAAAAAATTAAACTCCAAATTTAGAACACTTTACATAGAATATTCAGCACAATCATATTTTTTTTCAATTTTTCCAATCCCAAAATAGTAGAAAAAAATCAGAGCAAAAAATGATTTCCAAAAATGGCTAAAAATTTCACAAAAATTCATCTAGACTCTAAAATTCCCCAAGAATCTAAGAACAACAAAATTAGCTCCATATTAGCCCCAAAAAATTGAAACAAAATATGAAACTCCAGAAAAAAAAAAAAACTTGTACAATTTATTTTTCCTTCAATTCTGCCTACCCTACCCAATTTGTTAATTCAGATTTTTTTCCTCAACAGAAATTAATCAATAAAACCAAAACAAAAGTGACCAAAATGAAATAGAAATATAAACACTAAACAAAATAAAAACACAAGAAATCTAAACTAAAAACGAGTAAAACTAAATCAACACACGCTCAAAATGGTAATCAAAAAGTACAAAAAAAACAAAAGTGACTCAAATGGCTAAACTACGACTCAACTTGCAACCAAATTTCACAAATTCCATCCTTGACAACGGCACCAAAAACTTGTTGTGATTTTTCGCAAGCGCATGGTTTTATCATTATAGCACTTACTGATGTCGTCCTCTGAGACGAATAATAAAATTAAATTACAAAAAATTAGAACTATTGATTAAAGTTCATTATGACTTTCGCAAAACAGTAAATAACAAGCCTTTCACTAATTCACCCAAATTGAAATAATAAACCAAAATCACTACAATAGAATCAGTTCCCCAGCCTAAAGCAGAAATTGTACAACTAATACAATCCTAATGAAAATTGATTAAACTTGACCAACTCAGAAATAGCAACAAAATAGGGAGAAAAAATTCAAATACCAAAATCAAGCATTAATTGAAAATGAGAGGAAATAGAAACTTAATGACCAGTCTTCGATTATTATGAACTCAGAGCATGATATTTAGCAAAGCCAAGCAAATTCAACTCTACAGCCAAAATTCTCACTTGAATTGAACCAAAATCTTACATGATTGCAAAATTTGAGAGTTTAATAACCAAATCTGAAATTAAAAATGAAAATGAAAGTGAGAAGAAAACTGGAAATTGAAAACCTAATCTATGCTACTACTTGTTGCTTCTTTCGATTCTTCTTCAAACTATAACCCAAATTCGTGCCCAAGCATCTTGATTGCTTCATTAATCACGAATTAAACCTCTCTATTACTATTTCAAACTGCTAAATTGATGATGATGAAATTGATGAAGATAACTGTTAGAGGTTGGTGATGAGTGAATTGATGAGGGTGATTGAATAAGGGAACAAGTAATGAAGAGAAAGAGTGTGTGAGAGGATGGAGCGTGGGCATGAAGAAGGCATAGCAGCAGGCACTAGCTGGTTTCGGGCTTCTAGGCTAATAAAGGAGCGAGAAAGAAGAAGAAGGAGAAAGCAGTGGTCACGTGCATCGAGCATGCCAAATAACTAAAGGGAGATGAAGGAGTCTCGTTGGGCTCTAGCTAGATTTGGGCTGCGAAAGACAGCATGTATGAACAAGCGGTCACGTGTACTGAGACTAGGGAAGAACAATGTCAGGCGAAGATGGAGAGGGAAACATAGGACAGGGCTAGGCATTCTGGAAGCACAGGCCCGTTGGAGGAGAGAAAGAGAGCTGACTAGGGGGCGCGGATGGGCTTCAGAGGTTTTCTGGCTGGAACTAGGCAAAAGATAACTGGCGTCTACCCAAAGACTTCAATGAAGTGGGCCCGGGTTTTTTTTGTCTTCTTTTTTTTCCTTGCTTCTCATTTGGTCCAAAACTCCTCATCTAACTCTTGCTTAACTGAGCAAATTATTTATTTTTTCCAATTTTTTCCAATTTCTACAAAGTAAACAAAAATATATTAAAACGCTAATTAAATTATTTATTTTGAGCAAATATTAGATAATAAAGGATATAAAAATGACATAATTGCAGGTCGAATAGAGAAAAAACTCTACAAATATTGCAATAGAAGTTTTAATAAAACAGAATACAACAATCTTACGATGGAAAGAGAACTCCTTGTAGCCATCAGGGGAATTGAAAAGTTCTTAATCTTTTATCCCCAAAATCATTTTTTGTTCGAACTAATTGCCAAAGAATACTTGATTTTGTAAGTAAAAATTTAACAAATATACAAGGGCAAGGGCAACTCTTGCGTTGACAATTATAACTTAACCAATTTTCTTTCTCTATTGAACTTATAAGGGATTGAAGAATTCTCCGGCAGATAGTTTAACTCGTGAGCTTGTCAACGATGATCATCAAAGTAGAACTCCTACCGAAAAAGGAGAAAATCTAAAATAAATTGTCATTACTGCTAGAACGGGTCTCTTCTTCTAGTAGAATTCTTATGGACACTTTGAAATTTTACACAAAAAGTCAATTACGCGGTGGGTTGTTATCTTTTGCCTATCTAATAGTACAAAGGTTCAACCTTTTAAAATTACAAATGAATTACTTGAAGGACCTGTTCGAGCAAAAATAAATTCCTATACTCAACAAAAATGGTTCAACGACTAGTATGCAGCCTACATCAACTACTATAATCATTATTACTATGATATTTGGGAATCACAAAGTACTATGGTCTTCTTTCTTGATAGATTTGGAGTTGGTGATGTTAGATCGATAACAAATTCAATCTCTCTAAATGATCTCATTATGAAAGCCTAAGAATATGGGATATTAGCATACCTTATAGAAGTCTTTGATCTAAAGTGTCCATTATTTTCAAGTTTAACTAAGTTTCAGAAA
Source organism: Selenicereus undatus (assembly GCA_017589665.1). Lineage (NCBI taxonomy): Eukaryota > Viridiplantae > Streptophyta > Magnoliopsida > Caryophyllales > Cactaceae > Selenicereus > Selenicereus undatus. The sequence continues at coordinate 70,406,960 of JACYFF010031956.1, read as the reverse complement.
TATATGTTTAAAAGAATCCATTGAATTTGCACATCTCCTGATCGTCCAACAAGAGCACCTGAAAATGGAAGTCTACATATTAAGGTACATTACACATTGATTAAATATGAAAATGGAAAGGCCAAGCTAGCTTATTATCCTATTCAATTAATTAATCTAAATGACCCCGATGATCAACAACAAAAATGGTTTTTAGCACAATAACAAATAGTTAGTGATCCTACTTGAGCAAGAGCCATTTGTTTTTACAATATTTATCACCAAATGTGGATAATGATTGAACGACGAAAGGCACTAATGAATTGTAGAAACATTACTTTCATTTATCATAGTGAATTTAGCAAGTATATGAAAGTAGAAGAAGCTACATCAAATGATGTCTTTGATTATCTCTTTGATATTATAGTTGGAAAATTCTTATCAGAAAAAAGAAAGAGATATTTACATGATTTATTTGAAAAATAGGATCCAAAGTATCTTAAGCTTGATGATGAGTTTTGGTGACTACCTAGATAATGATGGACTTGAAGACATTATAAGAGATGAAGACATGCAGAATCTTAATGTGGATGATCAATCTTGCCTGCATTCGGTACCCGAAAAAGTTGTTGCACTAATGTATTATCTTGTTAAATTTTCAAGTCAGTAAAATAATGCAGTCTACTATAGTTATTTGAAAGTATCCTATAACAGTGTGTGTACTGCAGTTAATAGGACATCCTATATATTCAATCCCCTCTATAAAAGAAGAAGTTGAGTGCTGTGATGGAGCACTATCATTTGAGCATACTTGAGCAAAAGAGAAGTCTGGTTACTCCATTTCTCCCTAAACAAGTATATCTAATAATCTTGGTTGTTTAAGTCCTTCAAATCTTTCCATTGTAAATATTTCCAATTTAAAATTTTCAATAAAATAAGTTTCCCAATAGCGAATAGTACTCAACTGAACCTTATATCTTAAGTATTATAATTTCTTGATTATTATTTCACTATCTTTAAAAATAAAAAAAAATTGATTAGTGACTACGATTTGATAGTAGGAAATGGAACGGATATGTGTTGTGCATGATTTAAGGGAAATGTAGTTGATATTAACAATCTTTGTAAACTAGAAGTTAGAAACGTCAGGGTCTAATGCTAACTAAGTTCATGTAATGATCAAAGCTCTCTAATTAAGTTTTTTTTATTTTGCTAAGCATGGTGGGCATATAATCATATAAAATATAATATTTATGAAATAATAGTAGATTATGATAATTAGTATTAGTAAAGTCATTGTAAGAGGTAAAATCACAAAATAGATCTTATGTTTCTTAGGGAAAAAAAGAAATTAAAGATTGCACTCCATCTTGGAGGCAACTTGTAATATTGAAAAAAATTGTGTCAAAAACAAAAATATTTGCCCTTCAAAGGATATTTAAGTCAAACAACTGCATTCCCAAAAATTATTAGCCAAACTTAATTTGTTTCCAAAATATTTATCCAAATTTATCCGGTCATTTAAATATTTACCATACCATAGTAGACCCAGATTAGGAGTAGGCAACGGCTCGAGTCTGGTTGGATTAAGGTCAATCCGTTTACAAAATGGATCGGATCGAGTCATTACTGGTCCGTTAACAATTTGAGCCATGTCGGTCTTTTTTATGTAAATAAACGGGTCGGCGTGGGTCGACTTGCTTTTGGCCCATTTTAAAATGAAACAAACTTGTACAAAAAATTCTATATAGTAATTATTTTTTATGTATAAAGTGTTGATAATAAATTTAACTAATTGTAACATATAAATTAGTGTGACAAGTAAGTTGAACATGTAGCAACTTAAACAAACTATTAATAGGTCGATCCGACCCGAACAATTAATATGTATTAATAGACCGACCAATTATTAAACTGATATATTATTAAATTTGATCCTTTATTGATCATATTTTAAATAGGTCGATCCATTTAATTCGATGAGTACTCTACCCATGATCCACCCATATAAATAACTCTTTTTTTCCCCTCCTTTTTTTCACCACTTTGTTTTTAATACAAAAATATCCATCCGTCGACCATCATTAACTATTTACACTTACCAGTCTACGATTACACCACCGCAGACTTCAGCTAGGGCCCTCTCTCTCTCTCTCTCTCTCTCGTCAACAATGGCAAATCGATCGGGGAGCTCGCAGTGGATCTCACCACTGTCATCGTTCCTCCTACCTCGAGGCGGCGACACTCTGTGGTACACCCTCGCCCTTCTTTCTCTTCTCTCTCTCCTCCTCCACCACCTCACTCTCTCCTCCGCTTCTCCTCCTCCTCCTGCTCCTCACTTCGAGGGTTTCGGCGACGAGCTCGATGAAATCGACGATCCTGAGCCTCCGATTCAACTCTCTGATTTACCCCCTTCTCCCTCCTTGACTCAGTCCGATTCCCAGACTCACCACGGCCCCCCTGAATCCCTATCACAGCCGTACGATCATCACAGCCCTCCCTCTCCTAAACCCTCAACTGCCCAGTTCGATTTCTGGGATGAAGACGAGTTCGAGGGCATCCCTACGGAACTACCCCCAGAGATCCCCAAAATTACCCCTGTTGCAACTGCTTCTTCTGATGCTGAAGAAGCTGCTAAAGAACCCAAGGACCCAGATTCGGGTGATGCGACCGAGAAAAACGGCGCGGTATTCAAGCCCTCGAAGTGGGTGGTTGAGATTATTTGCGGAAGTTTCTTGATCATGTTTGTGATCAACTATTTTACTGGGAAGAAAGAGAATGAGAACTTGGCACTTGCTTGGGCAGCCAAATTTGCAACCAAGGACTCCATTTTTGAGAAGAATTTCAGCCTCTTGGGAGTTGGGGAAGGTGATGATTCGCCATTGTTGCTTAAAGAAGGTCAAAATGTGTTCAAGTTTTATGCTAGTGGGCGGAGATACTGTCAAGGGTTGTTGGCAACCATGGAGCTTAAAAGTCGCCATGACTTGATCTCCAGGATTTTCAATACCTTGGTGCCTTGCAAGGATGAGATAAGCTTTGAGGTCTATATGAATGATGAGGCCATGGATCAGGTGGTTTTTGCGGTGGCCAAGAAGAAGGCGGCGAAAACTATGCTTAAGGAGCTGCCGGATCTTCAAAGGTTTGCTAGTTTGGGGTCCCCACCGAGTAATAGGAAGTGGGTGTCTGAGGAGTTGGCGGTTATCTCAGAGTCTAAGGAGGTTGCTGGAGACTTGATCACTGAGGCTGTGCTTGATCAGGTGAGATATTTTCAGATTTTTTTATTTGGGTATTGACCATTTATTATTTTAGTTCTTCATTTTGATTTGTGTTCTTGAGATTCAATGGTTTTAGATTTGGGTTTTGATATCACGGATTTTAGTTGAGAACATTGAATATTAATGTGTAGCTTGTCTTGACTCTGCTTCTCTTGTGACTGGATATGTTCGCTTGTTTGTGAATGGCCACATGAGATTTAGGATCGTAAATGCATGGGTGCTTTTATTATTAGTTGGCAATACAACAGTTGTGTTATTTGTTGTGTTTGGACCTGGAACTGAAATATTTTGGTAACTATTAGCTACTGATCAAAGTTGCACAGTAATTTGGTCAAATTGGTTTTGAAGTGTACTATAAAGATTGAATATGATACTAGCATAGTCAAATGCAAAAGGTAACAGAAATTTTGGTTTGGTATAAGTTTGTGTTCAAAAAACCACGCCCTAGGCTCACAAAAGCCCGAAGCCAATATGTTGTGCCTTGGAAGGGGTCAAGCCCAGCTTATTCTTTAAGCCCACATAAGCCTGTGCTTTTCTGCACTTCAGATTGAGACTCAAAGCGATCAGGCCCTCCCTTTCTGGAAAAAGGTCATGGGAGAGAGACAAAAGGGTGAACACACCATGGAAAAACACAAATACCTTTAGATTGACACTTTTCTTAGTTGTATTATTCAATTCGAGTAGAAACCCTTATGTAATTGTAAGCAATTGCATTGCGTATAAACTGAATTGAAGAACTCTAACTTAGAAGTCTTTTTTTTGGGTGGAGGGTTTGGGCTCTAGTGGAAGGCTTGTACGGTGTTATAATAAAGATCAAGACAGAGTTAGTCAACCAATCTTTTCCCATACTTTTTCAGCTGTCGATCTACGTCGGTCGTCTTTTCCCATTCTTTTCTTGCGGCCAATCTACGTCGGTCACTCTCTATATGGGAAATATGGTACTGTCAGTAATACGGAAAGAGGGATTAAAGAATTCACTTCCCTTTTTTCTCCGTCCTGATATCCTGCCAAATATTATTTCCTTTTTTGCCCCGTCCTAAAATGCCTTGAACCCAATATACGGTACTATAATATGGTATGTTGTGATGTCCCTATCACTTGTTTAATGCCCTCATCTAAGTTATTTGTCGAAGATATGGTTTGGGGCTGATTTTCAAGCATTTTTGAGTAAATTGCGCCTCGTGTCCAAAAAAGCTCGTGCCTTCGCTTGAAGCCTGTGCCTCGGGCTCCAAGACCCTTATCCTTTGCACTTTTGTGCACCTCGAACTTTTTTAATCTAAGTTATAAGTTGAATTTAGGGCCATTTTGGATTCTATAAGTAACACATGCAATAGGTATGCTTGTATTTTCAGATAGAAAAGGAGGGTGGTAAGGGCTTCTACATGAATAGGGAGATGTAGATTAAGGCAATCTTTTGCATACAAATGCCAGGCTTTTTGGCAAATGCTATTACCGTAATAGGTAACCAATGTGCATGAGTGGCAACAAAATATGCGGATAAATTTTGAGGATAAGATTAGTCCATTGGTAATTAAACAAGCTCTGTTCCCAAATTTATTTATTTTTTTTCACCATGGGGAAGTGAATAGGTATGGTATTTAAGGCAGGGAAGAAAATGATTGCTTTTGGGAATCCATTACGACACAGAATAGATCATTTATTGCATAGTTAAACGTGCTATTACAATTCTATGTGTTGCTACTTGTTACATCTGACCTTATGAGTCATGAATACGAATCGTTCTTGTTATAGGGAAAGGTGACAAGTCTACGCTATGGATAGCACTGTAGCATATAGTCTTCATTGAAATGGTGCCCTGATAACTGTATGAACGTCCTGATGCACCCCCTCCCCCAACTTTTCTTCCCCCTTTGCTGGTGCTTTAGTTGATTGAGTGCTAAGAAAGTCGGGGCCAAACTGTTTTCCAGTTTCATCCCATCTTACTTAGTCCATTTCAAAACAGACCCAGTAATTTTTGCTGTTGAGGCATCTATTCATAATTTCATATGTGAAATTCTTAATACTGTCCAATGAAACTTGGAAAGCTGTAAGCCGGGGACAGTTTGCTAATAGTTCGGTCGATGCTGAATGGATTATTGGGAAAAGTTTACCGACATTGATTTATGTGAATTTCTTATGCGTTTGAAAGTAACTGATGTGACCGGTAAGTCTTTGTGCTCCAGGGAATGTCTTGGACTCTGAAATTGTACTCAGTCCAATAATGATTTGCTTTTATTATACTTACTGCGGCATGAAGACCTCATTGTGTGCATTGAATTCTAGTGCATGCACATGGCTGCGTTGAATGCGAGTTGATCAGCACATATCTTTCCCTATTAGGATAGGTGTTCTTGTTCCTTTCTCTTTGGGTTATATTTCCTCTTCTGCCCTGAGCAACTATGCTGACGCTTGATATTTGAATTGTGTAAAGAAGATGTTCTGATGGATCATAGATTTGAAATTGTTGGCTGCCTACTACAATACTACTCCAGCAAGGGAGGAAATAGAGAGTAGAGGAAAGCTTAGTGATGGGTTTTGTTTTGGTGCATTATAACCCCAGTTAATGTTTAGCCTAAAAGAGGTTTTCTTTACAGAATGCATAATTGAAATGTCCTACATGTTTGCAAGTTGTTGGTGAGCAAATAATTGAAGATCTGTTGGATTCTTTGAGTATGTTGGATTGAGATTAAACAAGGACTTATGGAATCTGGGTTGAGTGCTTTCTCTTTCATAATTTTAGTTAAACCTTTTGCACACAGAATTTGATGATTGCCCGAAGAATTCTCTGAAGTATCGTATGTCTCTTTTCATCTCTGTTTGACATCCTTGCTCAGACGAGCCTATAAAGTGTAGTGTTGACATAGATTTCCTAATATTTCAAGTACTTAGAAAATACCATTTTGTTTCTTCTCTTTTCCCTTTACGTCCCTTGGGGGTTGGGGCCTTTCAAATGGCAGTAATTATATTCCTCGTAAACTTTATTTCAAAGTTCCCACAACTTTGTGAATTTATCTTCAATGCTACTTCAGGGGCTTTGTTGATAGTCATGAAGTATTTACTCCTTGTCCTGAAATCATGAGCTGTAGTATCAGGTGTATAAATGTTTTGATCTATTTTGATGTATGAATGCGACTCCCTCTTAACTTCATTTATTCTCTCCATGACTTCCGTTGATATATCCTACTTTATGTACTTATAGTCCAAGAAGGGTGTGTGAAAAGTCTCTATGTATGATTTAAAAAGTTTCAAATAGCTGCATAATCTGAGGGGAATAATCATTTCCTTGTTAAAAAATACAGATTCTTTTCATACATTTTGCAATTGAGGGATTGATTTTTCTGTAATCTCTTTTCCTTCTGAACCGTTAGTTCTAAGTTCTTGGCTATATCATCAGGATCAAGTTTTTGCTTTGTAATTTACCGCATCTAATCATCTGTCAAGTTATTTTTTTCTCTGTCTCACTCTGCCATTCTTCTTTCCTCTTCCCCTTCATTTTTCCCCCTTCTCCTGCGCTCACACACGCATGTGCACCTCTCTTTCTGCTTGGTAAAACACCAGAAAGATACTAATCCTTTCTTTGCAGGTCTTTGGAGAGAAGGCTTTTGAGAAATATGGGAAGCTATTTATCTCTATGCATTTCTCAGATCAGCAATCGGGAATCCACAAAAAGAAATTGATGTTCAAATTTGCACTTCCAGGCGCAAACAACATGGCTGACATGACTCGACTTATGGCTTTAGTGCCATATTATATTGATCTAATTGGCCGATATAAATTGAGCTCACAGGTATTCCATTCTGCAGTTTCATGATTTTTTTTGCAAGTTTTATCATGTTGTTTTATCGTATCTAAATGGACATTTCTCTGCACCTGCAGGCACGATCCAAAACTGATGCAGCTAGAGCCAAGGTTGCCCAAGAGGCATACAAAGAGCTGCAAAATGCTAGACAAGAGGCCATACAGAGAAAGAAGGCAGAGAGGAGGAAGATGATGGAGGAGGCTGAAGCAAAGCTCAGTGCAGAGGTCATTCGTAAGAAGGAAGCCAAGGAGCGTGCTCGACAGATGAAGAAGGCAATGCCCAAAATGAAGATGACCCGTGCTTAATTAAACCTACAGCACCAAGTGGTTGGATGGACTATTATTCGTATGTCAATCATGGGTTGTTGCCCTCTTTCTTTGAATTTGCAAGTAGAATAACTGCCTGCCTCTTCTACCGGATCATTCATGTATTTGGCATTGTATGAGTTGCTGTTGTCTTTGCCACCATTTGTGTGGGTTTTGACTGTAGTCAGATAACAGTCTCTACTGCTGTAGGGGATATATTTGGATTTAAATTGGTAGTCACATCAGGATAAGAAATAGGGTTTCGAACTTAAGTTGCACTTTTGGCTGTGTCCGAACTTTAAGCAGGTTGTTGGCAAACCATTTTGAGTGGTTGGCTCTGGCTTGTCCAGTTAGGCACGTGGACCTGATCAGCAGCGAATGCCTTCATGTCTACTGCAAGTCTGTTTAGGTGATGCACATTCCATAATTCTTGCCCGCAGCTGATTTTAGCTTTTGACAAACATTTAGCTGCGGCAGCTTATTGTATTGTGGCTTGGGAGAATATGAGCAAAAGTATTGATATTCTCCCCTTTATTTTAAAGGTAGGATTAGCTCTGCTGGTGTGACGAAACGAGCAAATGTATTAATGGTCTTTCATTGTAAAGGCTGAGTCTTCCTTTTCTTCCCTGTATTTCAAATGTTCCATTAGTGACCCATGGGGGCGACCAATAGCCTAGCATCCCCCACAGCTCCCTCACCACAAAAACGAGCCCAAACAAGCCATCTTAGTATGTAGAAGTTGAGTCTGTCCAACCTGACAGTCAGTAGACATCAACTTTGACAAATTGCAGCGAGAGGCAGAGCAAAAAGAGGATGCTCAAAATGAGCCTAGGTCAAAGTTCAAAGTGTCCTTTTTTCAGGTAGTGTTAAGGGAATCGATTCAATAATTGATTTGGTTGAACCGTTTGACCCATTTTACTGTAGAATTAGATTCAACATGCATTTCTTGATTAATTATACTTTAATTGTTCTACATTTCCTAACAATTAAGCTACAAATGTCTGAAAGTACTACAAATAAAAGATAATTAAGATGACTATCCAAACATACTTTTTTCATTTCTTGATTAACTATACTTTAAGTGTTCTATATTTCCTAACAATTAAGGTACAAATGTCTAAAAGTACTACAAATAAAAGATAATTAAGATGACTTACCCAAGCATACTTTTTTCAGCATTTACAAATAGGGAAATTTACCAAATGGTGTTGTTTAAAATAACACTTATCAATTCATGGCTTTCTTATTAAAAGGCGTTATTTTGTCTAGCAATGGGCATTGATGCTTTTTGACGTGTCAGGGTAGGGGGAAAGAGAGAAATTAATATGCCAAAGCTGCCCCTCTCCAAATTCATTCATATCTTTTGCCAGAGGGAAATGAATATGCCAAAGCTACCCCTCCCTAAATTCTTTCATATCTTTTGAAAAGTAAGAGAGGTTGAAAGAGAGTGTGAGGAGAGAAGTTGAAACTGAAGAAACCACCATATAAGCATCGAGGCAAAGGGCGTGGTTGAAGGGGACATTGAGGGAGTAGAAGCCATTGATCTCGACAGTGGAGGAGAAGCAAGGAATGTGCCGCAATTGTGGACGAGTGCTACTAGATTGGTGAGGCGTTATGGAGTTCATCTGAGTTGGTGTTTAGATCTCAAAAGTAAGGATTTTGTTCGTTCAATTGTGTGTAATTTTGTTGGTTGTTGTTGTAACACGTGAGAGAGGATGTTGAATTTTGGTTTGGATTGGTGAATGGTAAGTGAGGAGAGGGATTATGGTGTATGTTGGAGTGAATGATGCATGGTGTTGTTGGTTTGTAAATGTGAAAGTTTGGGAGAATGGGTTGTAGTTGTAGTAGAAAAGCTTAACATTTGGGGTGGGGGAGACATGCATTCAATAGGTTGTAAGCAGTGTGGATATTTATAGTATCCCAGAAGTGGGTGGTTGATAACCTAGGTTGTACACAATGAATGAAAGTCAGTGGTGGTGAGGTAGCGAAAGTAAGGGGCCAACTATAGTGTAATTTGTGTAATTAGTTGGTTGTCATAGTGTAGTGTTGTTGAACTAGAGTTAGCCATGGTTTATGATTTGAGGAGAGCAAACAGTTTTTGTGAATTCCTGTGCCCTATGTATCTCAGAAATTGCAATTGTGCAATCTTGGCTAAACAGTGAATATGGTTGTGAATTGGTATGCATAATGTGAGTTTCCTGGAAATTACAATTGCATATCCCAGGTGAAACACTCGTTAGGTGTATGTGAATTGTTTCTGAAACGTGAGTATCCTAGAAATTGCAATTGTATATCCCAGGGTAAACAGTAAGTGGATATGTGAATTGTATTTGCAAATGTATCCCACAAATGCCAATTGTTAAGTCCTAGGGTAAATACTAAATAGGTATGGGAATTGATTTTCTTATATAGTAATATCCTAGTAGATGGAATTGTATATCCAGGGTAAACGCTAAATAGGTATGTGAATTGATTTTTGTAAATAGTAGTATTTCAGAAGATGCAATTGTATATCTTAGGATCAAGACTAAATTATGTCAATAATGTATCCTAGAAATTGCAATTGTATATCCAGTAAACATTGAATAGGTATATGAAGTGTTCCTAAAATGTTTAACTGAAAATTGTATCCACCAAGGTGAACACTAAATAGATATGTGAGTTGATTTTGCTGAGTACCAGTATTCCACAATATACAATTGTATATCACAGGATAAACAATAGGTATGTAAATTATTTGTATAATGTGAGTATCTCAGAAATAGGAATTCTGTAACCTAGGCTAAATACTCATTACATGCAACACTAATAATCACCTTCACCCACATAGTCTTTCCTCCTCGCATTGTAACATAACATCCCCCCTCCCCGGACGTACCTCTAAAAACATCCCTAACATATATACAAAGTCATCTCCTTAGCACAATCCGCTCATGCCGTGGCATTTTGTCCTTTCATTATGCTCTACACTGACAATCACCTGCAAATGCACACATGTTTGTCAGCACCAATGCCACACACTAAACATATAGCACTTTTACACCCTAACATGTCTGATTCTAGCTTCTCATACAGCACTAACCTGGGTTATAACAAACACATCTATTACACGCAACACTAAATCCAAAATTACACTAACACAGCACACTACACGTTCAAAATTATCCTGGGTTACTCAATACACGTTTACGGGTTACCCACTGTAAATGAAGGTATTAACATAATCACCGACTAACTGTATTATACCTGTCCACATCAATTACAAGAATTTTACAAACACATTACTACCGACCAGAACCCCATACTACATTTACAACCACAACTTGTCTAACGGTTAACCCGGGTTTCTCAATATAGATATCCGAGTAAACCACTACTAGATCTTGGGTTATTCAATACGCATTTATGGGTTACCCACTACAAATGAATATATTAATACCATCACCGACTAACTATATTATGGATGTCCATATCAATTACAAGTATTGTACAAAACACATCTGTCTGCAGAGCAGAACCCGATACTACATTTGCAACCACAACTTGTCGAATGGTTAACCCAGGTTATTCGATACAGATATCCAAGTTAACCATGACTATATCCTAGGTTACTCAATACGCATTTATGGGTTAGCTACTGCAAATTACGATATTAATACCATCAGAGACTATGTTATACCTATCACCAGCAATTACAAGCATTTTATAAACGCTACTACAGAGCAGAACCCCAAACTACATTTACAACCACAACTTGTCTAATTGTTAACCCGGATTATTTAATACAGATATCCGGGTTAACCAGTACAAATGAGCACATGCATATCAAACAAGCAACCTCGGAGCACATGCATTACAGACTCAACAACACAACCACACTACCACTACAATTACAAACATCAATTCAATCCAAGCCCTAACTAACCATAACTAAATGAACCCCATATCTCCAATGTCAACACCCACACCCTAATCTTACAACAACCCCACCCTTCTACAACAGCAGCACAACCCCCCCCCCCCCAAATCTCCATATTCCCCAGTTCAGGAATGAAATTCATGCACACAAATTACGTAACGATTTAACTCACTTACCTGTGTACAATGCAAACTAGAAGTAATCCATAGCTCAGCAACCACACCACATGCACTGTGCTCGTCCTCCACTTCCCTTAATAGCTTCCACAGCCTATGTTCATTCAATTGCACAACCCTTTCCCAACCCTCAATCACCTCATTCTATTTCGATCCTTCGCAAATAAGATATGTTTGGTACACCAATATAACCTCCTATCCCCATCTTAAGTTTACAACCCACCCTCACCCACCTCTTGCGCTACCATTATCAAATTGTAAGAGTTGAGCTCAACCAGATATCCTTCGTTTAGGGAGTCTTCTTTGCCAAGCTAAAAGACCCCAATTACTTCTTTAGTTGAGTTTTCCCCTTCAATTATTAAGACTTCATTAAGAGCAATGTAGTAATTACTAGTGGACATGATATGACCACCTCAAAATGGTTCCAGACAAAAATAACACCTTTAAGTAAGAAAAAGTTGATAAGTGTTATTTTAAACAACACCATTTGGTAAATTTTTCCTTACAAATAAAGGGGAAATATAAAGCCATGAAAGACGCACAAATGTGAGCAGTGAACAAAGCAATTTAAAATCCCAAAAATCCTTAAGGGTCCGCTTGGGAGGTGAGTAAGTTAGAGGAGTGAGAGTAATAAGAGTAAGGAGGCATAGGAGTAAGGAAGAGTAAATAAGAGTAAGTTACTTACCCTTAGTTGAGAGTTTAATAGGAGAAAGCACTTACCCTTGTTTAGAAGAGTAAGAGAGTAAATAAGAGTAAAGGAATGAATTAACACATTTGCTCTTATAAAATAGATTAAAATATATTATAATTAGATTTATGGGAACAAATAAGTAAAATAACTCCCTTTACTCCTCACTTACTCCTCCTTTCACTCCAAATTGGAGAGTAAGGAAATGGGGGGGAGGGGGGAAATGGAGAGTAAGGGAGAGCAAGAGTTACTCCTCCTCACCTCTCCTTACTCTCCTCTTATTACTCCCAACCCTTACTCCTCCTTGGTCTCCTCTACTCCCCATCCAAACAGACCCTAAAGTGTAACTCTAGCAACCCAACACATAGACACTAGCTTCACAATGAATTTCCTCTGTTAGCTTTCACTGGCTCTTGCTCATCGACCTTGCCTCCTTTGCCTAGAAGAGAGAGAAAAGGAGTAGAGTGGGGGGTAGGGAGAATACCCACCTTCCAGAGCTAGAACGCTCTTGGCTGAACTCATACTGGAGAAGAATACGGTCATGAAAGGCTAAGCAACTGTGCCACTTGCTTAAAGCTGACAAAAAGTTGTCCAACCAAAGTTTATCCTACCCGGAAAAAAACCGGGTACGGTCATGAATTTTTCTCCTGAATTTTGAATCTGGACACAATAATTTTTATATTTCTATTGTCGAACTCAATTTTGACATGAATTTAGCCGAGCCTGAATTGTCCAACCTAAAAAAAATAAGGTATTGGACATCAATTTTGTGTCCAAATTATCCTATCCGAATTCAACCTGAACCTGAATTTTTGTTAGCGCTAGGTCGGATCATGACTCGACCGGATCAAAAGGTTGCAATTTTGACCGAGATTTTTCTGGATTTGGCCGATTCAATATTCATTACAAGTCCTTCTGTATTCCGGACTGGACTGGCCAGCGGTTCCCGATCCAACCGATCCGATTGGCTGGTTCGGTCCAATTTTTGTAACATTGTTTCCAGGAAATCAAGAAACATTCAATTTGGACATCATTTGGTCAGTCAAAACCTAGATAAAAATCAGAAGGTCCCAATTGTCCAACTTGGTCCTAATTAGCCTATCGCTGGGAGCTTAACTATTTATGGATATCAAGGTCTCAAGGAAATTGTTAATGGAAATCAAGCCCAAGGTAAAGGGTCAAGGGACGTCCAAGAGTGTTACAAGCTTCAAAGATATTAAAGAGGTGCTAACTTATGACAAGTAACTCAAGCGATTTGAGGCTCTAGTTCTGCCCAGTTTATTCGCACATGCCTCAAATTCTTGGTTGAACTGCCTAACCTCTTAGTAATTTAGGGAAGATTTGCTAGGGCTAAATTTCAATCTAGAATGTCATCTTTCTTATGAATCAAGTTTGAGGTGTTTAGCATTTTATTTGCTCCTTAAAAGACCACTCAAGTCAAACTATCAAAACAGTTAAAATGGGCTATTTTTCAGTCCGAATTGGCGAGCTTGATTTGTCAAGCATAAATCTCATTGAGGAGCTTGTCATTACGCTTTTGGGGATTCTCAACATGCTTACTTTGAATCCATGAAGAAGAATTAAGGATAAATTAGGCGCCAATGCATGAAAGGAGCTAAAACTCGAAAGGTTGTACGACACAGATCTAGTCTGGAACACTCCATTTATTTTAGCCACAACTCCTAAAGAGTAAAAAGAATGGAGGTTCAAGAGTACTCATATGAAAGTAAAGATGCAAAGCTTTCTGACAACACTTGCACTCATCTTGGATAAGGGATTTGGCTAATATGGCAGTTTGAATTGGACCATGTGACCTGAAAGTGATTGATAGTGACAATTATGATGTTATTTTCAACTTTTTATACCTGCTAACTTTTTCGTCTCCAAATTGTAAATGGCTGAAGTTATTCTACTTTTGTCTTATTTTTATCAGCTAACCCCGTAAATTCTCTACTTGCCTATCTTTACTTTTGGCCAAGTAAGACCCTATTCTTTTCGTGACTATATTACAGGTGTGGAGTAGGAAGGAGTGGGAAGAAGTGAGTGGTAGTGGATAGGATTGGCTTGTTGTATGTGGGAGTGGGATAGAGTGGAATAGAGTGATAGTATTGACATTAATTACATTAACGATTTGTGTAACACAATAATAATTATTATCAATTATAATAATCACTATTTTTAATTAATAATAAAATATCAAATAATAATAATTAATAATAATAATTGCAATAATAATTTTCATTAATATTAATAATAACAATCATAATAATTGTTAATATTAATAATTAATATTAATATTAATAATTATTAATAGTCATAACAATAATTATTATATAATAATTATTATAACAATAATTATCATTAGTAATGAATAACAGTAATAGTTACAACATTAATTATTATTAATATTAATAATAATCAATAATATTATGAATAAAAATTATTATTGTTATTATTATCATTATTAATAAATAATATTTACTAATATTAATAATAATTATTTAATAATTAATTAATTATTAATAATAATGTTAATCATTATTAATAATAATGTTATTATTAATTAATAATAATAAATAATAAATAAATTATTATTATTATTATTATTATTATTATTATTATTATTACAATATTAAATAGTAATTAATAATAAAAAATAATCCGCCATTAATAATAAAAAATTTTAATATTACTAATAATAATTAAAAATAATAATTACAATAATAATTCGTATTAATACTAATCATAATAATCTTAATAATTTTTAGCACTAATAATAATAATAATAATAATTATTATTATTAAATTTTACTAATTATTAATGTTAAAAGTAACAAAAATTATTATTATAATTATAATAATTATAATAATTATTATTAATATTAATAATTATTATTAAAATTACTATTAATAATAATAATGACTAATTAATTAATTAATAATAAAAATTATTAAAAATAGTTACTATTAATACTATTAAATAATAATAATTTTATTGATAATAAATAATTAATTATAATTGCATATGATAGTAGTAATTACTAGTGAATAATAAATATAATAATAAACCATAATAGTAATTACTAATATTAATAATTAACAATAATTATTATAATAATTCCTATTAATGTTGATGATAATAATCATAATAATGGTTAATTTTAATAATAATAATTAATGGCAATATTAATATTAATATTATTAATAATTATGGATAATTAATAGCTAATACTTAAGAGTAATTATTATTATAATTATTATTGTTATTAATGAAAGTCCATAGTAATTACAATAATAATTATTTATAATATTAATAATAATTAATAAAATAATAATTAAGAATATTAAGAATAATTATTATTGACATTGTTAATAATATTAATTAATAATAGCAATTATTGATATTAATAACTATTGTGTAATAAATAAATAAATTAATAGTGATATTAATTAATTATTGTTAAAAATAATAATAATAATAATTAATAATAATCAAGATAATAATTAATCGTAATAATAATTTGTATTTATATTAATAATAATTACAACAAGTGGTAGGAGTGGGAATGAGTAGCAAGAAGTGGGAAAGAGTGGGAAGGCAGCATTTACCCGCAAAAGAACAGGGCATAAAGTGGTGCTTAAGTGAGTCTTAATCCAATCATTGGTGTTTGTCTTATCGTTGGAAGAGATTAAGGGTCTTGGGCTTGATTTAGGTGGTATGTCTTATCCAAAGTCGTCCTAGTTCATCGTGAGTGTCATTTGATGTGTCTTATCTAATTAAAACTCTGGACTAATCTTGTTTATGTTTACATTTTCAATTTTGGTTTCTTTGAATTTAGCTACTTTTTTGAGCTTGTATTTGGATTTCTTTTAAGCTTTGTATTAAACCCTCTCTTGGCACATCATCTTCGGTATCAAAGCTCTTGTCTAATCATCTGAGCCTAAAACTCCAAACCTCAAACACAACCCCTTCAACCCACAAACACAAAACTATCCTAGCAAAAAATACAAAATGTCATGTTCCTTAGAAAGTTAATCAAGTTAAAATATGGATTTGACTTCGTGGAGCTCAAGATGCAATTGTGGGAAGTTAGCTGCACTCCTTCATCCTTGATATGAAAAAGGAAGATAGTAGCCCTTGTCACAATTTACGACGATCAATGCCAAGAAGACATTAAGGTCAACTTTGAGCTGCCATCAAAGTTTGATGACTATGGGCCTATTCTTTTAGTTGGTAGATCTACTTTTACCAATTTCTATCAACTTTTACCAATTATTACTAATTTTTACTAGTTTTTCCAAGTTCTTGCCCAACAAAAATCCAATTCTTTTCGAATCTAACCAATCTCTGCCAACTCTAACCAAATTCTACTAACTTCTACCAATCTTCCGACTGTTAGGAACTTCTTTCAAAAAATATTACCACTATTTACACTTTTTTACCATCATAGTCCAACATTTGCCAACATTTATCAACTTCTGTCAATTTCTTTCAATCTTTTCCAATCTTAATTAACTCCTACCAATCATTGTAAATACCAACTCTATGTCATTCTTACTGATTTTACTCATTTACCAACCCATATTTACATACAAAAAGAACAGGCCCTATGATGATGAAGAGATCTTAAACTTTGAAGAATATAGAGATAAAGAGCTCTTAGAAGCTCAAGGGTATTGAGATTCCACGTTTTCTTCATTTTGTTGTGAGGAAGAAGTGTTTGCTTGCAAAGAACTCCGCCTCTGCCTTTAGAAGGCTACATGTTTTATCAAGAAGACAAAGTGGAGATAACTAGACATATCTACCCTTCATCTTTCTTGATGTCCTCTCATGGTTGTCTTTCCTTTTAATTTCATTACCATTATCCACCAAAGGGGAAGATGAAACCCACAATTTTTTTTGCCCAACTCCAACATACGTTCACCCTTGACTTCATAGTGGGACCCAAGAAATTTGATGGTTCTTTTTCCATGACCAAGAAAGTCAATGCCAAGATAGGAGTGAACTTGCAACACCCCGAAAATTCTATTTCATTTTATTGCTAATAATTAGCCTAATTAATGCAGTGGAGGTCAACCTAACGGGTGTCACTGCTGTATTTCGTAACGAAATACAAGACAAAAAGGAAATTAATTGAATTAAACGAAGGTATAAATCAAGTAAAGGGTCAAAATCAAGAGTCAACACTGTCTAGTAGTTTTCCAACACTATTTGATGCAATAAAATTTAAAACTAAACATCAATGCGGCCTCACTCAGATCCCATCCCATGCAGCATGCTAGTACCTGAAAATAAAATATTTTCAACAGTGAGATGGAGCTCAATAATGTTCACCCATAATTGTACAAAATATATTTAAATTCATTTCAAACATTTAGGGGCAAGAGAGAAATATTCAAACAGTTTGAAAAGACTGATTTCCAACCCGCTCAATATCTTCCATTTCAAACAATAGCCATTATTCAAAAGTCACGGCAAGTAAATTATCATTGGCGAGTGACCTCACCAAAGGGTCTCGTGGCCTTCTGCCGAACAACCATATGGGTTACCAGAACCCATCTTAGCATACATCTATCTACAATAGCACGCACCCGAAAATCGCATGCCACAACCCAGGGAGACTAACTTGTCTCAATATCAAGGTAAACCTACCCTGATCTCATGAGGCATCCTCCTGCCAACTCGTCTTAGTCTTTCCCGTTTGGATTTAATACATTATGAACAATTCTATTTGGCTTCCTGAAAGCCCAACCCACCTCAAACAATCTTCTATTAATTTAAAAAAACCACTTAAAGCATGAACTCCTCAAATAAAACATACAATCACAACACAATCTTCCACATACAGAAGCTCATAAAATTTCAAGTTGCAGTTCACATTTTCTGCATAAGGTCCTCTTGGCATACAATGCAAAATAACAGTTCCTAAACATCCAAATTCATTTCAAGGAGCAAACAAGGGGATTTAGGGCATAGACATTACCTCAAAAAGTGTAAGAACCTAGCTTGAGCTTGAACTAGAGTATTAGGCCTAAATGATAAAATAAAACGTCACGATATAGACTAACTTAAGGAAGTTTTGAAACCCAAAAAATCTATATTTTCCAACTCAAAAGTCAAGTAAGCTCTTTAAGGCCTATTGACTAACATTAGTGCCCTAAAGACTGATTCTCTAGCACTTAAGTAAATTTTAAACACTCACTTATTAATTAAAAGCTAATTTTGAGATTTAATCCAATTAGAGATGGTGACCATTTTCTGGTCAGTTTCATACCTAAATTGCATGAGCTATAACTTTGTATAGAATTATTGTATTGAAGTGTATCAACATAATCTGGAAATGGCTTTATGTGTACTACAACTTTCCTTCTATGAGCGGTTGCAAATTATCACAAGAACTATCTCAAAAACTCATGTTTTTCAGCTTAGTTAGTTTCCCATTAGAATTATGCAATCCCAGAAGAAAATTCATTTCTCCCTCATTTTAGATTCAAAATTGTTGATTCAAAATTCCTAGTAAACTACACTCATAAATCTACCTTTCCAAATTTTTTCATGATTTTTGGTTCAGTAGATAAGTAAACTTTAATCTCCAAATTTGGGTCAGTGCATACCTACTTTCCAGTGTCTCTAAAATCCACTTTTTCATGCATGAAATCATACAACCACTCAAGAAAACCACAACAGGTAAATCTTAAATCATTCTTAACTATCAATAGTACCTCTACCATCCAATAAAACCTAGCCAAGCCACTTGAGGAGAGGTTTTGGAGAGAAAGTCCCAGTTTTTACCTTGAAGATGAAAGTGAGAGTAAGGTGGTTGTGCATAGGCTTTCAAGCAACTCCAAAATCTAAAAATTCGATTACAAATGTTCAAAAGACTAATTAGAAGGTAATGGATGAATTGAGCTTGCTTTAAAAATCATATATGATAAGTGCTTAATGTATACATCATTTTAAGGCTGTTTTGCTTCATTTCTAAGAGAATTATGTGCTCAATGTCGGTATTTATACTCCTATTTTCGATTTATGCTTGCTTATAGTTGTTTGATGTGCAGGATTTTAGGCCTTTTTACCTAGCATTTGACCCTTAATAGATGTATTTTGACCTCCCCCACAAACACCTATGTGCTGCTACGCCCCGTGGAGCAAGAAAAGAGCAGAAAGCCGATTCCAGCATAGACCACGGTTAGATAGTGGTGTCTGCCACAGACTGTGGTGAATAGAGAAACTGTTGCCTCTTCATTTTCCTTTAGTTGCGTGGCTGAAAACATCCTGGTTTTCCTATGAAAAGGCTTCGTTCAGGCAGCAACAGGGATAGCATATGCATCGCAAGAGGAAATATTATAGTTTATCTTTCTCAATTTTTTTTTCTTTTTAGTTTGATTCTTAGTTTGATTATTGTATTAGTAAGAAATCTTGAGTGCAAGTGTTTGATCTTGAGGCTATTTTGAAGCCCTTGGTTGAAGGCTGTTCTCAGTCAAGCCCTTCCGCTCAGATTTCATAAAACGTTGCTTCGTTGTTTAATCCTTAATCATGTGTGAGTAGTTTAATTTTTGTTTAGGGATTTAGTAGTTTACGAAAGTGTTGTTGGATCATGTTTTAATCTAAAGAATTGTGCTTATTTTCATGATTGATTTGATTTCGTTCTATTGAGTGATTTTCATGTTGTGAGTGGATTTTTGGCAAAAGTTTGCTTACACGCTTGAAGCAATCGGATGAAAAACTGAAAGGTGACATTTGATTGTTAGACTGCTTGATAAAATCTGACATAATTTCATCTCGAAAGAGAGATTTGCATGTTAGGAGGATTATAAAGTAATCCAAGATAATTAACTTGGATTAAGAGAAATTAATTTGAAAGAACGACTTTTGTTTAGTTTAGGCAAATTTGGTTGATTTCAAAAGAATAGTGCAAATTTTTGGAAGGATTGCAATTCCTCGAGATTAACCGATTAGAGAAAAAGCACATGTTTGTCATTTTGGTCCAATCACTTTCGATAACTGCATGAATTCCTAGACATATTTTTCCTTAATTGATTCAGAATTAGAGAGTTAGAAGTTGTTAAATCAAAACCATTTGAATTAGAATTTTACTTAGCATATTCTGATAGACAAGACTCGATAGATTATATTAGTCCCTGAGGAACGATATCTTTTATCTATACTACGACTACCCTTGCGCTTATGACAGTGGTCAAGTTTTTGGCGCTGTTGCTGGGGACTAAACTGTTAACTATTGAGTTAGTCTTACAAAAGTGACTAAGTATTTTATTGTCTTTTATTGTTATTTTCTTTTCTTGTTTAATTGCGCTGGTAGTGTTGGTGATAGTGCTTGCATGAATTTTTCTTATTTATGCGAAGTCCAATTTTGTACGAACCCGATCCTGAGATTGAGAGGACTTTCTACTTAAGGAGGAAGAAGCAAAGGATTGAATAACAAAGACGCGCGGCTAGAAGGAATCCAACAAGCATGGCGGGTGGAGGAGGTGACCAAAGAAGGACACTTCTAGATTTCGTTACCCCTGGAGTCCAAGGGATCACCTCAAGCATCGCTCACCCTACTGTTGATGCCAACAATTTTGAGCTCGAACCGGGACTCATTTCAATGGTGCAACAATCCTAGTTTGGAGGAACGCGTTTGGAAGACCTGAATCTACACCTCTTAGTCTTTTTAGAGGTATGCGATACGTTAAAACTTCATGGAGTCTCCACTGATGCGATTCACCTGCGTTGACTTCCTTTCTCATTAAGGGGTAAAGCAAGGGCTTGGTTACAATCCTTGCCATGCATTACCACTTGGGATGAGTTGACATGAGCCTTCTTCATCAAGTTTTTCCCTCTGAGCAAAATAGCAAGCTTGAGAAATCAGATCACCAACTTCATCCAAAGAGATGAAGAGGCGCTCTATGAAGCCTGTGAGCGGTTTAAAGATTTGCTGCACTTATGCCCCCATCATGGTCTTCAGCGTTGGATGATTATCCAAGCCTTTTATAATGGTGTGACCTAGTCTGTGAGATCCACTATTGATGTGGTGGCAGGAGGCACCTTAATGGACAAAACTGAGGATGAAGCCTATAATGTAATTAAGGAGATGACACTTAATAATTTTCAAAGGTCCACCGAACAAGGCCAAACCAAATTGGTTGGAGGTAAGCTTAAAGTTGATGTGCTTACTTTACTTTATGCTAAAGTAGATGCTATGACTCAAAGACTGGACCGAATGAATGTTAATGCTGAGAATTCTAGTGGCCCTTCACCTTGTGAAATTTGTGGTTCTATTGAGCATGTAACTTTGAATTATCAAGTTGGGAGTCCTTTTTCCTAAAACCCTAGTGAAGTTAACTATGTTCAAAACTTCAACCCGAGACTGGCCAATGACCCTTATTCTAGTACCTATAATTCGGGTTGGAAGAATCATCGAATTTCTCCCATAGGTCTAATCCAAACCCATGAAATATGCCCCCAATGAATGCTAGACCACCCCCTGGTTTTCAAAGACCCTCATTCCCTTCTCAAATGCCCCAAAAGTCAAATTTAGAAGCGATGATGGAAAGTATGCTTATGGCGCAATAAAAACAGGATGAGTATATTAAGCAATTAGCCTCAAAGGTTAATGTGCTTACAACTCATAATAGGATTTTGGAAGCTCAGATTGCTCAAAAAGCTAGTTTTTTTATCTATGCCCTCAGATAAACTTCCTAGCAAGCCCGACCCTAACCCTCGTGAGCATTGCAACTGTGTCACCTTGAAGGAAGAAGTAGAAGACTTAACTGACCCTCAGGATATACCAATGGAAGAAGGTAGGGAAATAATCATGGTTAGAAGTAAGGAAAGAAACAATAGTGGAAAGACTGCCACATTTGTCGAGAATGACACTGTAGAGTTTCCCATAATTTTTCCCCCTAAGCTCCCAGACCCAGGTAGTTTTTCTATCCCCTGTATTGTAGGAAAAGTGGAAATTGAGAGAGCTTTATGTGATCTAGGTGCAAGCGTTAGTATAATGTCATATTCTTTATTTCATAAGCTTCACCTAGGACCATTACTAGCCGCCCCCTTTTTACTATAGTTAACTGATGGTTCTAAGATGCAACCTATAGGCAGATTGGATGATGTGCCAGTCAACATAGGAGATATTGGGATATTGGAGGACTTTATCATAGTTCATATGTCCGAAACCGATGATGCTCAAATTATCCTAAGTCGACTCATTTTAGCTACAGCTGGTTGCTACATTGATGTAAGAAAGGGACAGATTAGATTTGAGGTGGAAGGGTGCTATGTTGTGTTTTGTCATACGAACGAAGATGTGGTTTCTCCTAGTTCTTCTTTACTGGATACATTTCCCCTTTTCGCTGAGATTGATATGGAGGATATCTTGAATTGAAAGACCCTCCTGATTCTGAATGAATTTCTTATGAGGACCCTGACCAAAGGTATATTAAGGTGGAGTTTGTTGCTCTTATGCTGCCTAACATGCTCGAGGTTAAGGTCCCTATGCCTAACAAGTCTTCTATGAGCGACTATTGCAGGTTCGCACAAGTTGTTCTCTCTATGCCCCCTATGGAAGGATTTGATGCAGATTTTGATTTAGGGGTTGAACAAGTTGATAGTGACATGCCTGATAAGGCACGAGTGTGCTTTGTTTTGTACGCAGATAGTGCATTATGGCACCGTGTCATGAAAATGAAGGACCTTCAATCTAAACTTTTACAATGGTACCTCCAACTGAAGAAGTTTGACATTATGATCCGGAATAAAGTTGATGTCCATACACTTACTGATCCAGACCAAACATAGAAGAAAGGTCAAGCTCTTGACCTTAAAAGAGCACTTCTTGGGAGGCAACCCAAGCTCGTTTTCCTTTTTCTTTCCTTAGCTTTTATTTTTACTATTTTTGTAGTTTGTGAAGAAAAAAAACACATGAAAAAAAAGAAAAAAAAGAGAGAGAAAACAAAACAAACTATGAAGAAAATGTTAGCCACCACGGCCAGATCCCCAAAACCCCAATCGTGGGGTGCCACCTAGAAAAATCGAAAAAAATGGACCTGCAAACACCACGATCAGACCTTGGTGAACCCCACAGTCCGTGGTATACTGCTACAGCCCGCGGTTTGGGTTTTTGACCGTGGTGCCTACTCATCTTCCCAACATTTCATCTTCAACCTCACGACACTCTCTCTCTACCTCCATTTTCTTTCTTTAAACCCTCCATAACTAATACCTTCAATCCTCCCTCATTTCTTCTCCATTTTTACTCATTTTCACCCAAAATCATCCCCTTTCACTCAATCTTTTCTCGTTCCCCACAAATGTCATCTCTTTCCTCTTCTTATTCTTTAAATTCATCTCACTTTATTCATCCACCATACCCATCTTTCTCTCTTTCTTATTCTTCTTCTTTTTACATAATTTCTTCTTTGTCTTATTCAAATTTTCTTATTTAGTTTTTAGTTTTGGTTTTTGTTTTGGTTTTTGGAACAATGGCACCAACCAAGAGACAAAGGAGCACCAAGGAGGTTGGTTCTTCAAGTCAAGCACCACCTTAACCTCAAAAGACATCCTGAACTGCGCATGCTAAAGGTAACATTCCTCACCCTCTTGGTCTAACACATCCTGATCATGTTGTTAGATACACTTGTTTGAATGAACGTATCGTTGTAGCAATTGGATATTATGATGAGGAATTGTTAGCCCGGTTAGGAATGTTAGATGATATTAGATTGTTATTTGCAAGAGGTGGTATGGGACGCGTTTTGGAAATTAAAGAGCATACATATCAGGACTTAACCTTAGAAATCTTAAGTACACTTCATGTCGAGGTCATTAGAGGGCCTCAATGTGAAGCCGAATATATATATCGTTTTATTTTCAAGGTCAATTTTACTAGATGAACTTGGGTACCTTTAACAGTATCTTCGGTTTTCCACCTAGCATGGATTTATCGAACCGCCAAGTCCCTCACGCATTGAACCCAAATACATTTTGGGGCGAACGTTTGGGAAGTGTTAGGTACAACACTAGTTTATCAAGCACACATATAGAAACCCTTGTATTAGAGTTGCTCAGCGTATCTTAGCTTGTTCCCTTTTTGGTCAGGATGATAGTCTTAATGTCCCGAGATTTTTTGAGTTGTACTTTTTGTCATGCATGCTTGATGATGTCCATCTTGACCTCGATTTCTTTTTAGCCAGGTAATTGCATAGTGCTGCTATTAGCACTAATGGTAGAATAGTCATAGGTGGGATTGTGACTACTATTGCTAGATTTTTTTGGTGTTAAGCCCAACCCTAAGGATAGAATTTCTGGGTCCGAGCGGCTTGATCAAGTTGCTTTTGAAATTAGGAACTTTTGTAAAATTGAGGCTGGACGTTTATATTGGATTTACCCTAGGGACCGGCTTTTGCCGCTTCCGAATGTTGATCGAACCACGTTACTTCTTGGAGGTAACCTTTATGGGGTACCTGGTGATGAGGAGGTTGTTCGACCCGCATCTCATCATCCAGCCCCTCATTCTAGTCGAGCAGGACCTAGTTCTTCCTCTCAACTACCTCTTCCTAACTATACTAACCTCTAAGACACCTTTAGATTCATTCAAGAGGAGCAAGTTGCCCTTCGAGCATTTGTTGCTTCTGATAATGCCGTTCTTCGGGACTTTGTCCAAGAGCACCACGATGAGCTTCGTGGGATGCTTGCTACCCAGACACGGTATTTCCAAGACTATAGGGCATGTCTAGAGACATTGGCATATTTCTTATGGCCAACCACCCCATCCTCCACCACCACATCCTTTCTGATTGCTCTGCGCTACCCCCTTCCCTTTTTCTATTCTATGCCCACATTGAGGGCAATGTGTGATTCAAGCATGGGGGAGGTATTCATTATATTTGGCATCTGATGCCTGTTTTGGTTTGGTGTGATTGTGCTTTGCATATTTAGTTAGTGGTAGTTTTTGAGTTTTTGATTTAGGATTTAGTTTTGTTTAGTAGTGCACTTAGTTTTCTTTTCATTCTAGGTTGCATTTTAGTTTTTCTTTTATTAGTTTCCTTTGCATTTTAGTTTGCATTGTTATTAGGAGCATGCATAAAAAAAAACACAAAAAAAAAAACAGAAAAGAAGAAAAAAAAATCCTCCGATGATGATCTTTATAGATTCGGTAGACTTCTTTGGTTTAGTTTGATCCTTTGATTCACCCAAATTGTGCATAAAATGTTTGTGAATGAGTTTTTACAATGAGCTCCATGTTTTGACCACATGTTGGATGCGAGTTGATTTACCCCATGAGTCTTTACATGAATTTTGGCATATGTCATGACCTTGGTAGATGTCCCATGAGATTTTGAGCTTTTAGAGACTATTTATCAATTCAGTCTCATATTTTCTTTCATGTGTGACTCTTCCTTGACATTATTTCTCTAGAGCTTGCTTTGATTCTCATTCAAGATCACATTTCGCATATGTATTTAGGCAATATGATGGACGCATTTTTCTTTGATTTGTCAAATCCCACAACCAAATAGGCACCTTTGTTGAGTATTGTATCCCTTGCTAGCCCCTTTTGAGCCTATATCCGATTTTTCTTGATTTGAACCTCCTATTACAACCCATGGCCAAATACTTGTCTTGCCCTTAAGCCAAGACTAGAGGAGCGTTTCATTATTATGCATCATAGGGCACTAGTAATGTGGATTGTTATCTTTTAGTGAATTTTGGTTGTTTGGTAAAGGGATGTATGATCTTGATTGATGAAAAAGAAATCCCTTGCTTCATTGTACAAAGTTTGTAGAAGAGTTGGAATTTAAAGTTCGTTTTGGATCTCCCCTTGGCTATCCTTTTTGAAAAAAAACAAATGAATGAAAAAAAAGAAGAAACCAAAAAAAAAACGAAACAAAAAAAAACGAAAGAAAGTGTTAGCCTTGTTGGGATTATAAGTTGTTTATAATTTTCAACTCTTTCTCTCTTCAATTTGCGGATGTATTTTATTGATAATTTATAATGGTCTAAGAAGGATGTAGTATGATGCATTAGAAGTGTTTAGCTTTTAGTCTCTGGCTTCTAGCTCGTCATTTCCAAAACATTTGTTCCCCTCTTACCTTTACCCATGGCCTCATTACAACCCTATGGGATTCCTTATGATTGTCTAGTGTGTTTGCATAATAGTGATCCCGAATTTGAGAGTCTTGGCAAGCTTATGGTAGATTTGAGTCCAAAGAATGAGAATTGAGACAACCTTCATTATTATTAAACACATGAGTGATGAGAGCTACATAACTATAGTAAGGTTCTACCGGCCTTGCTAGCCTTACTTGTTTCATACGTTGAAATGACTGTATTTTATGATTTGGGAAGATTGGTTCAAGTTTGACATTGTAGTCTATCAAAAGGTTTTCGAAAATTTCATTCCCTAATCTGTTTGTTAATAATTTTTGTATCTTTTTGGGCTACCTTTGGCTCGGCTTTGCCATTTGAAAGTTACCTATGTCTATCCTGAGGAGGTTGTGCATAGTTTTATTTTTCTTAGCATTGTTTGAGGACAAGCAACAGTTTAACCATGGGGGGAGTTTGAGAAGTGCTTAATGTATACATCATTTTAGGGATATTTTGCTTCATTTCTAGGAGAATTATGTGCTCAATGTTATTATTTATACTCCTATTCTCAATTTATGCTTGGGTATAGTTGTTTGATGTAATTTGCAGGATTTTAGGCCTTTTTACCCAGTACTTGACCTTTAACAGATGTGTTTTGACCTCCCCCGCAGACACCTGTGTGCTGCTATGCCCATGGAGCAAGAAAAGAGCAGAAAACCGATTCCAGCTCAGACCACGGTTGGACAGTGGTGAACAGGGAAACAATTGCCTCTTTGTTTTCCTTCGGTTGTGTGGCTGAAAACGTTCTAGTTTTCCTATAAAAAGGCTTTGTTCATGCAGCAACAGGGAGAGCATATGCATAGCAAGCAAGAATAGCATAGTTTGTCTTTCTCAAATTTTTGTTCTTTTTAGTTAGATTCTTAGTTAGATTATTGTATTAGTCAGAAATCTTAAGCGTGAGTGTTTGAACTTGAGGCGGTTTTGAAGCCTTTGGTTGAAGGCTATTCTCAGTGAAGTCCTTCAGCTCAGATTTCGCAAAACATTGGTTAGTTGTTTAATCCTTAGTCATGTGTGAGTAGTTTAATTTTTGTATAGGGATGTAGTAGTTTATGAAAGTGTTGTTGGATCATGTCTTAATCTAAAGAATTATGCTTATTTTCATGATTGATTTGATTTCGTTCTATCAAGTGATTTTCATGTTGTGAGTAGATTTTGGCGAAAGTTTGCTTGCACGCTTGAAACAATCGGGTGAAAAACTGAAAGGTGACAGTTGATTATTGGACTGCTTGATAAAACCTAACATAACTTTGTCTCGAAAGAGAGATTTGCATGTTAGGAGGATTAGAAAGTAATCAAGGATAATCAACTTGGATTAAGACAAATTAGTTCGAAAGAACGACTTTTGCTTAGTTGAGGCAAATTTGGTTGATTTCGAAATAATAGACCAAATTTTTGAATAGATTGCAATTTCTCGAGACTAACCGATTAGAGAAAAAGCACATGTTTGTCGTTTTGATCCAATGACTTTTCATAACTACATGAATTCCTAGACATATTTTTCCTTAATTGATTCAGAATTAGAGAGTTAGAAGTTGTTAAATCGAAACCATTTGAATTAGAATTTTACTTAGCATATTCTAATAGAAAAGACTCGATAGATTACATTAGTCCCTGAGGAATGATATCTTTTATCTATACTACGACTACCCTTGCGCTTGCGGCAGTGGTCAATATACTTTTTTTACAATTTTAAATATGATATGAACAACCCTAAAATCACCTTACCAAGGAACAAAAAAAAGAGAGAGGAAAGGTGGCTGGTGGCTAGTAGCCGAAGGGCGGCCACGTGATGGTGGCCAAATGTTGGCCGGTAGTAGAAGTGGCTGGGGGGTATGGCGTGTGTCTGAGAGAGGCAGAGGGAGATGGGGGGCAGAGAGAGGGTCTGGGGCTAGGTTTCTTTTTAAAACATAATTTCCCTCTCCTTCTTCTCTATTTTTTTTACAGGGGGGCCGGCTATTAGGAGAAAGGGGGAAAGGGTTTCGGGGAATTAAGGTAAAAACCTCTTGATTTTATTTCCAATGTTTCAAAAGAAAACATTTAGGAGAGAGATAAAATCTGATTTTCTTTTTTTTGCCAAATTAAAATTAATACTTTTTTCATTAACAACTTAGATTAGGTCAACCATGAAAAACTGGATTGGGTTAGAAGTAAAGAATTTCGGGCTTGATCCAAAACTCTAACCTAACAATGCCCAAACTAAATTACTTCCTACGAGATCAAGCGACCTACCGTAACTTTTTGAAATTAATAAAACCAACTCACTTTATCATTCTTAAAGGATTATAAATATAATTTTTGGGGTTTTACAGAACTGGCCACATCCTTAAGTGAGCATATCCACAAAATGCCCTACAAAACCCCCTCTCAAGAGTTTGAAGTAAGAAACCTCAAGAAATTAGTAAAGAAAAACCTATGTCAACCTTTGAGCATCTTTCATCCTCCACATTATATTTCCATTCCCCAAGCCTTGAGTGGAGTAAAAATAGAAATTCAACCACCACGCCATACCCTTTGTGAATGTACACAACCCCACAAACCCTATAAGAAGCCAAACTCCAAGAATAAGAAGTCGGTTCACCCAAGCCCACATGATTTGGTTTGGGTCCATATTAGGAGAAAAAGCTTTCCTTTTAAAAGGCGGCTTTAGTTATTGAGTGTAGAATATGAACCTTATGGGTTCTTACAGTGGTCTCAAAGAAATGAAGTTGTGGTCAAGCTCCCTAGGAAGCCCAAGATCTTAGCAAATTAAAAACAATCCCAAATCAATCCAGTATGCAGTGATGATGAGATGAAGATGATAATGATGAGAACTTGAGGGCAAATGCTTTCCAACAAGGGGATGACGATGGAGCTATGGAGGGTGTCAACAGGCTAATGTTCCCTATAGCTCACCCACCACAAAAACAAGCCATTAAAGTCACTTGAAAGTACAAGTACCTCATGCCTAGATTATATCCAACTTGACAGTGAGCAACCATCAACTTTGAGAACTTGCAGCAAGAGGAAGGCCAAAGAGGTGAAGCTAAAAATGAGCCTAGATCAAAGTTTAAGAGTGTCCTCTTTTTTAGGGAATCAAGAAACACTCACTTTGGACATGATTTGGTCATGCAAAAGCTAGATCAAAATCAAAAGGGTCGAAACTGTCCAACTTTTTCTGAATTGACCTACCTTTGTGAGCTCAACTATTGATGGAGATCAAGGTCTCAAGGAAGTTCTTAATGGAAGTCAAGCTCAATATAAATATCATGGGATTTTCAAGAGTGTTAGAAGCTTCAAATATATCAAGGATGTGCTAAATTGTGTCAAGGAATTCGAGGGATTCGAGGCTCCAGTTGTGCCAAAAATTCTTGGTCTTAATTTCCTAACTTGTATTTAGCGGAGCTTTAATAGGCACAAAGTTTAATTCCAGAGGTTATATTTTTAATAAATTGTGCAAGTGTTTAGGACTTCGTTTGCCCACTTAGAATGCCACTCAAAGTCAAACTATCAAAGTTGGTCCATTACTTTTTTTAGTTCGGCTTTGTGAGCTTGATTACTCAAGGTCAAACTTCATTTATAGCCTGGAATTTTACTTTTAGGGATCCTCAAGGTGTTTAGTTTGAGTCCATGATGAAAAATAGTTGCTAAATTTGGCGCCAATACAAGAAAGGAGCCAAAATCAAAATGTTGCACTATACAGATCTAGTATGCGACCATCTCCATTTATTTTAGCAACAACTCTTAAACGATAAGGCCAATGCGGGTTTAAGGGCAGTCATATGAAAGCTAAGATCCTAAGCTTTCCAATAATGTTTGTTGTGTCCATTTTGGCTAAGGGTTTGGTAGATATGACACTTTGAATTTAAACCATATGATCTGAAAGCAATTGATAGGGATGGCAACGAGGCGGACCGTCCCCGCCGGAATCCCCGCCCCGTTCCCTGTTGCGGGGAAAAAATTCCCCCCCGTCCCCATCCCCAGCGGGGATTTAACCCCGTCGGGGCCCCAACGGGGATTTTTACCCACTGATTTTTCCTTACCTTTTAAACTCTTTACGGCCATGAGTACCAAATCCAGTATATACCTAGAATTTTTACAAAGAAAATTACATATATAACCTTATTTGTTTCATTTAAAATTTTTGAAAATAAGGTTATTTTTGTAATTTTAATTAAAATTGAGGGCGGAGGCGGGAATTTTTCCCCAATCGGGGAATTGCAGACGGGGATGGGAACGGGGCAAAATCCCCGGCGGGGAAATGGGGACGGGGACGGGTTGAACTATGTCCCCATCCCCGAGCGGGGATTAATTTTCCTCCCCGTCCCCGTCCCGTCCCCTTTGGGAACGGGGATTTTCCCCCACTTCGGGGCGGGGCCCCAGCGGGGACGGGTATTCCCCAACTTTTTGCCATCCCTAGCAATTGACAAGGATAGTTGGGATGTCCTTTGCACCTTTTGTACCTCCTGGCTGTTTGGTCTCTAAATTGTTATGGCTATAGTTTTTCGACATTCATTTTATTGTATCATCCACTAAAGCTCCTTTTATATATGAGAGGCCTGTAGGATGTAAAAAACAATAGTCATTGAATCAATGAGAAGTTGAGCGGAGTTCCTTTCACCCTCTAAATTTTCTATTTATCTTTACTTTTGGCCAAATAAGATGGTGTTCAAGTCAGTCTTAATCAAATCCTTGGTGATGTATCTTCCACTTTTCTCCACGGAGGATATTAAGGGCCATAGGCTTGATTTAGGTGGTATGTATTATCTAAATAAGTTTAGTTTATCTTGAGTTTCACACTTTCACTTGGTGGCGTGTCTTATCCAAGTAAAACCCTACATTTATCTTGTTTATGTTTGCATTTTCAGTTTCGATTTCTTTGAGCTTAGCTACTGTTTTGAGCTAGTTCTTGGCTTTCTTTCTAGCTTTGCACTAAACCTTCTATTGACACATCAATAATTGTACAGGTGAGATATTAGCCTATTAATTAACATCGAAATTCTAAGTATCTTAGATCTTCAGCCCAATTTCCCCTTTATCATTGTATGTTGTAATAAGACACCTTGAGGCCTAATCTAGTCAACTAGGACAACCCCCTCCCCCAACGATCATACAAGTGCCCTAAAAATAAATTTAAAAAAGAAAAGAAAATTGTTAGATTAGTTCTCTGTTTGTGGCACCCTAAATCTAGTGAATTGTTTTAGGTTTTTAATTTAAGACATTTTTTCCTTCTTGGGAATATTACGAAACGGAAGATGGCTGCGAACATCCCCTTCAAGAGGAAGAATACAAGGAGTAGGGTTTCGGCACTATCGGCACAAATCTCTTCATTGAGCCTAGGCTGGGAAGAAGTGGATCACCAGCAACCATTCAATAGAGTTTTAATCAAATTAGCAAAAAAACACTAAATATGGCAAAAAAAGTATAGGGATTGATGGGAAGATGGAGACAACTTGTAACATGGGGGATTTACTCTTAGAAGCCTTTGGTAATTGTTGGAGGTACCCGCCTTAAATGATCATTAGGTCATGTTCTTTTTGTTGGAAAATTGCAGGTGTGGGATGGGTGGGAGTGGAGCAAGGGGGGAAGGAGTAGGTGAGAGTGGGTAGGAGAGGTTTTTTTTTTTTAAGTGTGGGAAAAGGGGGCAAGGAGTGCGAAGAAGTGGGAAGAAGTTGAATGAATTAGGAGAGTTGATGTAAGTTACGTATTTTGTTTTTTTAATGCAATCTTTTATTTGCGATAGTAATTACCAATGATAAAAAAAAATTTAGACTGAAAAAAATATTTTTTTGTGTTGACTCAGGTACGAAATATTGTTTCATGGTCGTTGTTACCCCCCAAAACTTGTAATTTTCGTTATTTGTAAAGCAAATTACGGATGTATTTTTTTCATATATTAATCAAATACGAACAACGAAAAAAACACACATATGTTTAAGCCTTGTTCTTTTTGTTGGTAAATTCAAATTTACGCGCCTAAACTAACTTCAACTCACATCAACCCACTTCATGAGCTTCAATAAAAAAATGTCAATTTCAACCAACTTCAACCCACTTCAACCAACTTTAACCCGTTTCATACTATTTTAAACAACTTGTACACATCATACCAAAAAAAAAAACAACCAACTTCAATCTACTTCAACTCACTTTAACAAAAAAATACCCACTTCAACCTACTTCAACTAGGGATGGCAGCGGGTCGGATTCGGATCGGATGTATAGACATCCAAATCCGATCCAATTAATAATCGGATTTGAAAATCTAATCCAAATCCGACTTCGTCGGATCGGATGTTAAATCGAATTCGGATTGGTTTCGGATCGGATTAAATTCGGATGTAATCGGATTTTATTCAACATTTGCACAATTTTTTATTTCCAACCTTATTTTTGCTCACTTGTAAGTGCAATACTAAATACCTCTCTAATGCCAAATACTTTTTATATTAAACATTTCAATGTATTAAAGTAAACAAGTGTTGGAAAAAGAGAATGCAAATTCACTTTAGAGTGAAAGGGATAGATAATAGTATAACAGCTAGAAGGAAAGGGAGAAAGTATAACTTTGATTGACAAAGATGAGAGAGCGAGAAAAAGATCCGGCGAGAAGATAAAATTAGCTAAGAAAGAAGAGTGTACTGCACATAAAGTGCAGATCTAATGCGGATTTTTTTAGGGTTATCATATTAAGATTTTTTTTATCTTCAAAAAAAGTTATAATTATTAAAAAAAGATATCGGATTGGTTGTTAATTGGATCGGATGGACTCTCCTCCAAATCCGCTTGGATCGGAGTCGGATTCGAATTATTTTTATCGGACTCCGAATCGGATTATTTTTTATCGGATTCGAATCAGATAATTTTATCTCGGATCGGATCGGATTTGCATCGAATTCGGACTATATTGCCATCCCTAACTTCAACCCACTTCAATAAAAAAATACCTTCTTCAGCCTACTTTAACGCACTTCTACCAATCTCAATCAACTTCACCCATTTATCAATCCATATTTTCCAACGAAAAGAACAGACCCTTCGTATATGGAAAACAATCATCTGCAATTTGTGTGAAGAACTTTCAATATTTTGTTACTAATGAACACAGGAAAAAATATTTGCTCAAAACACACGTACAATATATCTACACTTCCTGGCTCGAAGTACAAACAACACCAAAAAAATTTACATGCTCCTTCATTATGCCGGAAAAAACATCTGTAAATTTGGCCCCAAATTACGATAAATAAAAAATAAATGTGTTACACATACAACAATAACCATCCACGCTTTGCTGACCTATAACAAATATTTCGTAACCAACTCAAAAAAAAATAATTAAGCATCTCTTCTATATATAAAATCAAACCCAAAATATCTATCAGTCACAAAAAAGTAGCATTTGCTTAACAAAGCAAAGAAAACTATTATTTTTTTCAATATATAAAACAAAAATTACGTCATCTGCAATTTTCGACACAACTAACAAATATTTCTATAACATTCGAAAAATAAATAAAAATTTTCATAATCATTGTCAAACTATTCATACACACGATTACATAAATTATAAAAATTTTCAAAATATGAAAAATAACAGTTATATGTAGGAGTGGGAAGGAGTTGGTGAAAATGGGTAAGAGTGGAAAGGAGTGGGAAAGAATGATATTTTTTTTTTAAGTGTGGGAAGATTAGGAAATGGGGGGAAGGAGTGGGTAGAAGTGGGTTGGGTCTATTAAACCACGAAAAGAATAGGGCCAAATAATCTAACAAATTTTCTATAACAATAATATTCCCTTAAAGTGCGAGTTAAGTCTTGCCAGGTGTACGAAAGAATGAAGCTTTTCAGGCCCATGGAGCAACGAGTCCCATGGCTCACAAAGCTTCTATTACTCACTGCCTTAGGTTGTCGACATTCATACCTATATAAAGGTCTCCTTCCCGTCAGGAAAAAGGTAATGCCAACTATCACTCATTCCCTAAACACTCATCACAACCTTATCTCCCGAACTGATTTACGCATCGAAGGAGTTTCTCTTGGCAACCCCCCGAGGCAGAGTTGTGTTTCAGGTATTGGCCATCGTCAACTCAACACACCATTAGCGTGTTCTGTGCCGGATCGACGGTTGGACGAGTACTGGAACTTAATCGGGCCCAAATTATTTTTGACAACAAGGAGGATTAATCATTCCCCGAATTCCTATCGCAAACATTTGGCGCCCATTGTGAGGCCGATTACCAATCGTTATGACAGCCCACAATGATCAAACACAAGACCCTAAGACTAGCAGGGCATAGACGGACACACATGGAGTGCTGGCAAGACATCGATCCAATTGAATCCAATCAAACAGAAATGTTCAATCGAACTTAGGAACTCATCCTGACCCTCCACATAACGTAACACTTATCTCCAGCACAGAGGGAGTTGTTCAAAATCTAAGGCTAAATGATGATATGGATGCCCTAAGCTCAGTGTCCAGACAACCTGTCCCCACCCCTGAGCAACTTTCACAAGCTATACAGGCAGGTGTGGTTACAACACTTAGGCAGCTACGTAAGTAACCACCAAAGCAAAATCCTCACCAAGCCAAGGGAGTTCAGAATCAACACTCTCACCGAAGTGGAAGAGCCTCCCGAGATAAAGTAGCGATGCGAGATAATCAATCACCCTCTCGATTAGCAGACAATTCATATCCGGAGAGCCATAGGAGTTGTTCTTCTTATTACACTCAGACCATAACAACCCTGCAATGAATCCGAGTGGGGCATATTGCAATGGTATAGGTGCAACCCTGAGCGAGAATCAGCATGAAGTTACCATCATCATAAGGAGATAAAGGGAATAAAGGAGGGTGGCTACAGAGCTGGATATCTTAGCCGAAGGAACGAGGCGCGAGATCGCTCTTCTCCTTCATCTTCAGGATCCACAATAGGTGAACCAATCAAGCGGCGAGCACCTTGACAAAACAATATGCATTTGGAAAAGCAAGTGGTCATCCCCTATGCCACCCAATCACCCTTACCACCTCAAGTCTAGTTGAGCCCATCATATTGCTAAGTTTGCCAGCATAATGCACCTCACAATTGCCATCGATGCTGTTTGGTGCAAATGTTTTCCAACGACCTTATCCGAGCTGGCACAGTAGTGGTTTTACAGTTTGCATCCAACTCAATATCCAATTTTAGTTAGTTGATGGAACAATTCACTAGCTACTTCATCAGTAATAGAAGAAGGGAGAAAAATTCAAACAAGCATATGAACATTTGTCAAGGCCCAAATGAAACCTCTGATCGTATGTCAAGTGCTTCAATTCTAAGACCATACTCATTCCCAAGTTAAAACAAGGCGTTCTAGTGTTGGCTCTAATGAATGGCCCTTTAGGGATTCACTCACAAAGAAAATGCCGAATACCCTAGGTGAAGCCGTAGTCTAAGGCCGACCAGTGTATTCGGATAGAGGAGTTCAACAAGACAACTGAGCAAATCACTGGGGGGTGGATACCCCTAGGGGGAAGACAACCTCACACCTTGTCAAAGACAAAGGTAAGAAAGAATTCATCGAAGTGAACCCAGGAAAACTGACACATCGGCAAGTGCACGGGTGTTGTAATTTAGATTAAAAGTTCATCCTTAGGGACCACAGTAATCTATTGCGTTAATGTCCTATTGAAATTGCTAAGTGATCAATCTTTTCAACGAGTCGATTTAAATAAATTAATTATCTAACTGGAAATTCAATCAAAGTAAAGCAGCTAGGAATTTGATTCGCCAAGTAAAGAGTTGGGTCATAGAATTAAGAATGCACTTTTTGTAGATTGGATGATTCAAGGAATTGCAATTGAGTAAAAATTAATCCTTTCTTTTGAAACAAATTAAATTACCCAAACAAAGTCAACTAACACTCTTTCAAGTGTCTTTGATTTAGGCTAGTTTGAAGATCTATGAATGGTAAGTCTCCTCTTAACATGCAATTCTCTCTCGAGTTTCGCTAGGTCAAGTTCTATTAAGGTGATCCAGTAGCAAGTTTCACTTTTCAGTACTTCACTTAACTACCTAACATAAACAAGCAAATTTGGCCAAACTTTACTGACAACATTTCAATCTCAAGATAGAAGTAAATCATTTCAATTATAAAATAAGCACAAGATTGTAAAGAGTAAGGATCCAACTGCAATACTATGGATAATAAATCCCTAGATTAAATAAAACTATTCTCTCACGTTTCAAATTCAACTAAAACAAGAGTTCAAGAATAAGCTCAAAGGGAAGGAAAACTTTACAACAATGGAAGCTCTTTAATTGTACCACAATCTTCAAGCATCCAAGAGCAAAGCTTCTCCGTTCAATTCTTCTTTTGCTCCCAAAAAATAAACTAAACTAAACTCTAACTAAAAGAGAGATGGATATGAGAGTAGTAGTGAGATGGTGATGGGTGCTAAATTCTCCTTTCCTCAACCTTCAAACACACCTTTTAAGCACCAAAACATAGCATCCTCAGCTGCACAACAAAGGAAGATGAAAAGGTTAGCAGCTATAGGCTCACCACGGTTTGTGGGGGACACCACGATCGGACCTTGGTTCTGGCTGGTTCCGAAATCTTCTGCTCTTCTCTTGCTCCACGGGCATACGACTTAGGGTAATCTCCATGGTGGGTCATTATGCACTCAAATGTGGGTTAATTGCTGGATCAAATGGCCTAAAATCCTGCAAAAGTCATAAAAGAACCATACCCAAGAATAAAACGATAATAGGAGTATAAATTATGACGTTAAGCCCATAAATTCCCAAAAAAGTGCTATAAAACATCCTAAAAATAAAGTATATAAAAGCAGCTATCAAAAACCTAAGAAGAAAAAACCCCGAGATTCTCTGCGGTTCGAACATTATTCACAATTGAACAAGCCAATGGAGGAAATATACCAGATATATAAAAATGATGATAAATGGAAGAGGCCAAAGAAAATGAACAACCCTAACAGGGATAAATCTAGATGGTGTGACTTCCGCAATGATTATGGCCACACCAATGCCGAATGTAAAGACTTAAAAGACAACTTAGAAGACCTTATGGAGAGAAGTTATTACAGCCAGTTCAAAGCAAGAAGCCAGAGAGAAATTTCTTGTAACTAGGATCACAAGCCCCCAAGTGGAATAAAGCGCAATGGGGATGACAACAAGAAGGGAACTATTAATATCATATCTGGAGGGCTACCTTACAGAAAATCCCAAGTCAAAGCCCCCCTAAAGGGCTTGAGCTATGAGTTCAAGAGGACGAAGTGTGGCCCTAACGGCTTCAGCACAACAGGCTCGTCTATAACATTCACCGACGATGATCTTACCGGTGTGTGTTTACCCCTTGATGGCCCTCTGGTAGTCACTCTAAATATAGGAGGTTATGACGTGGCCAAGATTCTGTTGATGGGGGTAGCGCAGTTGATATAATCTTCAACCAGGCCTTTAAACATATGGGCATATCAAACGGTTCCTTGAAGTCTGTTGACTATCCTATTGTAGGTTTCACAGGCCACCTAATCCATCCCAAGGGGCTAATCCCGTTGCCAGTCCTGATCAGAGAAGGAGAAAATTCTAGACACCTTGAGGCCAACTTCCTGGTGGTAGATGTCACCTCGGCCAACAAAGCAATAATAGGAAGACTCCTAATCCACCAAGCATGGGCAGTGGTCTCTGTATACCACCTCACTGTGTTATATGTCTCGGATCAAGGGATTGCCGAGATATTAAGGGGAAACCAATACATGGCTAGAGAATGTTACATTATGACCTTGCATTCTAGTAGAATCGCATACACCTCCAAGGGCCAAGCTAATGGTCTAAACCCCAAGAAGATGAGACGTGTTGTGGAGTGTGGTCATGTAGGGATGGCCACGTTAGATGCAAGGGAAGAATTTGTTCCTACCACCAAACCAAATGAGGATGTGGAGGAAATACCCTTGGTAGAAAGAGATACTGAGAGAACCATAAAGTAGGTCGAGCCCTCCCTCTAGAGATCAAGGCATCACTTGTTGAGCTTTTAAGAAAACACCAAGATGTATTTTCTTTCTCAACTGACGAGATGCCAGGTATAGATCCAACCATAATATCACACCACCTAAGCGTAAATCCTAACGTGAAACCCATAAAACAGAAGAAAATGACATTTTCAGTTGAGAAGAATAGGGCAACAATAGAGGAAGTAGATAATCTCTTAAAGGTGGGCTTCATCTAGGCTTGTCAATACCCATAATGGGTTGCTAACGTCATTATGGCTAAAAAGGCTAATAGGGCATGGAGAATGTACATGGACTACATAGATCTCAACAAAGCTTGCCCCGAAGATAGCTACCCACTACCTCGAATTGACCAACTAGTGGATGCTAGGAGTGACCATACCTTGCTTAGCTTCATCGATGCTTTCTCAAGATACTATCAAATCTACTTGCACGAGCCTGACCAAGAGAAAACAGCCTTCATCACAAAGAGGGGCTTGTATTACTACAAAATTATGTCGTTTGGCCTGAAGAATGCGAGGCAACATATTAGAGTTTCGTGAATTGGGTCTTTAAGGCACATATAGGCCAGAATATGTAGGTATATGTGGACAACATGATTGTAAAGAGCTACAAAAGAGAGAGTCACATAACAGACCTTGAAGAAACCTTTATAACACTAAAGAAATATAACATGAAACTTAATCCCAAGAAATGTTCATTTAAAGTGCAGTCAGGAAGGTTTCTAGGGTATGTTATGGACAGGAGAGAGATAGAGGCCAACCCTGAAAAGCGTCATGTCATCCCAGATATGCCCTTTCCTCGTTCGATACGTGATGTTCAAGTGCTCACCGGATGCATGGCCGCACTTGCACTATTTATATCCAAATCAGTTGAACGATGCCTCCCGTTTTTCAAAGTCCTCAAAGGAGCATAAAAGTTTAGTTGGACAGAAGAATGTAAAAGGGCATTGGAGAGTTTAAAAACGTACCTCATGACCCTACCTAGGATTACCAAGCCTGTGTCAGGGGAAGAATTGTATTTATATGCCTTGGTTTCTATAGGTGCCGTGAGCCCTGTGTCAATTAGAGGAGTTTAAGGTGCAACAACCCGTCCACTTTATAAGTCATGCCCACTTCAGGGCCGAGTTAAAGTATCCCATAGTGGAGAAAGCAGCATATTCAGTACTGCTAGCCAGCAAAAAGTTGCGACCCTACTTTAACGCTCATCAAATAATTATTCTAACTGACCAATCCTCAGGGAGAGCATTACATAAGTTTGAAGCATCTGGTCATTTACTTAAGTGGGCCATAGAGCTCTCTCAATATGACATCCAATTCAAGCCGTGAAGAGCGATCAAGGCCCAGGCTCTCATAGATTTTTTCACCAAGTGTTCATACATGGAAGAAGATCTATTGGGCGAACAGGTGTGGATCATCCATGTAGATGGCTCGTCATCTGCCCTCGATTACAAGGTGGGACTAATGATGACTTCACCATAAGGAAACATGCTTGAGTACGCTCTAAGATTTGACTTTCCAGCATCGAAG
Source organism: Selenicereus undatus (assembly GCA_017589665.1). Classification (NCBI taxonomy): domain Eukaryota; kingdom Viridiplantae; phylum Streptophyta; class Magnoliopsida; order Caryophyllales; family Cactaceae; genus Selenicereus; species Selenicereus undatus. The sequence goes on along the minus strand of JACYFF010031956.1, from coordinate 70,367,154 downwards.
AAGGAGGCCGAATATAAGGCCTTAATAACTGGCATTACTATGTGTAAAGCAGTTGGGGCTGAAAGGATAAAGCTTACAGTGACTCCCAATTGGTGGTAAACCAAGCCCTAGGACAGAGATGCTAGGGACCCAGCTATGGTGAAATATCTTCAAAAGGTGAAAGAATTACAGCTAAGCTATTTCAAGATTGAAAGGGTCCGAAGGACAGAAAATAAAAAAGCTGATGCATTATCAAAACTTGCAAGCTCAAGCCTTAGCAAATTGGTCTTGGTGGAAACCTTACCCTGTAAAAGCATAGAGAAAGAGAGGCTAATGAACATTGAGGCCCAAGATAAAGAAGGAACTGCTACAAGACCAAAGGGGAATTGCTGCCTAATGAAAAGGAGGCTAAAACCCCTAAGCGTAAGTCCATCTGGTATTGCCTTATCGATGGAGAACTATGCAAAAGGTCCTTCAGCATGCCGCTATTGAAATGTTTGGGACCTACAGATGCTGATTACGTGCTAAGAGAGATCCACAAAGGAATATGTGGAGATCACTTAGGCGTGCAATCTCTAGCTATAAAAGCCCTCAGAGCAAGGTACTATTTGCCTACCATGCTGTAGGATGCCAAACAGTATGTCAGGAGGTGTGACAAGTGTCAATGGCATGCCCCACTCATTCACCAACCTACTAATGAACTAAATATGCAATCCATTACCATTTGCCCAATGGGGAATGGACCTAGTGGGCCCCTTCCCAATAGCGCCAGAATAAAGAAAGTTCTTGATAGTGGTTGTGGACTATTTCACCAAGTAGATAGAAGCTGAGCCCCTATCCTCCATAACAGCATAACAGGTGCAAAAGTTTTTATGGAAAAACATCATTACCTCATTTGGTATTCCCAAAGCTATAGTCATGGACAATGGAAAGCAATTCGAAGGGGGAACATTCCAGTAATACTATGAAGAATTTTGTGTAAAATCCATATTCACTTCTACTGCTTGTCCTCAGTGCAATGGGCAGGCAGAAGCTGCCAATAAAATCATTTTAGAAGCTTTGAAGAAAAGACTTGATCAAGCAAAAAGGACAATACATACAAGAGTTATCGGGAATTCTGTGGTCTGCTCGCACCATGGAGAAAGGGGCCACTGGAGAGACACCTTTTGTTCGACACTGAAGCCGTCATACCAGTAGAAATAGGTAGTCCAAGCTTCTAAATCTAGCACTATAGTTCAGAGCAAAATGAAATTGCCTTGCGTGACTCCATCGACCTCCTCCCTAATGTGTGGGAGAATGCCCTACTCCAAATAGCCACATACCAACAAAGAATGTGTCAAGCTTACAATCATAGCGTGGTATACAGGTCGATTTGGGTGGGCGATCTAGTGCTGAGAAGAGCCAAGTCTATGGTTAAAGGCAATGTGGACGGTAAGTTATCAACGAACTAGGAAGGTCCATACATCATCCATCAAGAGATCCGCCCGGCAACATACAAGTTGAAGTACACCTCAGAAAAACTCGTTCCCCATACTTGGAATACAGACATCCTCCGCAAATATTTCATCTAGTTACCATGAAGGATCAATCTAGTTAGTTGTAAGAGATAGACCTTTATCTCATCATGTGGGAATATTATATATGAGAGGTTGGGACGAAGCATGAAAATGGGAAGTAAATTAGTATTCTTAGAGGACAGATTTGTAGTCTTTTTCTTTTTTTTTTCTTTTTCTTTTTCTTTGTTTCCTTGTTTTTATAATATCAGAGTTAGCTGAATGAAGGAAGTTAAAATGTTTGTTGTTTTAAGAGGACATATCTCTCCAAATCACACAACAACATGAAGTAACCGCACGATCGAAATCATTCTGCTCCACCAGATTCAACTAAACCTTTCAAGGCTACTGGTTGAATCTCCAACAACAAATCCATGAAAGGGCAGGGAATGATTGAAATCATCCTGCTCTATTAGGAGGTTTAACTAAACCTTTCAAGGATACTGATTGAATCTCCAACAAGTCCTTGAAGGGGTAGGGAGCGATTGAAATCATCCTGCCCTAACAGATTCAACTAAACCTTTCAAGGCCACTGGTTGAATCTCCAACAATAAATCCATGAAGGGGAAGGGAATGATTGAAATCATCCCACTCTATGAAAGGATCTAATTAAACCTTTCAAGGCTACTGGCTGAACCTCTATGAGTCCATGCAAAGGTAGTCTAAAGCTCACCTCATCTCAAAGCGCGAAGGTAGCATAGAGCCAAAGTCTCAAAGCACTCGTCTCAATGAATATGGCTTTGAAAAAGAAGGAAAACTAAGGTGCAAAGTGAGAAGCAATAGCACTAGCACAACATTATCATTTCATATAAGAGAATGATCAATAGTACATAAGCAACGACCAAGACTGTTGCTTGTTTCAAAAGACGTATCACAAGACAATGCAACATGAATACTAGGAACATAGGGATGGAGTGTGGATGGCCCGAGAGGATTAAGCAACTATTCCTAGGACCCTAATGCCCAAAGGTTTTAACCGTGAGGTGACTTAGAGCCTACATTACGAGTTTGGCCACGAGGAATGACCACGATAGTTCCTGATGTTGAATGGATCAGCATGAAGGTTGTGCTCATCAATATGACTCGAGGTCACTCGATCGGGGAACTGATAGAGAGCTGGTCTAGCATGAGACCCAGTTGAAACATGACCGCCAGACTTGAGGCGTGGCTGACCTACCCACCAAGCTAGAACCGCGCGCTTGCCTAAGTAACTCACCCACTAGGCCTTCACTGTTTCCTAATCCTCAGCCTCTATCGCATGGCTAATCTCCATGAAATACAAATTAGTAATCCATCCATTCTCCACTCCAAGGTCTGCAGTATGGTGAAAATAGGCCTTGTGCATGAGATGTAGATCCCCTGATATCTCCTCCAATTCCCACTCACGTTGCCAGTTTAAGTTGGGAGCCAACACATTCCACAACAAGGAACAGATAAAATAAGGTGGGCCATCAGGGAGCCAGTAAGGAGATCTAACACTTATTTCCTCTAGGATCACAGAGCTCCCACTTGACATGGTGAGAGGCAAACAAATTAACACAGAGAAGAAGGTACAAATCGACAATGGACCACATCCCTATTTATAAGCCATAGGGAATTCACATTTAAGGCCATGAAAAGATGTGTACCTAACTATCTGTCTCTTAGATGGATTTAGAAGTAAAATTTTGACATCACAAAAGACCCACAAAACTCATACCTTTTATTCATGAGAACAAAACAAAACCCACAATACGAACCCTAACGTTCAATACAACCCAACTGGGGATGCATGCAACAAGCTCTAATGAGTATTTAATGAAATCTCCCTACTATGGGTGACAAGATTAAAAACTTGGACTAAGAAAATACACAATATTATTAAGCTCCTTGAGCTTTCCCAACACACTTCTTCCCTAGGGCGACTCCCTCAAGAGTCATCTTCATGATTCTTACTCTCTTCCTTGAAGTAAACCTCCTCCACATGGTCCCAATCAAACCATAGATAAACCATCATGTTGCACCTCCGAGCCATTTCCCAACCCGAGTCATAGTAGGACCGCATATAGGATTGCCCCTTCTCATTCGCCTTATATTCAGCTATGGCACGGTGACCCACTTGGCGCATTTCCTAGTAGACCATCGTTTGGAAAGCTTTAAACTCTCCTGTAAGGTTTGTCGTGTCATGCTTATGTTCCTGGTCCATACGCTCTATGTTGGCCCTTGTCTTTTCATATTCCTGCTGAGAGCGTACACGTGCCTCCTCAGCAACAGACAACTCTTGCAAATGTCGAACCTTAAGGTATTGGAGTTCGTTTGCTTGTCCTGCGCTCTTGGCTTGATAATGGATTCCTGTCTATAGGGTGATATGAGCATCTTAAAAGGCCTAAAAAAAGTGAAATATTTGTTTGCAAAAAATATATATATAAACATAAATAAATAAATAAAGGGGGAGGTCATGCCTGAACAAGAGAGCTAGCCACTTGAGCAAAGGGAACGTAAAGACTTTCTCCCACCATGCGGTCTCGAGGCAAGGAAAATCCCTGAACCATCCTTAATCTGAGGGTGCCCCCAAACTCGAGGAAGTCAAAGAATACCGATTCGTTCCTTTCAACATCAAAGTAGGGCTCCTAATCTTGCCCCGACAAGTTAAAAGTTCGATTTCAACCTTCCACCAGAGAATAAGGGACTCTAGCATAGTCAAACTCAATGTAAGGAACTCCCCAATCTGCTATAGAGCTTCTTTCAGTTGAGAAAAAACCCCCATAGAACTTCCTGAAGAAAAAGGGAGGAGATGAGACATGAGGAGAGCAGGAAAAGCGCCTCCTGGAGCTCCTCTAGCTCTTGGCCTCTGCCCGCTACCACTTGCCTCACGATTGTTAGCCCTCTTAAAGTTAAGAGATATTTTCATTATCTGACATGTTGCTTTGCTCAAGAGAAGTGGGAACTAAAACTTGGAGAGCTTAGGCAGCTTGAAGGGTTTCGGCACTAATGATCCTAAAATTAGAAGAGCCTTGTGGACCTACTGAGGTGCCCCTGCTGGAGCCCTAAGGGACACCACCATCCCCTCGTCTACCTCGCCCAAGTTGCCCACCACGAGGGATTGATATGACATTAGGGCAACGCCCCTGCCACGCCCATTACAAGCATCCTTAATAGCAGCCTGAATGTGTTGGCTCATGGGTAAGAATTTCGGGCGAAAGGGGGTAGGGGAAATGTGCGACAAAGGAGTGTCGTCGTTGCTCAAACCTAACTGCTTGTAGTCCAATTCCCTGCGTGCCGGATCTATATAAGAAACCTAACAAGTGACAAAATATATACATATAACCATAATGAAGTAAAATCTAACCGAGGGACTTAAAAGAGAGGGCACTCCGGTCCTCAGACAACAAGGCCTCACCTGTAGGCATCGCGTAGCTGAGGTGAAAAGCAACGAGCTATCAGTCACCCAAGACATAACTCATGTGAGGTAGTGAGACAGAAGGAACAGGGGTTTGTCGCTTGCCACCACCCATAGTAGTTGCCTTAAAGTATTGCCTAGCTCTATGTTCTTCCCGTGAAAGTTTCGAAAATCCAGAATTCAAAACGATGTTAGGCTCTCCAAAATCCTTATGCACTCGAAGTTTGTTACTAGCATACAAGTAAAGAAACATTCCTTTCCATCCCTTGATTAACAACTTCAGGTAGATAGTGAGGACCTCATCACAAATTCCAAACGACCACCATCCATATCCAGAACTTGGGTTTCCGTCATTGCTTAATTAATGTAGCAGTTGAAAGAGCTTAAAGGTTAATGGAAACCCCTTAAATCCACACACCCATATAAACCCAAACAACAGTCGTATCGAGGTCGGGGTAAGCTAAGCCAAACACAAATTATATTTTTGCAACACCTCCACGATGAATTCATGAAGACGAAAGCGATCTCCAAATTCTAGTTGCTTTGTATTAGATGACAATATGGTCATCTAGGGCAATGTAGGGGGTGTTGTATTCTTCTGGGAGTGAGAGTCTATAGTGTTATGGCAAGCTATAAAGACGAGGGATCCAATAATCCCAACGTTGTGCCACAACTTTCTTAAGCCAATTGGATTCTAGAAATGTAGTCATTGGCCCGCTTTCTAAGGCAACATCGAGTCGAGGAGGGAGAATGGGAGCGCACGCAACACCATCCAACAAGGAAGCACTGGTCGCGGCCTCTCAGTCACTAGTGTCATCATCCAATCTGCTCGATAATAGGTGTCGTACTCATAAGCCGACTTGTCCAAGCAATCCCCACTTGACATATTAAATGGCAAGTAGAAGTTCAAGAATAAAGTTATACATGATAAGTAAAGAGCCAATGAAGACTGCAGCCCAGAATAGCCCATGCAAGTTCACAAAAAAAAAGAAAAATAATTAATTAAATAAAAAATTATATATATATACACAAATATATATATATATATATATATATATATATATGTATATATGTATGTATGTGTAT
>JACYFF010031956.1:70344172-70359172 GCA_017589665.1 Selenicereus undatus | reverse complement strand
CCGGGCCTGACTACCGAGCAAACCTATCGCCTTTTGAGCCTAATCGAAGCACCCACAGCTGACGGTGATCCTCTCTCAGATAAAACGTTATGGATGTTTGACAGTGGTGCGTCCTTCCATATGATGAGAAACGTTGAAGAGCTCTAAGGAACCGAGAAGATATTGCTGATCTCGATTGGGCTACCCGATGGGGCTAATACTACGACCTCGCATCAAGGGGCCATGAACCTAGGAAACGATTTGAGTTTAAAAAATGTTCTTTACGGTCCTAATTTACAATGTAATTTAATTTCTATAGCTGAGCTATGTAAAGATATGAGATGTTTGGTAACCTTTTCTGATAATGCTTATGTGCTGCAGGACCATACTTCAAGGATTTAGATTGGTACGGGTGAGCAACGTGGAGGAGTTTATTACTACAGGCATGGGTCATTGGATGAGATGCAGGTCAACGCTATCAATTCCATCGATCTATGGCACAGGCATTTAGGGCATCCTTCAAATGAAGTGTTATCTTTTCTTCCAACTAGTTTAGGAGTTAATTCTAATAAACACAAGCATAAAGTATGTGAAATTTGTTTTCGAGCAAAGCAAACTCATGGACGATTTTCTGTGAGTATAATAAAGTTGAATCTATTTTCGAGCTCATTCATTGCGATATTTAGGGCCCTTATAAAGAACCATCTTCTAGTGGTGCTCATTACTTTCTAACCATAGTCGACGATGCTAGCCAAGCCACCTGGGTATACCTAATGTGTGAGAAGAAGGATATAAACCAACTACTCAAAAAATTTATTATCATGGTTTATAATCAATTCGGGAAAAGGGTTAACATATTGAGAAGCGATAATGGCTCCGAGTTCACTTCTACTCCAATGCAAGATTTCTACAAAGAAAAGGGAACTTTGTGTCAAAGTAGTTGTGTCCACACCCCCCAACAAAACGGTCAGGTCGAGCGAAAACATCGCCATCTTCTCAATGTCGCCTGTGCCCTTTTCTTCCAAGCCCATCTACCAAAATCATTCTAGAGGGGATATGTTTTTGCCTCCGCACATTTGATAAATAGAACTCCTAGTAAATTGTTGTCGAGAAAGACCCCTTATGAGCTCCTTTATTGTCAAAAACCGTCATATGATCATATACGAGGTTTTTGGCACCTTATGCTTTGCTCACAACAAATTAAAATCCAAAGGCAAGTTTGATTCTAGAAGCTGCAGGTGTGTATTTTTGGGATATCCATCCAGCCACAAGGGGTGGAAACTTTATGATCTGGAATCTCGTACTTTTTTTGTGAGCCGAGATGTTGTTTTTCAAGAGCACATATTTGCATTTGCACAAATTGGATACACCCATGATAGAGGTACAAACCCAATTTTGAGGATTCCAGACATTGGGGGACCGGCTAGGACCAATGTGCTGGCCCAACCCATGATTGATGAGGCCGAAACCATCACCGGGCCGTGGCCAGCAGAACTAACAGCCCAGCTCACTATTGCGCCTCGGCAACCTGAGTTCGAAGACAGGCCTGGCCATGGGTCGTCTGCTGCAACAAGTGAACTAGGTCGGCCCAGTCCTTCTTTAGGCTTACACACTCCGGTTCCACAACCCTCTTGTGACCAAGCCACTCAGCACTTGGTTCAGGGGGAGGACGATGACATCTCGGCCCAACCTGACGAAGCTAAAAATTCGACCCAGACTGCATTGGCCCAAGGGGGGGCGCAAAGGCCCACTCATCGCAGCAAGCATCCTGCCTATCTCAATGATTACTTATGCTATAGCACTCGGCCCAATGACTCCACGGATAACTCCTCCTTGTCTACCCTCTCCCAATCAAAGTCCTCAGATACGCACTATCCAATAGCTAACTATGTATCATGTGAAAAGTTTACTACTTCTCATCAACATTTCCTAGCTGCTATAACAAAGATTGTGGAGCCTTAGCATTTTCAGGAAGCCTTCAAAGGCCCGCTTTGGCAAAAATCCATGGCTGAAGAAATTCATGCCTTGGAAAAAAACAAAACGTGGACTGTTGAAGATTTGATTCCCTACAAAAAGCCCATTAGTTGCAAGTGGGTTTACTAGGTGAAATATAACTCTGATAGTAGCATTCAGCATTATAAAGCTCGTTTGGTAATGCGTGGCAATTATCAGGTTGAAGGGTTCGATTATAATGAAACTTTTGCTCCTGTTGCAAAAATGACAACTGTAAGTGTAACACCCCCAATGCCTAGGGCTAGGAATATTACAGTTTTCCTAAATCCTACTTAACTTATGGGGCAAAACGGACAGATTTGCCCTAAAAACTGACCATTTTCCAAGCTAAAAGCCTTACAATAAGCCCCTACAATCGAAGGAAGCATAAAGAACTCTAAAATAAACTCAACGACTACACGCCGGAGTTCATAACTCAACGAGCAACTCGCTCGGAGTACATCAAACAATATAGTTCATTAATAAAGAAGAAATGAAAGATACAACTCAATGGTTCATACAACTGGAGTACTGGGGTTTACATCTCAAAACGTAACTAACTTCAGCTAAAAAGACAACTGACAAATTAAATGGTCGGCTCACATGGCCATACAAAGCGACTCCTACACCAAATGCACTATATGAACTAGAATACTTGCTTACATACATTTACAAACTAAGAATGTATTCTATAACATCATTAAATAGCAAGACCACTTCACTGCGGGCACACTTGACTCCCCTTTAAGCAAAATTAAACTTCCATTTTGGCATAACTTAATCGACTTCTACCTATCACACAGAAAACCTGGGAAAAGGGGAAAGAGTAATTTGATGAGCAACCACACGCTCAATGAGTATTCCCGACCCCTTAAAATCAAAACCGTTGCAGACAGTAATACCTTTAATAGTCACATATCACGTAGTAATGTATTACTATCATCATATTAGGTAATCATAGCCCCAAGGACGAATTATTACCCGTAAATTTCATTCTAGCCACTCTAACTCATTTCTAGGTCCCTAAATGATCAAATTTCCTCACTAGCAAGTACTCAGGCATGCAAACAAGCAACAAGAACTATGCTCTGAACTTTCTTTCATATGTTATGCACATTTAAAACGTAAATGTTTGATTCATTGCAAGGACATAGCCATGCCTTCCTTGAAATTTCATTCAAACATTCATTCATAAAATAAGCACAGGATATGCACAGAGATCTTCCTTTCTTCTTTTTGAATGACAGAGAATTTCGTTAATTCCCAACTATAGGCTATGTGATATAATACGTGACTTATGCCTTGTCTATCCAATTCACTTATACAAGATGCTTAAACACATAGAGTAGAGATTATGCAGGAACTTTCTTTCACAAAATATGCACATTTAAACTCATATGCTCGATGCATTACAAGGATAAGACCATGTTGTACTTGGAATTTTATTCATGTTGTACTTAAAATCTTAATCACATGATATGCACAAGAATCTTTCTTTCTTTTTCTGAAAACACTTTACTTAGCCTCTTGAGGCTTATAAAAACTCTTTTCTTAGCCTCTTGAGGCTCATATTCTTTAAAAGGAATCTCTTTCATAATGGTCCTCTAAAAAGTGAATCTTGAAGATTTAGATTTCATGGCACACATAGATTCGTGCTCTCATTCAAATAGGAGAAGCTTTCATGCTCTATAAGAATTTAGAAGCTTCCTTGGTATTTTGAAGGCTTTTAGCTAAAATATTGAGTCGGAATCTCAATGAATTTGAGATGGACAACATTTTGGAGTTCGCAATTCAACATAATTGAAGAGGATGGTGCAACGGGCTTATAACCAACCTGCAAATTGAAGGGGCAAAAGCTAATGATCAACTTGATGGGGACGGTCCAACTCAACAGTATCCAATAGTTGAGCATATGCCATTCTAAAAGTTGCATTCACGATTTAGCTCGCAGTAGTTTAGAGGCCGATTTTCAAGAATGCTAGCTTGAAGAGGCTTGTTGCAAGCATCTATATGTGTGTACCTTTCGATCCTTCTCATTAGGACTCATAATAGTGTAGTACCTCCATACCAAACTTGGAGTCAATTGGGAAATTTCAATGGCAAATCTTGTCAAATAGGTGGTGGGTATTGAAGCTACTTAAACATAGCATCTAGATGGAATACAAGAAAGAGAAGGGATACAAGACAGCATTGGTATACTATAGAGCAGAGGGCAAGAAATTTAAAGCATGAAACTGAAAGAAAAGTTGAATGAGTCTCCTCTCCTTCATTGAAGCTCTAAGAGGTGGGCTTGCCAAAGTTGGGATGCTGGTGGTGTGACTAGGTTGGTGAGGATGGAATCAGATCAATTAACATACGCTGCGGTTTGTGGTGGTTTCCAAAGCAATTGGTGGATTTCTATGGTGGTTGTTATGTGTGTGAAGTGTTAAAGACGAAGGTCCTAGTGTTCACGCATACAGGTATGAAGTTAAGTACCCTTTTTTAAAAATTAAAAAAAAAAAAAAAGAAGAGGAAAGCATCAGAATATTGTTTCTGAACTTTCAGAGAATGATCATTTCGATTCACATGAAGTAAGATTTGGCTTCACTAATGTTTTCCCAGCCATGTGGGATTCTGAGGACGTGCGTTCCTTTTACACAAGTGCAATATTCGACATGTGGAACTTCAACTAGAGAAACAAAGGGAAGGAGTGAACCTAGTGGTCCGGACTGTGGACTGATGAGGTCCTCTCTTGTCTACACTTTTGTTGGAAGGAGTTTCAGTATTGTTCCTGTCTTGTCTTCATAGGTGGTCTTTTTTAATTTTGTACTGTTTTATCTGTGCTTGTAGTAGTAACTTGTGTTGGCTTTTGCTACTTTGTTTCTAGGCAATTAGTTATCAAAAAAAATTAGGGTGGATGAGGAGCAGAGAGTATTATGGAGAGCAAAATTGAAGGTGAAATTAATGGAACACATTTGGTGGTCTATGAATGTCTTGACATAATGCAAATACACAATCAAGCAACAAGACAGTTGGAGAAATCTTACAAAATGTCAAAACGAGAAGCCTAGTTAGGGTTTCGAGCTTTTTTGGGGGGGGGGGAACAGGTGCTGCTCGATTTATTGGAGATGGGGGAGTTTTCCCAGACAACCAAGTATATGGGAATCCCAACACATCGTAACTCAGAGGAAGGTCAGTACGTATTGTGAATGCCAGAAGGAATGACTTATGGCATGGAATTAATGGCACTTCCTGCCAACTTCTTAATGGATTGATTGGATTCGATGATCGTGAGCTACTTTTGGCTGTGAGGGTCAAACTGGTATAAATAAAGGATGATTGAAGAAAGCCTCAGATTTCACCCTTTTGAAGAAGTATATTCTGCATCAATAATCAACAGCCCAAGGACGGGCTAGCTAATCCGGCATTTCACCTAGAATAAAAACGGTTAAATCAGAAGTGCCATCCTGCAAGATGGCATCTGATTGAAATGAAGTTAGCAAACACGTACTTGGGGTCGAGGAAGCTATGGAGCCAATTTGAAGGCTTCAGATCAGAACATTTGTACAGACTACAGAGAGCTACCTGGAATGTATTTCCAACCTATGAGAATCTTCTCAACAGGCAAGGAAACGTGAAATGTCCCTTCTGACACAAGGTGATATCATATTCGCAACAAACTACAGATGGAGACAAGGTTGAGAGAACCGACCCAGTGATCGACCCGGTCGACCGAGTGGGTCGATGGTTCAACCGGTCGGACCGTTTGGACCGGGTTTGGACCGGTTGACCCGGTTTACCGTCCAACCGGGTTAGACCGGCAAAACCCGGTGAACCTAAAAATTTTTTATATATATATTTGGTATATATATATTTTTTCAAATTACTAACTAAAATCTAATAGAAAATTTAAAAGTACAAAATAATAAATAAGAAGAGAAATGAGAAATTTATTAATGATCCCACATTGATGGAGTAGAAGGTGATTACAAGACTCTCATTGCATAAATATGAGTTCTATTATAGAATGAGAATTGAGAAGTCCCACATTGCCAATTTGAGCATATTCTCAAACTTGCTAGTCTTATAAAAAAACATGGAAGGCAAGTCAAAGACAGTACAAAGTCATGTGCTTGTAATTAAAGCTATACTTTGTAAAAGATCTCAAGGTTCTTGTGTATTTTTATCACCTATAATTGGCGTTCACACTCCAAAAAAAAAAATATAATTTAGATATAAATAATATAGTAACACAACTAATTAGAGAGTCATGATTTTTTTGATTTGGACATAATAATTTGGTAAACCATGCTTGAATATACAAATTACAAGAGTTTGATGATAAACAAAAAATATACATTTATTACATTAAACGAAATAAAAATTACAATAAATGAACTACTACAAAATAATGTGGAAGAAGAGATCATTAAATTATATATTTGATGAAAAAAATACTTTTTGATTTAACAACATAAATTACTAAAATCTAATAAAAAAAGTTACAAGTATAAAATAATGAGGAAGAAGAGAAATAAGAAATTTAATTATAGTCCCACATTGATAGAGTAAAAGGTGATTGCAATACCCTCATTACATAAATATAGGGTTTGTTAGATTGTGAGAAATGAGAAGTCCCACATCGCCATTTTGAGAAAATTCTCAAACTTGGTAGCCTTATAAAAAAGTATGGAAGAAGAAAACAAGCCAACGATGCTATAGAAGGGTTGAGTTGTGCTCAAAACCTTCATAGCTAAAAAAATATATTGATTTTTATGAAAGGTTGGGAAAAACCGGTCCAACTGCGGGTTGGCCGGTTTGACTGGGTCAGCCGGTCCAACCGGGTTGTACCGGTTTTTTCCGGTTCAATAGTTTAAACGGTTTCATGGAATTTCCGGACCGGTGCTGTGGCCGGTTCCCGATCCAACCGGTTGAACCGGCCGGTCCGGTCCGGTTCTCTCAACCATGGATGGAGATGAGAACATTGACAGAGAGGAGATTTGCAAATGTTGCTGGCTGTGAACGTCATCAGTTGCAACACTCTGATGAGATTACACGCAAACTTGCCACCGCTCACTCAGTGGTTGCTACGGCAATTTAGAAATGAATGGCTTTCAAAGGAGGGATGAACACAAATGCCATTGCATATTGTCAATGCTATTCAAAGACAGAAGCCATTCGAGTTCAACCCTGCAACAGGGGCACCAGATCTAGAAGGCTGTGGAATCAGAGATGTCCATGTCCTCTCTCTATGTATGGTATGTAGGGGATATGACTGGCATGCGTTTGGAATTCATGAGTTCAGGAAACATAAAACGAGCAGTTACACTGAAAAAATGAATGCTGAACTGGCAGAAATGTTGGCGCTGAAATTCCGGTCTGAATTTAGCATTGGAGTGTCAGCGGACTGATCGTCAGGATGTGATTCACTAACCTATTTTATTCAAGTCAAGTAAAGGGTCGGAGGTGGGTGTAAAAATACCTCAGAAAGGTTTGATGGATTGAAGAACTCCTTTGGGCTCAGGAACTCAACCATTAATTCGCTGGCACACAGCGACAGTGGCAAATCTACAAATTGATCTCATCAGCTGCACAGTCAGGGTCAAGAAGCATCAAACAAGAACGTCTCCAATTCAGGCCACAACATCCATGTCAATTTCATTGCTAAAGTCAAAAGGACATCACAAAAATGAGCTACATTTCTAGTCATTCAAGAACCGTTCCCAAAAACATAAACTGACAACCATGAGGCCCAGATTCAGAAAAAGGAATATAACTAAGAAACAAACTAGGACGGAATTTCAATCTCCTTGCCATCTTGGAAGGTATCAGCTCAGAATTCCTTACAACTCACTTCTTCTTGGCAGCATCTCCAGCCTTGGTCTACAGAAAAGAAACAACATCAGTAAACAAGGCATTCGAGGATCTACAGTTAATGAAGATGCCAATCTGTTTGACAACAGAATGAACACAATAACATCGCTGATTTCTAATACTAACTATCCAGCACTCATAATACGCCCCCCCCCCCCCCCAAAGGGTCAAAACATTCTCCTTCCATTTTGCCAGAAATTGGTGTGCATCTGTTGTTGGATCGATTAAATTAAGAATAAGAGCTTTGGGTTGTACTAATTTATGGGATACGCCTTGTTATAATGCAGCAATGTACTAATATAGCACAAGAGAGTACTTATCATCCTTGAGAGATTAACCTAAAGACAATTATTTACCTTCTTCACACCACGGATCTTCTTTGCCCTGTTCTTTCTCTCCTTCATTTGTTTCCTTGACTTCTCAACCTTAGTGTCAAGTCCATTCTGCCACCACGAGAACACAATCAGTCAACAAGATTGATAAAGCGGAAATAGGGAAAGCCCACTGCATTTCATAATCACAGCCAACTTCAGAGACAAACACATTCAAAACAGAAATCACGGGCACAAAACCGACAACACGAATGCTAAACAAATCTAAAGTCCATGTTATCCAAAGCAGAAACCAATACAATAAATGCAATTACAATAGAGGATGATGTCAATACATATGTCCCTTGGACTCAAGAACAAGGACTGCTTTAAGATGTGGGGTTCAGAGACAGATCTGGCTGATTTAAAGAGCTTCGTCCACAGGATTATGTATAAGGGTTGAACGGTACCAACACAGGTTGTTCAAGTGCTTTGGCACTTATTCACCTTAAATAAAGTCTCGGGTTCGATTCTTGTGAATGGAGAAAATTTGTAATAGGAGAGCTCTACCCCTTATTAGGCCAACAACAACTCGATTCCAGTTAAATGGAAGATCCAAACCCCCCTCCAAAAACGGGGTTGAACAGTGATACTAAGGGTGAAATAAATATATTTTCAGGCGTTCTGCTACAAGGTGGGAATAGGGGAAAAAAGAAATTAAGAGCCCCAAATTCCCATGCTTGCTAAGTAGAACAGGAGAATTAGGATCAAACAGCAAGGTGGAATGGAGAATCAAGGAAAATACCAAACTGCAATTATATGATCCTGTTAAACAACGTCCCAGGGGGCAGGGGCGACAGTAAAGCACCATCAAATACATGAATCTTTGAGAATCTCATTCATAGTGAATGAAAGAATTTTAAAATACAAACAATGATAAATGCTCACTTAATACTTTTCACATCCATATTTTACATTCTACCAAAAATACCCTTGTTTACATCAACCGCCCCTCTACTTAACCCATTCATTCATTGAGATCCTCCATACCCACCACCATCACCCAGCGCAAAACCCCTGTAGACCACCATCCCATACCACTACCAGAGGCTTTGCTCAAGCATGCATTCCACCACCAAAGCCAACACCACTGCCAGTACTGGGCTACGACACAGCATACGTTTGGGCAACAAACACTAACTCCGCTCATCTTTTGCCAGCAATACCAAACAACCCCCTAGTGGAAAGTTGTCGGCAAATAGCATGAAACCGAGACCCAAAATCAAAGCATTAAACATTAAAATTGAAAGTTCAAAGTTGCCATTGAAAATCGAAACCTAAAGAAATCCTATTTGATGGATGGGGGAGGGACAGAAATAGCAATACTGGTGCTGGAGACGATGGCCTTGAGGCTTTGATTCAGGCTTTCTTTGCAGCGACAACGGTGGTGGTCATATTTGAAAGATTTGACCCAAAATCTGAGCTGTGGGACACAAGAAGTGGCGAGATTCATGACCATGACTTATCTAAGCTATGATGGCTTCAACGAAGGGCTGCAGCTGGTAAGGCTCAGGGGATTGGTGATGAAGGCTGATAAAGTCGGTCCTCTGTTGTTACCATGATCATGAAGCATGCAGTTTGTAACCTTCTATCAACGGTTATGGTGGATTGTGAGAGATAAAAGGGAATGTTGATAAGATAGATTGGTGAACTGATTTTGAATTTAAGGGGAATTGAAGTCAAAAGAAAACAGAAAAAATTAAATAATTTAAAAAAAGACTTGCGTGATAGTGGGGCAGACAGAAACATCTAGGTAATGGGTAACTCTAAGCTAAGGGCATTTCAGAAAAAAGAAAAATTACTAGCGTGAACACATGCTACTGACAATAATTACTCTTGGCACATATTTCTACATTTTGAATAAGATTCTCTTTGATTCCCATAATCAGCATTTCCTTAAACAAGTCATGTTTATATTCATAAGACATTTGTAAATTGCTAATTTATTGGAGTAGCTCATTCCCAACAGCCAAAATTAACTATGACTACCAATTTGAAACTGTCACCAAATAGTTTACATATACCAAATAGCTTACCTAAGTGACCGTGTAAAACTTTCACACTCCATATCAAGGAAAAACAGGCCTAAAACAACGTAAAATCTACAATATGGAGAAACGCATAGAATTCAAGATAACACCATGCAATAGGGACTGAACTGGACAAACTACACAAATATTAGAATAAATAAGCCAAGGATCAATGGTATATAGTTCAACCAACAAATTGCTCCCATATTATTCAGATGCTGCAAATAGAAGACAAGACTGAAAAAAGAAAAGAATCAATTGTCGCAAGGGCCAAAATAAACAAACTCACCCTGATAAGCCTGTATTTTGGCTCGTACTTCCTGGCACTTTCAATGGAATCATAAATCAAACCAAATCCCGTTGATTTTCCACCACCAAAATGAGTTCTGAACTTAAAAACAAAGATTGAATTGGCATCCTTCACATCATACATCCTGGACAACTTCTCCTTGAGCTCAGCCTTTACAAAAGAGGAAATTATGTTCTTAGCAGGGTCAGGATCAAATAAGAAAATTTTGACCTAACACCGATAAAAAATTTTAAAAAAATTGTTGAACAGTATTTTCAACCGTAAATTGCACAAGGATCTTGACCAATAGAAATGTACAAACCTTAGTTTAAAAAAGCGCGCCCAGGGCACGCCTAGGCGCAGGAAAGCCCAAGGCGCATACCTCTGCGCCTTAGAGAGGGTCAGGCGCAGCCCATTCCAAAGGCGCGCGCCTTTGGGGCTTTTTCAGGGCTTTTTCCTGAGGCGCGGGGGGCAGGCTTTCCGGGCTTTTTGGATCTTAATGGTTTTGTGTGAGAAAAAAGGAAAAAAAAATGCAAATCACACTTACAACCCTTCGGCTGCTTCAGATCGAGCCTTCTCAGACTTCTTCGTCCTTAACTCCACCGCAAACCCTAGCTCTTCGACAGCAGGTAAGTGTTCTCTACTCCTCTGTTCTTTGATTTTTCCATCATCCTCCTCCTCCTTCTACTTCTTCTCTGTGAGTCGAACCCCATGGCACAGGATTCAAGCTCTCTACTTTTTTGGGGGGAGGGGCTTGTAAGGTTGCACGAATGGTGGTGCAGCTGCAGCTACAGTGCCACTGCCCAGACCCCTTGTGCTCTTCTTTTCTTTTCTTTCTCTGTCTCGAACAGCCCCTGTGGCCCTGTCTAATTAACCCCCTCAGCTCTCTGTTTAATTCGATGGGGTGTTTGTTGTGTTTGCCCCTTTTTTAGATTGTTAATTTCTGCTTGTGCTGTCTATATTTTATGCTGTCCATTTGTCCTCTTCTTCTCCTCTTGTTTTTTTTATTTTGTTATTTTTTTAAATGTTTAGAAAACTCTTTTTAAGTATCATATTATGGTGGCAGCATTATCTTGGGGTGTTGATTCTCTATTATGATCTTAAATTTAAGTTGAAGTGTTTATGTGTTAAATTTTTAATTATTGATTGCTTTGTTTAATTAGTTGTTTGTTTTTTTTGGTTGAAAATTGTAGTGAACTCATTTGAGGTGTTGATTTTTGGGTTGAATTACTTGAATTGAGGATACATCCGGTACTCCTACGGGTTCGGTCTCATCTAAACCTTTAGATCCAGGAAGGAAGTATGGTAGGCAAGATGAAACTAATAAAAATAATGTTTAGAAACTATGATGTTATGTTATCGTGTTTTATGACTATTTGCAATGTTATTTATCGTTATCTTGATGTTTAATTTCTTATTTGATGTCATTATCTACCTTATTTTCAAAGAAATATGGTTTGGAAATGATTTTGGAGCATTTTATGGTCAAAGTGTGCCTCGCGTCTGAAAAGCCCGCGCCTTCGCCTCGAAGCCCGCGCCCCGGGCTCCAGGACCCTTTGCGCTTTTTTGCGCCTCGGGCTTTTTAAATCTAAGGTACAAACATGCTGCAGTGTCATATATATGCATTATAAAGGGCACAAATAACAAGATGTTCAAAAGGTCCTGACTAAACCCTAGAGCCTCTACAAAACCGGCAGTAATTACAATGGTTAACAACGGACATAAGCAACCTCAATTAGTTTCACACTCAACCATTAACTTTTGAACAAATTAAATCTCCAATAAGATGGTATTTCAAACAGAAATTGCTATTTTTATCCATTTAAAATATGTCTGACTAAAAATCCAAACCAATCTTGGATGAATTCATCTATTAAATAAAAGGTGTATCATTGCAGTTAACAAGAACAGTCCCAAACAAAGGGCTCAACCGTTGAACCTACTAAGCGCCACAGTTCTTCATTTAAGAACAAATGATATTCACATTAGCTAAAGATATCTAATTTGATATGACGACCATGGCATTTCATTTGCATTGACGACAAAGAAATTTACAGAACCGAACTCAACTCATGCAAAAGGATTGGATGGTAACAAGCAAAAGGCAAACTGCTTAGCGACCAGAAATCACAAATGCTGAAAGATAGATTCCACAAAGAAACAGATCATGGTTTATGCATCAGAGAATAACCAGTTCACGTTGAGAACAGAAATGCTAATTACAGAATAAATTAGAGATTTACCTTAGAAACATTGGGCCTTCCAGGATGAAGAACATCAATAATCTGAGAGCAAACAATAACACCAACAAAACTCAATCAAAAAAAAACGCAAGAAAAAAAAATGGAAAAGGAGGAAGAAATGAGATTTTGGATTAGGCATTCGATACTCCAATGGGAAGTTGAGAGATCTTACGAACTGCTTCCTAGAAAGAAGACGGTTGGTCATGAACTTCCTGGTGCGAATGGTCACTGCCTTGTCCGCCATTGCTAGACCTCTGTTGCAACGGCTCGGGAAAGGAGGGGGAGGACGAGGCGAAAAGAAGACGATGTTGCAAACAGCAGAGGCAGCTGAAAGACGGCGAAAAACCCTAGGGGGTTTGTTTTATATAGGGTGTCACAAGATGGACCCGCAATTAAAATACAATTTAGGCCTTATTTTACTTACTGGCCTATTCTTTTCGTAGGTAAATTGGATGGATCAAAAGGGTAAAGTGGGTTGAAGTTGGTTGAGGTGAGTTGAGATGTGTTGAAGTTGGTATTTTTTTTTTAGGTAGGTTGAAATAAGTTGAAGTAGGTTGAAGTGGGTTGATGTTGATTGAAGTAGGTTGAAGTGGGTATATTTTTTATGTGGTGGGTTGAAATGGGTTAAAATAATGACAATATAATTAATGTGTGATAATTTATGAAGTTATCCAAATTTTGTTAAATTTTTGTTTTTTATTTTTCATTTTTTATTTTTTTGTTTTTTAATTTTTAATTTTTTAATTTTTATGTTTTTTAGGTGTTTCGTTTTTATTTTTTATGTTTTATGGTTTATGTTTTATTCTTTCAATTTTCTTTTTTTATTTTATCATTTTCATTTATTTATTTATTTTTTATGTTGATATTTGTTTATTTTTTTTATTTCGTATTTTCGATTTTAATTTTTGAAATTTATTTTTTCTTTTTTTTAAGATATTTTTTTATTTTTTTATTTTTATTTTTATTTCTTTTATTTTATTTTTTATTTTTTTAATGTTATTTTTATTTTTATTTTTATTTTTAACTTTGTACCGTTTATTTTGTTAGTTTTTTAGTTCTTCATTTTTTATTTATTAATTTTCTATAATTTTAGGTTTTTTACATTTTTGTGTTTTTATTTTTCTATTTCTTATTTCTTATTGTTTATTTTTTATTTTTAATTTTACATGTTTTTATATTTTATATTTTTTTTTCATTTTTTATTTTTTAATATTTTACGTCTTTATTTTTTATTTCAAATAATAAAGGAAAAATAAATATGAAAAATTTAAAATTAAAAATACCAAATTAAAAAAAAATATAAACATAAAAAATGAAAAAAATTTAAAAAAATGAAAATGAAAAATTAAAAAAATAAATAAAACTAAAGAAATAAAACATAAACTATAAAACATAAAAAATGAAAAATAAACACATAAAAGAATACAAATTAAAAAATAACCAAAAAAATTAGGAAATATAAAATATAAAATAAAAAATTTTAAAATAAGAAGTTTTAAAAATGAAAAATTTAAAATTTAAAATTAAAAATAAAAAATAAAAAATAAAAGGTAAAAAAATAAAAAATATGAAATATGAAATAAGAAATAAGAAATTAAAAAATTAAAAATTAAAAAATAAAAATAAAACTTCAAAATTAAAAATTAAAACTTCAAAATAAAAATTAAAAATTAAAAATTAAAAATTAAAAATTAAAAAAAAATAAAATTAAACATTAAAAACTTAAAAAATAAGAAATAAAAAATAAGAAAGAAGAAAGAAGAAACTAAAACATAAAAAATAAAAAATAAAAAAAATGAAAAATAAAATAAAAAATTAAAAAAATTAAAAATAGAAAATTAAAAATAAAAAATAAAAAATAAAAAAAACGAAAAATAAAAAATTACAAATTACAAATTACAAATTAAAAAAAATAAAAAAATAAAAAGTAAAAGATTAAAAACTTAAAAAATAAGTAATAAAAAATAAGAAAGAAGAAACTAAAAAATAAAAAATAAAAAATAAAAAATGAAATAAAATTAAAAATATAAAAAAAGAAAAATAGAAAAGAAAAAATATAAAATAAAAAAAAAATAAAAAATAAAAAATTATAAGTAAAAAATAAAAAATAAAAATAAAAAATAAAAAATAATAAACAAATAAATAAATAAAAAATTAAAAATTAAAAATTAAAAATTAAAAATTAAAATTAAAATAAAAATTAAAAAATTAAAAAATTAAAAATTAAAAATCAAAAATTAAAA
>JACYFF010031956.1:70291369-70335304 GCA_017589665.1 Selenicereus undatus | reverse complement strand
TATATATGTATACATACATACATACACACACACACACACACACACACACACACACACACACACACACAGATATATATATATATATATATATATATAAACATAAGCATATTGTTATCCGAACAATGCTACTAGATTTTAGGACTCTTGTACAGAAGCATCAAGTTGCTTGAAAACACCAGCTAGTTACACATCTCCGAACCCTCTTCTTTGTGAATATTTGCATCCTCATCGTGCAATACTAGAAAGTAGTTTGCATCGCCCTCATGTCTAATGTACGCCATCACCCCAAAGATGAGATTTGATCCCCTTAGAGCAACCCTAGGACGCTCCCTCAATTTTGTCTGAACCTGTTGGTTAGTAAATGGTTGGGTTCTAGCCTCTCCCTCATGAGGAGCACAATGAGGGCATTTTTAAACTTATTTATCTCACTCTGACCAGTCAAGTAATTCTTGCCTTTGTTGTCTTCTATCACCTAAACTTCCACCTTCACTTTTTCACTTACGAGAGCTTGTATGGACTCTTCTAGGAGGAGATCAAATTTCCACCACACCAATGAATTATAACTCCTCATTGGAAACATCCTCATTAGCTTCATCACTCACCCATATGTTCTTCCAAATCACTCACCACACTCTTCTTGTTTTCTATTCACTCGGCTTCCCAAAGCAACCATCCCTATTACGAAGCTCATTTCACCTACCGCATGCCTATTGTGGAACACTGACTTCATCTTGTCTAATTTGCAGGAATTCTCTCATGGAAATATTTAAATTTTCCCCAATTTTTAGCGCGCCAATAAAAAGAAGTTGTTGCATATAGTACAAAGATAATATTATCAAGCGGATTGGTATGTTCTAAAGTGTAACATGATTACATCATTTACTTGAAGAAACTTGGCCCAAGCATCACCGGTCACTTTCACAGCCGCAGTTTATAATCAACACCAACAATTGTTCCTCCCATAAGCCATTCGCAAGCTTTAACTTTCTTTAACATGTAATTATAATGGTTTTTGATTTGGAAAAAATCCCTATCCATGCCCTCATTTTTTAACAAATCTTTCACCACACTCTATTCAGATTGTGTTGACCCTTGTGCTTTTTGTTCAATCAACAAGTCCAATAACTTTTTATTCTCCTTATTTGTCCAATTGCGTGATTTCTTTGCAGAAGATGCCATAGCATATATGTTTCTATTACCATCAAAAATTCATGACGAGTACACTAATCACATCAACAGCTTGGATGCAATTTCACATCAATTATACCAAAAATATGGACGCTGGAATACATATTATGCACAAATTTCACGTCTATCTTAGTGGGGAAAAAATTAATACTATTAGAGGGTGAATTTCACACACAGACCACAAATTCCTACAACCATCCACAAATTTACGATTCACATATATATTATAGCAGAAATTTGGCATCAATTTTAGCAATAAACTCACATCAATTTTTCTACAATACAATAACAACAACACCACCTCCCAGTGTGGATCCCGCTTTCTCGGGGTCTGGAGAGATCCAGATGTAGGCAGCCTTATCCCAACCGGCATGACTGCCCGTTGAGAGGCATCAATTTTGCTACAATGTTAGCTCAAAAAAATTCACATCAACAGATATTCATGATTCACGTCTTTCATCCATGGCTTGGGGGTCGAGAGAGTGACGAACCAATGAGGTTAGTTGGAGTTTCGGTGGTTGTTGGCTACGCAAGGCCGATCACGTTGGCCGAAATTGATCAAATGCCAGTTGTGAGCTACGGTTTGTTACACACAGGTGGCGATGAGCAGCGTTTGGATGTGTGGTGGAGCGTCTAAGGGAGCATAGTTATTTGCCACCTGAGCGAGAGAGGTGAGAGTCAGCCCAGAGAGAGGTGTGAGGCATGTTTGAGAGAGATGAGAGGGGTTCAACGTGTTTCACATAGTAGAGACGTAGAGTGTTTGATGAGAGAGATGCGAGGATTGCATTTGGATAAGGGTAGGGTTTTCTACCCTTCATTTATTTCACAACTTACCGCATATCTACTCTTCATTCAATTAACTTAATTTTTAACCTTTGTTTCTAAGATAGTTCAATTCACTATTTTTATTGTATTTGAAAAGTTCAAATTAATTATTTCACATAAATATAACATACTCGTATTTATAACAAACATATCAGTGAAACATTAGATAAATATTTATACATATAATAATTTAAAAAATAGATTGATAATATACTACATCCACGTTAGTTTATCGTTAAAATACAAACCATGAAAAAAATGCATGGGCACATAATATCCATAGTTAATAATAAATTTTAAATATAGTTAATTTCATGATACACAAATCATTACCATCACTAAAATAAATACTCTCACTCCATTCCACTCCTTCCCACTCTGTTCCATTACTTTCCACGATTTTCCACTTCATTCCATTTCTACCCATTCCTGCATACAACAAACCACTCCTACATAGTTCATCCTACTCCTTTCCACTCCGTTCCCTTCATTTCCATTCTATACCTGCAAATTATCCACGAAAAGAACAGACCCTTATTGATGCTTCACAACACCCATCCCCTTCCTCTCTCAACCAAACGCACCCCTCTCTATTTCCATCCAACCAACCAACCCTTGCTACCCATTGCACCACATGGTTGTCAATATTGTGTCACCCACTGCACTGCCGTCGAACCTTCTGCTATCACTGACACCACCACCACCACCTCCCTGCCACTCCCTCTAGCCTTGTTCTTGGTGTTTTTGGAGGTAAACCCTAACTCCACCTCACTTATTTCTACTCTTTTTGCTCCCTAATTTAATTAGCTAATGTGTTATTCTAGCTTGAGCAAATGTTAATTTGTGTAAATTTAGACTCTATTATTGTAATTTGAGGACTTGAGTGAGTGTGAATGGTGGTTGTTCATGGAAGAATCAAAGATTGAACATAGGTTGTGGCATGTGCTCTTGTAAGTGGATTGAATGAAATTGAAAGGGGTTTTTATTGTGTTGAATGAAATTAAAAATTGATTTTGGGTTGATGTTGGATGTTTCCATGGGAAGCTTTGAGGTTGCTTGAGGTTGAAGATGGAGGAAGGAAGGGGAAAAAGAAAAAAGAAAAAAGAGTGCTATTTGTAGGATTTTTGAAACCAATTAACTACAAATGAATTTTGAAGTTTATTTGAGGGATTGGGTGCATTACATAATCGAAAGTATAACTATAGTCGATTCCTTTCTATTAAGTGTTGCATTATATCCTACCAAACATGACAGTCTCTAGATAACAAAAGTTTTCTCTCAAGAACATGATGTAGATAAAAAAACTCAAAAAATATGGCAGTAATAAGTCCAACTACAAAACTATGATAATGCCCCAAATTTGATTAATGTCAGAACTGCACAAACAATGTCCAACATGTAGATAATGTAGAGCATGCAGTACTCACGTTCAACCATGAACCGACCAAGGAAAGACAACATAGACCCTCGAACTATCCACATAGAATCCTAAGGACTGGTTAGCTAAATGCGGAGGATACAAACAAAATGAATTTCATACTCCCATGAAGCCGCAAGATTAACCCATCTTCCGTTGTTTTAAACATGGCGACATATCATACACATATATACAACTACTGTGGCTAACTTAAGTCTAAGCGACCAATCTAAGACACACCAAAACTGCAAACGGATGCTAGTGCCTACACCAACATAACATTGACCTACTCTTCTATCACTAGAACACTTTACAATCAATACATGACAAACATTAGCAAACTGTTGTCATTGATTTACATTTACTATCCAAATCACCTCTCAAACTAGAAAGCCACGAACATCCCATGACATTGAGAAAGCTAAATCAATGCATACATGATACAAGAGCCTCTCAGCCACCCAATGATTAGATCATATTGGTGGCCAGGCGAAGAAACATTCCTAAAATCATGTTAGGTTCAAAGACATTTTCTCAAAACAACCTCTAACATTATTTCTTTTATCCTTTAAGCTAAAATTCCTATAAACTAAAATAGATAAAACAAGTCATCAAAAGAAACAAACTATCCTACTTTAATTTTTCTAAGGCGAGAGGGAAGTGTAGTAGGATTGAGCTTTAATGTTCCCTTGGGTGCATCTTTTTTTTTTTCATCACCAGTTATCCTCGACGAAGGTATCCTGTAGGGAAGCCAAAGGATCTCAGCACGTGGTATGTATACTTTATTTTCACCTATTTGGCAAAAAAGCTGAGAAAGCCCTGTAACTTTCCTAAGTTGGTTGCACTAATTCCAACAGTTTTCACAAGATTTAGATAATACTTCAACAAATTCATATTCATACTTACTTTCATTTTTAGAAATTTGGTACCATTTAGCATCCTACCAAGAGGGCCCACATCTCTCCTGTTTGGGCTAGTCTCAGGAGAATCTTTAATATTACCCTTTTCCCAAAATGTAAATGACTCAAATGAGAGAACACCATCTAGTCTTTAGTGTTTACTTTATTACTAAGCTTGAACTTACCATAGCAAAATGGAAGTTCTGACTCAGTCCTCGTCATTCCGTCTTCATCATCTAGATCAACCTCTAGCAAAGTTATTCATAACTCAAATGATGAAAATAAAATACTTCAGATCCTGGCTAAGAATCTAGGCATAGCATCAACTGTATCATACATAACCCACACCTGGCCAACTTAAAAACAATGTCCTTCCCTATGCTCGCTAAAACCATAAAACTGAGGATTTGAATATGACGAGTGGGCCCCTGGTGCGATTTTGGGGCTTAAATCCATTATAAAGTCATTATCAACTTTGGGCTTTTTGTTATTGGCTCGAACGAAAGCTTTACCATCATAAGATTTGTTCTATACACCTTTTTACCCTCAATTACAATAGCAGAATTGGACTAAAAATCTTGGAAGGTAGCTTTTTTTCTAAAGAATATGATTTTTTCGCCATCAAGGGAGATGGTGATCCACTTCCCTTTGCTATTTTTGGAAGGCTCATAGCCTTGTGACCATCACTTGGATTTTCATTGTACAATACATGCCGATTATTTCAGGTTAATATTCCAATGTGGTGACTCATAACATTGCCACTTTGTTGTGCCCTCAAAGCATCCCAATCTAATTGCATTTCTAGACCATTTTAATCAAGACATTTATTAGATTCAAAGCTTTCACTAAATTCCACTATGTGTTTCTTCACTCTCATATCATTTGCTTTTCTAGAGGGGTTAGATCCCTGTTTCCAACATCAGGGCACATTATTAGAACCCTCCTGTGAATTTCTAAGTTTCTATAATTTGATAATACTACATTTTAACCATCAAGCACCCAAATTAGAAGTAGGCTTCCAATTTACAACCTTAGACTCGACCTTACTAACCTTCATAGTGGATGTGTCCTGTTGGGAAAAACTAACACCTAATAAATGTATTGAGATCTTCCTCATAATACTCACAGTTAGAGGACAAGGCAGGGGATAGAGTCCATAACTTCTCTCCCCAATTAGTAGCCCGTAATTGACCCTAAGTTTGTCGCTCTTAGATTGGAGCTTTAGACCCCTTCGTATTTGAACCACAATTGCTTGTGTAGCATTGTAGCCTTTACTTATTTGTTGAGAGGCATGATTTAGTATTATTTTTTCATAGGTTTCTCTAGAGTTCATTTCATATAAAGACCTTTTATCCCTATTTAAAAGCATTTCTTCTACATACATCATAAGTATGAAAGCAGATTCAGCATAAGAAACTTGTTCTTATCATGATGAAGAAAAAGAGCCAACCTACGATATTGCTTCTTAATGAATGTTTTATCTACGAATATGTTCGATTTGAAGAATGCCATATGAGTCCAAATCATTAGCAAATATCCTATTCTCTGCTGAATAGTTCACCTCACAGTCACAAATCATCTATGAAGATTATCTAATTTGCATCAGGAAAAAATTGTCGAGCCTCTAAGGCAAACTTATAAGTCCTTATCTTGCATTTTGTTCTCAGAGATAGCTTTGACCCTCAAGACCTTTTTGCCACCCTCCATAGTTGATCTAAAATTTAGCACTCAAGATAATGAGGCATTGCATACTTTAATTAATTCTACCTTAAGAGAATATAATACCTCATCAAGATTAACACAAAGGTAAACCAAAATGCATCAGGTCTATGGTTTTTCCAAATACCTCCACATGTGAGCTTACCATTAATTCAAGATAAGCGTAAGGCTATGGCATGGAAAGCATATACTACCAAATCTCGTAAACAACCAATAATGATTGCTTTATAAGGAGTAGAAGGAGTGATAAAAAAACTTAGTCAAAGGGAGAGTCAAATTGACCAAGGAAATTATCAGGTCCTTGCACAGATAATAGGTCCAATGCATAAAAGAACAACATATGTAGTGTCCACACCCTAGTCTCTGCTCCTTACTTATGATAAATTGTATGAATCTTTTCCTTTTCAGAGTGTACAAGAATATTTACAAATGTATCTAGGTGCCAAACTTGCATAATGCTTCATACAAAAGCATCTCCCACTCAACCAGCATGCTAACAACTTCCTAGTCCACTTTTCAAACATGGTAACCAAGAAAAAAGAACGAAGTAATATTTTCACAAATAATACATTAGAATAGTGGTAATAATAGTAGATAACCCTTGAAAAGTTTCATGTACTGGTTAATGTGAAGGGGCATGTCAAACATGGTAATAGGTCAATTACTGAAAGAGAGAGCAAAGAAAATAGTGTATCATCCTCATCCAAGCATGCATGAGCATCAAATGCCTGAAAATATGCTTTGGAAAATCCACAAGACTACTTCTGAAGTCTGCAACCTCCAAGTAATCTCTTAGTGGAGATGCACAACAGATATCATGAAAACTCTAGTTAGGTTTTGTTTTTGCCACCAGGTAACCTACACCACTACAATAGCTGATTAAATGCTTTTATTTTGTTGTTCCTTTAATTTGTAAACTGCCACTGGAAAGGGAAAAAAGGAAAAGAAAAACCTTAAATTAAAATTAGAAAGCACCCTAAAAAAAGAAACCCCGAGCCCCAAATTGAATTTGCTTGACCAAGATTTTTCTACAATTAGGATTGCAATTGATTTTCTTCTGTGGCTTTGAGAACATAGCTTACTGAGAGAGATTGAAATTATTAAACATATCGGAAAAGTTTGCAACTTTGAGAAAAAGGAGAGAGAAAAATAAAAGGGTGATATATTACCCAATAATGATAAGCTTGGCGGATATAATATGAGTATTACCGTGATACATAACATGCCTACAATGATTCCCAACAGAAGAGTTACTTCTACCAATCCCAATCCTATCTTCAATCACTAATCTCATTTGTGAGAGAAGAGTGCAGCATGGTCTTGTCTTACAAAAACTCTCTCTCAAAAAAAATTAAAAGATGGAATATAAAAGAATAGAAGAATGCTTGGATGAGCGATGGATGATTTTGCAATAGCCTTGACCCCCTTTTATACTAGTTCCACACCTTCTTACAACCCTAAATTTATGAGAAAAATTAATTTAAATTAATTTTTCAGCTGTTACGATCCTTACATGAGAAAAGGTTAGTCTTTAGATAAAAATTTACCTTGAGTAATTAGTTTTGCTAGGGTAGCTTAAGATTACTCAGAACAACAAACAATTAGCTGAGAGAACAGACTGGGCTGCGCGACAAGTGGGGCCGTTAATAAAGAAGCATGCCCATTTTGGGCTAGCTTAGCTAAAAGATAGTGAGTGAGGAAGAGAAAGTGGATGGATTGGGCCATGAGTATTGCTCAAGTTGGGCCTTGGGATTCAAAGGACAGGCCTAATGTGAGGAGAGGACAAAGAGAGAGAGAAGAAGCTGTGGCAGGCTTGCTGGGTTGTGGAGAGACAGGCCCATGCGTGAACTGTGAGGGAGCAGATATGAGTGTTGAGGCTCTGGGTTGGACAAGTTGGACTATGGCTAATAGGCCCAATTGCAAGGAGAAAGTGAGAGAAAAGTAGTGCGAGAAGATGGGATGTAGCCGAGCCTCAGATTGGAGCACTTTTGGGCCAAGCCCACATGGCTGAACTGAAAGGAGAGATAGCATGGGGCACTGATGGGCTTTGACTAGATCACACTGCACAGGGAACTTACTGTTATTCGATTTTGGTTGAGCCAAATAATGAACACTCAAAGAAACCGAGTCAATTTTCATAATTTTAGTACTCACATTCTGCACCTGAAAATTATACAAAAGCTGCATTATTTACCCATAAAAATATATTACAAAGACTAAAAAATAGGTAAAATAGAGGGTAAAATGGTGGGTAAAATTACACATAAAATATGAATTATCAACTTTCCCACATTAAAACATTGCTAGTAATCGAGCAAAGAATAACAATAATGCATATAATTATTCAACCCAACGATGAGATAAGACCCGGGAAAGAAAATCGAATAGTCCAACTGTGCATATCTACTCTAAGTCATATAAATCAATTCACTGCCAACCTACAACTCACTATCAAATATGTTTAATTTCAACTAAGTCAATTGGCTAAAACTCTAACAAATTAAACACACAATGAATGATAAAACCATGTAGCAAACCATAAGTACAATATTTCATCACACATAACCAAAATCACAAGAGCATCTTTAAAATCAAGTCCTCAATGCTAAATCAATTTATTAGTTTTTTTTTCTTTTGATTTTTGTTCTTTTTGAACTTTTTTCAAAGGTTGCTTGATTCCATGTGTTTCTTAGCCTAAGTGGATAAATATATAAATAAAGATAACACTCAGAGAAGTACTTAGAGCATATTCAGGCAATTAAAGAGATGAATAGAGATAGAACCCAAATATAGGTATCGAAATCAGAGTTTAATTAATTCAATTTATTTTATTTATTGATTTCAAGTCAATGAGGAGCTAAATGTTTATTAAATACTCATAATGACAATGAAAATAGGGTTACGTCTCAAACTCAAAATCAGCTATATAGTGCATTAGCATAGCAGAAATTTTTTGGCCTTCAACTAGTTAAAACTAAAAATAATCTCCAATAAGCATGGTCTAGTCATATGAATCAAATCCACATAGCAAAAGTAGAACATGTATAATCAGAACACTTAAACTCTTCTCAAAGTCAAACTCACCTAAAAATTTTCAAGGTAAAATTTCCTCAAAATTTTCATTTTGTCTTTCCCCTACGCCTAAACCTTACACTGTCATCAATGCAGAAAACAATAATAAAGAAAAAGATGAAGAAAGGAGAAGTACAACCTTCAGCATGAGGAAATCAAGCCAACTCTATAGATACCTTCAAAACCATCACTAACCACAATAGCCAAAAAACAAATGAAGCATCACACTCTAAAAACAAGCACACCATGAGCAAAAAGAAAACAAAAACAAAAGACTCAAACTCACCTAAAAAGATTGGGTTACTTCCTAACAAGTGCTAAGTTTTTATGTCTTCAGTCAAACAAGGTCTCATCCACTAATCCTAGTAAACAGGTTTCAAACGTTAACCATTGAGAGTAAGAGCTTGACCATCTTGGGGATCCAAAATTTGAACTACCCTAGAGGGAAACACTTGTTGGACAACAAAAGGACCATCCCATCTAGACCTTAACTTGCCAGAAATAGCTTAAGCTTAGAATTAAAAAGTCAAACCTTCTTATTAGGTTCAAAAGATTATGAGAAATCACTTTATCATGAAAAGATTTGGTTTTGGCTCTATAAATCTTAGCATTCTCATAGGCTTAATTACACAATTCATCCAACTCATTTAATTGAAGCCTACGGTTAGAATCCACTTGTTTCAATATCAAAATTAAAAGTTTTAATAGCCCAAAAGCACGGTGTTCTAATTCAATTGACAAGTGGCATGCTTTACTAAAAAGAAGCTGATAGGGAGGGATCCCTATGAGAGTTCTATAAGCAGTATGATAGGCCCATAGAGCATCATGCAATCTCAAATACCAGTCTTTTCTATCGGGGTCAAACTCTTTTCTCAAATATAAACTTGATTGCATAATTAAACACTTTAACTTAACGACTAATCTAAGGGTGTTAGGGGGTAGCCACTTTAGGAGTCACATAATACTTTCTAAGCAAAGCTGCAAAAGTTCAATGACAAAAGTGACTACTGTCATCACTAATAAGAGCTCTAGGGGTCGCACACCGACAAAAAATTTACTCTTTCATAAACTTGATGACAACCTTGTGGTCATTGGTCCTAGCACCTAGAGCCTCCACCCACTTTGACACAGAACCAACAGCAACCAATATGTATGCAAAGCCAAAAGATGAGGGAAAGGGACCCATGAAATCAATGCCTCACACATCAAATATTTCAACAATCAGAATAGGGGAAAGGGGTATTATCTTACGACAGGATAGGCACCCGTATGCTAACAATGTTCACAAGCAAGACAAATGGTGAGCATCCCGAAATAGAGTCCACCAATAAAACCTACTTTGTAGGACTTTAGAACTATCCAATTGATGGGAAGAATTTAAGTTTTAATATTTATAACCCCAAGTACAATGTTTATCATTGGGTACTTGGAGTGTCGTCCACTGGGAGTTAGGTTTTAAGTACCGGGATTAACTCAAGTGTTTCAATCTAGGCTAAATGAAAATGGAAAGAAAGACAAGCTAACTAAGCTAATAAACATACGAAAAGAGGCTCGGACTTATGATATGCCCAATTAACGAACCAAGGAATCAAGACAAGTCCTAACCTACCAAACCTATACCGACAACTAGAGATGATGGTTGCACCATCAAATACCATTGAAGCCCTCTCTCAAGGGTCATGAGATAGTCTAATTAGTCTAACCACTTATTTTCATGGGGTTAGCCTAATTAGACCACAAGATTGACAACCATCAGACCTAGCTAGGATCAGGACTATTTTTATGTCAAAATCCCAGCTATCCTATCCCCGAGACTAGCTAATTAACCTTACCTCTCAGCAGTAGTCAATTGTCTCTCTCAAGCATTTCATCAAACACTTGGCGGTAGGGGTGTACAAAATCGGTTAATCAGAGTTTCAATTAATCGAAATTCAGTTAACCGGTTTTTTGGTTCAAAAACATTCCAAACCGCAACCGATTCGAAAATTTCGGTTAACAGTTTTTCGGTTAATTGAAAATTTTGGTTCATCTAAAACCCAAACTGTAATCGAACCAAAAAAGCCGACTAACTAGTTTTTCAGCTTGGTTAACCAACTTTTCGGTTCGGTTACCGGTTAAATGTTCAAAAATAATTAAAAAACGTATACTTTCTTACCTAAATTTTTCATTTTTTTGTGTTTAAATTTTTTTATATAAAAATAAAACTTTGGTTACCATTTATAAATAATACAAAAGCGCACTTTCTTACCTAAATTTTTTATTTTTTATGTATAATTTTTAAAAAACAAAATTATTTTCTGTTCGGATATTCCAATTGTCCGAATTGTAACCGAACCAAAAATCGAAAAAAAAATTTGGTTAACCGATTTTTCCAAAAAAAAATTCATTCGTCTAACCTGTTTTTCCATTCAGTTTTTTTGATTCAATTTTCGGTTTTGGTTTTTCTGTACACCCCTACTTTGTGAGCATGAGAGAAAACTCTAAGTTCATGGCATAAATTGGGCGTGGTTAGGCCTTTAGCCATCAAGAGCTTAACTACTAATCATTACACAATCACAATTAAACCCAAAATTAACAATGCTAACAACTAAACTAATCAAGCATGAAATGGAGGAATAACTTTAGTCTAACTTGAATTAAAACAACTACTAAACACAAAATCTCAATAAAAACTAAACATTTGAACTAAACATAATCTAAACTAACATGTTCAAACGAAAGAAGCACAAACAAAATATAAAATAGATAGATACAGAGAGAGAGAAGAGAAACTTAGGTTTGATTGACTGAAGATCAAATGCACAAGCTTGAATCCAAAATCCACCTGAACAAATCCTAATCTCCCTAATCTAATTCCCCTTATTGGGGTTTAAATAGAAAATCCACAAGCAAGAACAAAATATGAAATAAATAGATATAGCAGGTAAAGCTTCTTCAATCATTTCATCAACCACATCAATAAAGAAGCATTCAGATTCATCTTCAAACACAAGTTAAGAAAAAACTTTAAAAATGTTAAGCCTAACCCTCATGTTCATGACTTAAACATCCATCACTATTGACCTATAGTTAATGGCGGCATTAGCTATAGCTAGGAAGGGACATCCTAAAATAAGAGGGACTTGCCTGGAAGCATGAACAAGGTCCATGTTTAATACAATAAAGTCAATAGCAAAGAAACCATTATCAATTTGAACCATGACATCATCTATCTGCCCCCTAAGAGTCCTCACTGACCTATCAGCAAGTTGAAGTATACAATTGGAAGGTTTCAATTCATCCAATTCTAACTCTAAGTAAACAGAATATGTATCAAATTAACACTAAACCCTAAATCCAAAAGTGTCCTTTCAGTTTTACGATTACCAATATAACATGAAATAGTAGGAACACTAGGATTTTTGAACTTAGATGGAATGTCAAATTTCAAAATTAAGCTCACTTATTCACTTAGAAGAACCTTTTTGGACTTGTCATATTTAGATTTTCTTTTAAAAGTGCATGTCCTTAAGGAATTTAGCATAAGCCAGGACCTGGTTAATCACTTCCAAAAGAGGAATATTGACCTTAACTTGCTTAAAGGTCTCCAGAATGTCATATCTTTGCTTATATTTCTTAGAAGGGAGTGGTGCATCCAAAGCTTGAGGGTAAGGAACTCTCAGCTTAATGGGGTCAGACACAACAAGGGAAGGGGATAAGTCATCTTCTTTCTCAATTCCAAGGTCACTCTCAACGGTCTTAAGTCTTTCCTCTTTATCGTGTTTATTTCACTCACTTTATTATCTACTTTTTTTTACCACTAATAGGGCAGCCTAGTGCACAAGCATCCCGCGTTCACGCAGGGTCCGGGGAAGGGCCGCACCCCAAGGGGTGAATTGTAGGCAACCTAACCTGACTTTGTCAGTGGTTGATTCCACGGCTCGAACCCGTGACCTTTTTTTACCACTAATAAGAACCATTATAACTTTCAATTGTTCAAATTGTTGGCCTTTAAAGTTCTATATGGGATTACTTGGAAGTTTTTCTTCTTCTCTTTTACCTATAGCTGTGGCTAGTTGCCTATGTTGGGTTTCTAACTTAGCTATAGATTATGAGTGAGAGTCAACAACATGCCTTTTGGACTCAATTCTTTAAACCTTAGAGTCAACATTTTGCACAACAAAAGACAAGGTAATTTCAATGTACCTAGAGGAGAAATTACCTTGTTTATGTCAGAGCTTCGAACTGAAGCATGATGAGAAGGAGGAGGAGCATATATCTAGTTTTGGAAACTAGGAGGGATAGGTCTGCTAGGATGGGCTTGAAGATCCTCAACATTTTGAGACCTCCATGCAAAGTTAGGATGATTCTTCCAACCATGATTATAAACTTTAGAATAAGGATTATTGGTTGGAGGAAATTCTTGGCCAGCATTCAGTTGTTCAATCACATAGTCAGACTTATGATAGGGCTGAAAGCGCACGGTGACATGGTAGCAAATCAAGATTGTCTCCCACAAGGACTAGGTTAATCAACTAGGCTTTATTCCGATAGCTAAGCGAATTAAAATTTGATATTGAAATTAGATTAATCTACTATCTAATCAAGTGGACAAATAATCAAGGAATTCTATAAAATAAGCAATCTCTCAATTCATGCATCAATCAAATACTTCTTCCTCAATGGGTTGGTTTAAAACCGAAAATCAAAGTATCACAACCCTCTTTCAAGGTGAAGTGAAATACCTAAATCTAACCAATTACCCTTTCTCAACGACTCTTTATTTATTTAGGTTCACTAAGTTTGCGATTATCAAATTTGTGGTTTCTCAATTGGTGTGACTTTCTCAAGACTCCACACAATCAAGTCAAATCCTAGGATTATAGTATCGAATTTCACCTTTCAATTCATCACTCAATAACCAAAACATGCAAGGAAGTTGTCAGATTTCTCATTAGACGATAAACATATAGGATTCAATGAAACAAGTCAATAGATTCTAAAATACCAAGGAGATAAACACAAGATTGGAAAAATTAACAAGTATTTGTAAAAATCCAAGATCAAAGCAATAAAAGCTAATCTAAATTACAAAAGAGAAGAGAAGATAAATGCTCGGCCGAAGAACACGCTTGAATCCATCAATTGCAAACCCAACATGGAATCCTTGCAAGATCTCCATTTCAAATCAATCTCTCTCCCTCTAATCTAATCTAAATCCTAATCTAGATGGTAAATGTGAAAGTGGATGGAATGGGATCATGAATGATGGCTGAAAATAAGTTTTTATCGCAAAAAATGCATCAACTGAACATCAAAATGCCTAGAAGTCGAACAGTCGCGAAGAAAACTAGTCGACTCGAGGGAAGGATGCCACCACAGTCACACCATGGGGCACACCACGGACTATGGTCCCACCATGGCCTAGCTATGTTGTACACTGGTCAGGTCGTGCTCTCTTGTTTGCCTCGTTGCTGCTACCTGGATGCCCCTGGATTGTGATACTGGCCACGGTACGTCTATGTTGGGTGTGTTTAGGCCTCTTTTGCT
Organism: Selenicereus undatus; assembly: GCA_017589665.1. Lineage (NCBI taxonomy): Eukaryota > Viridiplantae > Streptophyta > Magnoliopsida > Caryophyllales > Cactaceae > Selenicereus > Selenicereus undatus. The sequence goes on along the minus strand of JACYFF010031956.1, from coordinate 70,320,655 downwards.
ACCTTCTTTGATCCATAAGACCTCAAAATCATCATTCTACTCACATAAACTTGGCTTATAAAGTCAAAATATGCGAACACTCTCAAAACAAGCAAAACAAGCGTAATAGTAGAAATAAGGTTATAAATTGTACAACTAAGCACACTAATGCGATAAAATGACTCCAAAATACTCATGAAATTCTATGCAAATATGACATTCATCACTTACCAACATTAAGGGGCAATCAACAGAAGCATGCATGGGACTAGCACAAATCGAACACACATCTTGCATAGAGGGGGAATTAGATACTTTGTTCATGCACAAAAGTTTATCAAATTTCTTAGTTAAAGCATAAACTTTACTAGAAAGGTCAATTGAATGTGAAACTTTGCAAATTCCCTATTTACTTCTCAATTGCCTAGGCCAATCAGAATGTGAGGAAGTAGTATGCAAGTATGGAATTTCATTCAAATGTTCAAACAATTCCTAAGCATTTTAAAGAGTTTTATACAAGAAACTACCACCAAAAGATGCATCAACCATCTGCCTATTGTGCTCATCTAAGCCAATATAAAAACTTCGGACAAATTTCCATATAGAGACCTCATGGTGAGGACAACTTTGCAACAACTTTTTAAGCCTTTCTCAACTTTCACACGGTTGTACATTTTTATTTTGTAAGAAAGTGGTTATAGCACATCTTAAGCAGTTAGTTTACCTATCGAGAAAAGCTTTTTCAAAAATTCCTTTTGCATTTGATCCCAAATGGTGATATTTGTCTTCGCATTTAGCCAAGCTTTGGCTTTATCTTTCAAAAAGAAAACAAAAAGACGCAAACGAAAACCTCCACTATAGATATTATTTAAGAAGACAATAGAGCATATCTCTAAATATGTATCAACGTGCTTGAAAGATTTTTAGGCTCTAGTGTTAAGTCAAAAATCATGCATTATTTTAATAATTTTTTTGATTACATTATATATATTATTTCGTCTAATTTACTTTATTTTATATATTTTTCAGGTTAAGCATTAATAAAATAAAGAGGAGAAGAGAAGACGTCGAAGTTTGGATTTTACACACTAAGCTATCAAGTCGGTCCAAAAATAATGATTTATGAAAAAATATTATTTTCATAATGATTTATTTGGACTAAGGTTACAAAATTATTACTCCTAATTGAAGAGAAAGTAGAACACTTGGAAGAGAGGGAGTCTAAAGAAGAAAACCCTAGTAGCTAATATTATGAAACCCATCACGCCTTCATCACTTGAGGGACACCTAACCCCTTCAAGAGAATTCAGCTCTTCACCTCTGCAAACACACATCTCACGCAGCCTCCTCACCATCCATCATACACCCTACATCACGCACGTCACCATCCTCTCCACACATACACACTATCATCTCAAAATCTCTACACTTAACCCCATCATCAGGACATCCACCACGCATCATAACCATCAATCATCATCATCTTCTTCAATCACACATCTTCACGCCACTCTCAAGTAGAATAATCCTATTTCTTCTTGTTATTTTTATTTTTATATTTTTTGTGTTTAGTTTATTATTAAACATAAAGTATTTGGGTGAATTGTGCAATTTTATTTTTAATATGAGTGAGTAATTTTCTTGTACTTCGTATAATCTATTTGAAACCATGCTAAATTAATTATTTTTAACAAGTTTTATGCTTTATTGTCTAGTTGATTTTTATTCGTGATTCTATAACGATTAGTATTTATTGTTTATGATATTTACGCTAGATTAATTAGAATACATGCTAATTAGTTTAATACGAATTCATATGATAGTTTAAAAGGTTTTAATACGTAAAATTTATAGTTTTTTAGGCATTAGTATCACTCTAATTAATCATGGATGACTCAAACCCATCTCTTTTAATTAGATGATCGTTATACATCTTTGTTAAATCAATTTGCTGGTAAATTAGTTACAAGGCGTTAGATGATATTTTTTCTAATACTTAATGCTCTAATTTGATTAAATTTTTGCGCTGGCGTTAGGGTTATCAAAACTAGTAGGGTTTATATTAGGGCTGGACCTAAATAAACTATAATATAAGGAAAAACGAGGAAGATCTGCTGGTGAGTGTCTTCTACAGTCTAACTCATGGATAAATCGATTTGTGTATTGATGATAAATATTAATTTGTATGGTGGATATAGATTATGCTAAGTATTTTTCATAAATTTTGGTATCTTTGATAATTAATTGTAGTCTTTTGATTAATTTGTTTAGTTTGTCAATTTCAATTCCTAAATTTATAAGATTTAATATAAATTTCGTTCCCCCCCCCCAAAAGAGTAGTCTTTCAGGAGTGTCTTGGCAATATTAGATCAGTTAGATTTTGATTTTTAGTGTGATTATAATTTTCAGATTTAATTTCTATCCTGTTTTGCCATTTACTGACCTGTTTGTTAGAAACTATGTTAAAAATAGTTCCTTTTGTGTTTTTTCATATTTTAGTCCATTTTAAGGTTTATATAGTGTCTTATTCTGTTTATATTTAATTTCTAATTTTTTGGAAATTATTTGATAATTTTTCATAATTATTCCGTGAATTGGATATGTGCAGGTTTTTAATTTAATAAATCTGAAAATTACGTTTTTAATTTGTATTTTATGTTTTTTAGGTTTTATCAAATCCAGAAAATTATATCCTAAAATCTGGGAATTTTGTTTATTTAATTTCGTATTTATATTAATGCAGTGTATTTTTTCTCTAATTTCAGATTTTATTTTCTATTTTCATTTTCTGGAGTTAATTTTCTATTTTAATTTTTCTGAATTATTTTACATATAGTTTTTTATTTATTAATTTATAAAATTGCAGAATATTAATTTGGATTACTTTTTGTAATTTTTAATATCAATTTTCTGCTTGTAATTTTCTGTTTTAATTTTCAGTCGAATATTGTGTTTTTATTTTTGTTTTTATTTTTTTAGATTATTTAGGATAGATATTTACTGATTTATTTCTAGAATTAAATTTAGAATATTTAGGAGCAATATTAAGTATTTTTCCAGATTTTTTCCTTATTAAATTTGATTTGTTTTAGTAATACAAAGAGAAGTTATAATAAATTAGAGTAGTAAATTTAATTAGATTTAAACTAGCTATTATCATAATCTTTCCTTGTGGGATTGATCCCTACTTTATTATGCTATAAATATTATTTATAAATCAAAGTAGTGGTTTAATTTATAACTCTACGATAAGCTCTACAAATTTTGATTTAAAAAAAAATTCTTAGCTATTTATAGTTTATTCTTCTATCAGTGAAGACTTCTGAGCATGTTAGCTGTCATTCAAAGAAGTTTGAATTGATCATCATATATCTCTTTAATGAGTAACTGTTATGATTATCTATGTTATTTGGTCATGTTATATAGCAGCTTTAGAGGCAATAAAATGAACTAGCCCATTTCCTAGACTATTGAATTAGTAGAATAATTCATTAAAATTGTGACTTTTCTTGTCTTAAAAAAAAAGGAGAGATAAAAAGAAAAGGAAAAAACAAGTTAGATTACCAACATGGGTAGGAATAGGTGGCTCGACACCCTTTTTCCTTAAGTTTAGGTCTCAAGTTGAGCCTTATGTATGGAGTAACCCATGATTAGGAGAGTCATGCCCCTTTTTAGGCCGATCAATGACTCGTGCCAAACTAATAGTAAAAAAAAAATATGATGAGAATGAATTGTTTGTTCCAGCACCTCTATTCGGGTGAGTGTGAGACAGGGAGTGTTTATTTTCTAAGACCCTATATGGGCCTCGAATATGTGCACAAGTGGAGTGTGAAAAAAAAAAGAAAAAAAAATTACAAGGCAAGTTAGAATCAATTTCAATGAGTTATTCTTTCTAGTTCAATTGTCTCTATAGCCATAAACGTACTTCAATTTTTTTTCTATCGAAAAATTTTTAGACCTCTTGATCGGTGTATACATGCTTAAAAGAGATGGATGATTATTGCTCTTGTTACTTCATTCAAGAAGTGTTATGAGGTTGATGAAGAAACTTTTTGATGGTAGTTGGATATCTAGGAGTTATCCACTTGTTAGAAGAAAAACTAATTAATTTTGAATAAAACTGTTTTTAAAGCAAGCCAATGCCTAGTATGAATATTATAGTTATACATGACTTTGTAAAATAGAAAGAGGGTCAGTTTTTATGTCGAGTCTAAGATTTCTTTGCACAAGGGCGTCCAAAGTCTAAGTGTGGGGGAATTTGTTAAGTAAAAAATCATGCATTATTTTAATAATTATTTTGATTACATTATATATATATATATATTATTTCGTCTAATTTACTTTAATTTATATATTTTTCAGGTTAAGTGTTAATAAAATAAAGAGGAGAAGAGAAGACGTCGAAGTTTGGATTTTACACGCTAAGCTATCAAGTTGTTCCAAAAATAATGATTTATGGAAAAATATTATTTCTATTAGATTTACTCACACAAAGACATAAGAGGGGGGTGAATAGTGTCCTTTGATTTTTCTGTTCGTTTCAAAACACTTGTAAGAACTGTTTGGAGACGTGTTTGCAGTGAGGTAAAAAAGAAACTAATTGCGGAAATAATAAAGGAGACACAATATTTTTACGTGGAAAACCACCTCTGGCCCAATTGAGGTGTAAAAATCACGACCTACCTCAGTAGGATTTCAGCAACACTTTCACTAACATGGGCCGAATTCGTTACACATGTAACTCACACGTGACTACGTCACACACGTAACTTAGTCTCCCCCGAGACTCTAGTTACACACATGTAACTATTCTCCACTTGAGAATGAGTCACACAACACACAAAGTCTCCCAAGGCTTGAACATACTCTAGACTTAACTGATGACAGAAAAGAATAGAAGAACATCTTACTTTTATGCTTCTAAATAAGCTGAATGTAAGGTACAATACAATCCCTATTATGCCAATATGAAAGACTCGATTTAGCACACTCTTTGAAGGTTTTTCTCACAGAAAAATTTGATTCTCAAAGATAATTTTTGCACAAGGAAAACCCTTGAAAAATCTTGAGATAGAATGAAGGAGATAGTCACTTAAATAGCGGGATGTGTGCTTGCCGTGCAAGAAGGCAATCTCCCATATCTTTCCACAATCTTAGCCATTCCCTGAAACTAGGAGTTATCAAACCTCTTTACAAGATATGCTTAAATATTTGAAAAATCTTTTGGAAAATCATATCTTAAAGGTTAAGATAAAATCTTTTGATAATATCTTTTTAGGAAAATAATATTATTCAATGAAGGACTCTTTGTAAGACAAAATATTATCAGAAAATCAATCCCAAATATGTTAGGAATTTTGACAGTAGAAAAACTCTTGAAAATATTTGAGAATCGATTTTTGCACTCACTGTCCCTAGAGCACTGTAGACCTGATTGCTTAATTGTTCTGAGCAGTGTTCTGAGTCAGCTTAAATAATTCCTTCAAGGTGAGTATTAAGTCAAGTTCTTCTTCGGCATATTAACAAGAATCTAGACAAATATAATTAGTACTTAGCCCTAAGACTCTAAAGACTCTTGTACTCTGCTGATGATGTGCACATATATCCTCTTTGATGATTTCAGCTTTTTCGACTTGTTCTTCAGGGTGTTTGCAACTTCTGTCGCTTTCAACATACAATTTTATCACATAGCTTCAAGCATGATATTTCGAACTGATCTCCAGGATGTTTGTAATCTGTCTTATCACATGATTCTATCACTCAACTCAAGCCAAGCATAATTAGCACATTTGGGTTGTAATCATCAAAACCTTATATAAGATTGATTCAACAATTTCCATAATGATTTATTTGGACTAGGGTTACAAAATTATTACTCCTAATTGAAGAGAAACTAGAACACTTGGAAGAGATGGAGTCTAAAGAAGAAAACCCTAGTAGCTAATATTATAAAACCCATCACGCCTTTATCACTTGAGGGACGCCTAACCCCTTCAAGAGAATTCAGCCCTTCACCTCTGCAAACACACATCACACGTAGCCTCCTCACCATCCATCATACACCCTACATCACGTCACCATCCTCTCCACACATCCTCACTATCATCTCAAAATCTCTACACTTAACCCCATCATTAGGACATCTGCCACGCATCATAATCATCAATTATCATCATCTTCTTCAATCACACATCTTCACGCCACTCTTAAGTAGAATAATCCTATTTCTTCTTGTTATTTTTATTTTTATATTTTTTTGTGTTTAGTTTATTATTAAACATGAAGTATTTGGGTGAATTGTGTAATTTTATTTTTAATATGAGTGAGTAATTTTCTTGTACTTAGTATAATCTATTTGAAACCATGCTAACTTAATTATTTTGAAACAAGTTTTATACTTTATTGTCTAGTTGATTTTTATTCATGATTCTATAACGATTAATATTTATTGTTTATGATATTTACGTTAGATTAATTAGAATGCATGCTAATTAGTTTAATACGAATTCATATGATAGTTTAAAAGGTTTTAATACGTAAAAGTTATAGTCTTTTAGGCATTAGTATCACTTTAATTAATCATGGATGACTCAAACCCATCTCTTTTAATTAGATGATCGTTATAGATCTTTGTTAAATCAATCTGCTGGTAAATTGATTACAAGGCGTTAGATGATGTTTTTTCTAATACTTAATACTCTAATTTGATTAAATTCTTGCGCTGGTGTTAGGGTTATCAAAACTAGTAGGGTTTATATTAGGGTTGGACCAAAATAAACTATAATATAAGAAAAAACAGGGAAGATCCGCTGGTGGGTGTCTTCTACAGTCTAACTCATGGATAAATCGATTTGTGTGTTGATGATAAATATTAATTTGCATGGTGGATATAGATTATGCTAAGTATTTTTCATAAATTTGGTATCTTTGATAATTAATTGTAGTCTTTTGATTAATTTGTTTAGTTTGTCAATTTTAATTCCTAAATTTATAAGAGTATATAAATTTTGTTTACCCCCTAAAAGAGTAGTCTTTTAGGAGTGTCTTGGTAATATTAGATCAGTTAGATTTTGATTTTTGGTGTGATTATAATTGTCAGCTTCAATTTCTATCCTGTTTTGCCATTTACTTACCGATTTGTTAGAAATTAGGTTAAAAATAGTTTCTTTTGTGTTTTTTCATATTTTAGTCCGTTTTAAGGTTTATATAGTGTCCTATTCTTCTTCTATTTAATTTTTAAAGGTTTGGAAATTATTTGATAATTTTTCAGAATTATTCCTTGAATTGGATATGTGCAGGTTTTTATTTTAATAAATCTGAAAATTACGTTTTTAATTTTTATTTTATGTTTTTTAGGTTTTATTAAATTCAGAAAATTATATCCTAAAATCTGGGAAATTTTGTTATTTAATTTCGTATTTATATTAATGCAGTGTATTTTTTCTCTAATTTCAGATTTTATTTTCTGTTTTCATTTTCTAGAGTTAATTTTCTGTTTTAATTTTTCTGAATTATTTTACATATAATTTTTGAGTTATTAAGTTATAAACTTGGAGAATATTAATTTGGATTACTTTTTGTATTTTTAATACCAAATTTCTGCTTGTTATTTTTCTGTTTTAATTTTCAGTCGAATATTGTGTTATCATTTCTGTTTTTATTTTTTTAGATTATTTAGGATAGGTATTTACTTTTTTATTACCAGAATTAAATTTAGAATATTTAGGAGCAATATTAAGTATTTTTCCATATTTTTCCCTTATTAAATTTGATTTGTTTTAGTAATACAAAGAAAAGTTATAATAAATTAGAGTAGTAAATTCAATTAGATTTAAACTAGCTATTATCATAATCTTTCCTCGTGTGATCAATCCCTAATTTCGTATGCTATAAATATTATTTATAAATCAAAGTAGTGGTTTAATTTGTAGCTGTTCAACCCGAAATTATGATATTTTATACCCTTAAATTTTCTAAGAAATGCTCGAAATAAATTGGTTAAATTCAATTTAATAATACTTTTGTTCATTTTGCAGGAATTGAAAATAAAAGTGGAAAAATAAATAATTAGCTTAAAATTGAAGTTGGATCAAGTAAAGAAGAAGGAAGCAGCACCAAGCCCAGTTCGTGACAGACCCAATCTTCCCTCTCCTTCTCTTCCTTAACGTGGGTTGGTTCTGTTTGCCCTCTCTGTCAACGGCCCGTCTCTCCTTTCCTTTTCTTCCCTTGGGCTTGCCGTTCCCAGGCCAAGCCCGGACGCCCCCTCCTCTTTCTTTTCTTTTCTTTTTCCCTTCCACCTTTTCTTCTTCTTTGGCCCAACAACCAGCCCGTTTTGCAGCCCTTCTTTTCCTTGCACCGGGCCAGTCTGCAGCCCCCATCCCTTCCTCTTTTGCTTTCATTTAATTGACCCATGTGCCATGCACATGATGCAAATACACCCCCCATCCCTTCACCTTTTCTTCTTCATTTTATCCTGTGACTGTTCGCAACCCAGAACCCGAAAACAGGGCATGGCAGGCTCCTCTTGTTCTTCACCCATAACCCACGCTCTGCCTCTTCATCTCCCTCTCTCTCTCCTCATTCATTTTTCATCATCAATATCATCAATTCATTAGTTTTAGAGGAGTAATGGAAGCAATTATATGAGGGCAACAAACAAGTTCTTCAAGGGGCTTTAATAGAGTTCGAAGCAGAGCAGCAGGGGGTGCTAAGGAGTTTAGGTTTTGTTTAGATTTTTAGTTAGATTCACCTTCAGTTTTAATGCATATGAGTTCAGATTTTGGGGTTTAATTTGCTTGCTTGTTGTCGATTTTGATTTTCAGATTCATATTTTAACATTCGAATTCGTGTAATTTGGTTTGAATTTATCAATTCTGAGTTGCATCTGCAAGGGTTGTGTGAAATTTCAAGAAGTGGATTCGATTTGAGAGTGGTCGACATCCCACATTCAAGGCCTTGTGTTTGCTCTGTTTCATTTCGTTTCCCCCTGTTTTGCGTACACCTACTCTCCAGCCCCTAAACTTATTTCAGCTAAGTGTTGGTGTCTTCAAGTTAGTTACAGTTTTGGCGTCCTTATTTTGCTAAGCAACCGTTTACCAATTTGACCCCCCCAAAGAAAAAAAAATCAAATTTGTATACTTAATCTAATAATTGGTAGAACAATTTGACGTTAGTGTTGGTTAATTTTAGTATTTAGTTTACTTAATCTAAACTTGTTGTGATTTTCTGCAAGCGTACGGTTTAACCATTGTAGTTCTTACGGGTGTCGATCCTCAGGGAAGAGTTATTAAATTAGATTACCAAAAATTCTAAACTAAACTGAAACTAGATGCTAAAATTAACCAACATGAAGTAAATTTATAGACCAAATTATTCTAGGAAATTGTGAGAAATATGTGAGCTTGTAAAGAACACAATCAAAAGAATACCGAAGCACCAGATTGCAGACAATTCAAGCCACCGGCACTTATCTGTAATGATTCATTTATTCAGAATACTTGTTTCAACCACACTTCCATCGAAGCCAAGCAAAGCAGAGCATAGCCAACACCTAGCTTTGTTTATCACACTTCCATTGAAATAGAACAATACGCACTGGAGTTTAAAGAGCATAAAGTAGATTGAAATCAAGTCTGAATCACATTGAATCAGAAGCCTAAAACTGAAATTAAAGACCAAACTGAAAGGAAACAAAAATCCTAAATCTCTCTCTCCTACCCTCCTACTCCACGCTGCTCTCTACTCTTCCCCATTACTTTGTTTTCGAACTCCATAAAAGCTTACCACCAACGACTGTTCAACCCCTTCGATCTTCCCAATTATTCGAATTAATGGTCGACCAACGCATTGTAATGGTCCCCTTAATGATGGTGATGATTAATTATCATGAAAGAGGAGAGAGGAAGGAGGGTAACGGCTGGGAAGCTGAAGGTGAAAGGGCACTGGGTTTTGTGCTCTGTTTCGGGACTGGGCACGAAAGAAGAAGATAGGGGGTCTAGGCTGTAGGGAACGACGAAGCAAAAGAGAATGAGGGGAGGGGATGAAAGATGGTGGTGATTAAAGGGCACAAAGGACGAAAGAGAGAGAGAAAGCTGCAAACCGGTTATGGAAGTGGGGAAGATGAAGACGAACAACCCATGGACGCTACCCTATTTTTTGGTCTTTACTGCTGGTTGTGGGATGAAGAAGAAGAGGAGAGGGGGAGGGGAAGAAGAAGACCCTAGTCATGTGAGACTCACAAGCCATTAAAATGAAGGTGAAGTGGACCATGAAAAAAAAAAACAGTTGTGTCTCGGCCGGCCCATAGGAGAGAGGGAAAGGAAAAGGAGAGAAAGGAGGAAAGGCATGCTGGGCTTCGGACGTGCATCACGGATCTAGGCCAAGCTTCCCCCTCTTTCTTCTTGATCCAATGCTTAATCTAATTTCAATGCTTTTTTATTCAACTTTCTCTTTTTTTGCCAAGCAATTTATTTATTCTTCAAATTTCGACAAAACAAACAAAAACCATATTAAATTTCTAAACTAATAATTTATTTTGAGCAATTATTAGATAATAAAATGGGATAAAATATCATAATTTATGATTGAACAAATACCCCCATACTTAAGTTTTGCTCGTCCTCGAGCAAAACAAAACTAAAAATCCTAGAAAACAAAACAAAATCCTAACTCACTTTCGTAGGAATCACAATTGCACTTTGCACGTACAACAAGCCCTTTAAACCCCTAGGTTGCCCCTAGTGGACGAGAAAGGTCTCGTAAGAGTTTGCAGAAGATATACCCACAAAATCTATAAAAGAAAACATAAAAAGTAACTTGAAAATCTTTTTTTTTTCAAAAATTCATATATACAAAGTTGGGGAAAGATATAAACACATTCTAATCAACTAAATCACCCATGTAGCAAGATATTAGCATGCATATAAACAAAATGTAGTCATCAGGGCTCTCGATCCCATGGATGACATCAAAGCACTAATTTTTCACCTCACTGGACATCAATACTTGGAATCCATCCCAGTGCTTGTGTGCAAATATCTCATCATCCTAAGGCTTAGGTTTACCAGAATCAAACTCAATCCCACTTGACTGACACAAACTACATTATTGATTTATTAACATTGGAAGCAAGTATTTCCAGTAACAATATTGCCTCAAAGGGTAACACCCAGTAGCGCATGCCTCAAAGGGTACTTGTCATTCCAAATTTTTTTCTTTTTTTTTTCAGTAGCTCTACAACAAGCTCTACATCTAGCCCATAAAAGGACAAAACCATTTAGATGAGGGAATGCTTAATCTCAAATAGCCCCGTAGCAATGGGCATATGGATGCTCGTAGGTGAATCATAAGTGGCAGAAATGAAATGCTCCTTAAGTTGCTTAGGTGGGGTTTGCTCTTCAGCCATCTTTTTCTTAGATTCACGCTTCTTAACTCTTATCCTACCAAGAGAATGTTCGATTTTAGAATTACATTCTTCAAGATCTAAAAATAAAGAATATCTACCATGCATATAACCCCACAAACAATCAAGAGACTAGAATGATATCACCACCACAATAAGAACCAAACAAAATAAGAAGAAAAGAAAAAAATAAATAAAAGAAATAAGGGGGAAAATGAAAAAGAAAAGAAAAGAAGATAGAAGAAAATAAATGAAATAAAAAACTAAAGGGAAATAACAGAAATAAATAAAATAACCAAAATAACAAAAATAAAATTGTTAGATTATGAGGAAATGAGAAAAATGGTTAGATTGGAAGGGAATGGGTAGAAAATAAGCAAAATTAGTAGATTAAGGAATGGGGAATAAAATAAAATGAAATAAAAATGATGAACAAAAAAATAAAAGGATGGGGGTTGAGAAGAAGGGGAAAAAAACAAATAATTAAAAAGAATAATAGGAAAAGAAAAATAAAATAACTAATCGTTCCCCAACAACGGTGCCAAAAACTTGACATGGATTTTGCAATTTGCGACTATGGGATATCCTAGATTTTATGAAAATAATTTTTAAGGGACAACTTTTTAGAATGTATTCCCTAGTACCTACTATTTTATGTAAACTATTAGCATAGGTCAATATTCTACGAAATAGTTATTTTTAGGAGTTTTTCTTCAAATCCAGCCCACAACTTTTTAAACTTTCTATTTTTGGCCTAAATGGAGTTTAAAGTGCAAATACTCAAACGTATGGGCTTTTTTAGAAAACTAAGCTTATATTAATGTTTGGACTTCTCATAATGACTTCACTTGTACTACTTATCACAATCCACTAGTTATATCATAGATATTATATTTTCTGTGATTAGAAGTCCACCGTGCGCTGCAAAATAATTAAAGCTTAATTAGAGAGTTTCAACCATTACTTGAACTTAGTCGGCTTTGGACCCTAACGCTCCTCTAGCTTCCAGTTTATAGAGATTGTTACAGAGATTGTTAATCTCAACCATACCTTCCTTAGATAAGGCACATCACATATCCATTTCATTTCCTACCTAGGACCGTAGTCATTGATTAATTTTTTTATATTTTTAAGGACAGTAAGACTTTAATCAAGAAATCATAATATTTAAGGCATTTGGTTTGATTGAACATTTACTATTGGAAAACTTTTTTTATTGAAAGTTTCAAATGAAAATAGTATAATGGAACGATTGAAGAGAGACTTTAACTACTAAGTTCACCAGAGATACTTGCTCATAGAGAAATGGAGAGTCATGATGTCTCTTATGCTCTGGATCCCATCTTTCGAATAATTCATGAAAATATCTTTTTTCTTTTTCTGATAAGAATTTTCCAATTCTAACATCAAAGAGATAATCAAAGACATATTTTTCAGTAACTCCTTCTACTTTCATATATTTGTTGAGCTCATTATGATAGATGAAAGTAGTGTTCCTGCAATGCATTATTGTTCTTCCTTGTTCAATTAATACCTACATTTGATGATAAATATTGTAAAAACCAATGGCTCTTACTAAAGCAGGATCACTAACCAATTCTTGTTGTTATGGAAACCATTCTTGTTGTTGATCATTGGGATCATCTAAATCAAGTATTTGAACAAGATAATGGACTGGTTTGATTTTTTTATTTTCATACTCAATTACTGAGCAATGTACTTTGACATACAAACCTCTATTGTATGGAATTTTTTTGGGCCATTAGGAGATATGAGAATCCAATGGATCCTTTTAAACATTACACTGTTGAAACTTAGTTAGTCTTGAGAAAAATAGGTACTTTGGATCTGAGATTTCCATGAGGTAGACTACCATTCCATATTCCCAAGCTTTCATGATGGGGTCACCCGGAGAGATTGAGTATGCTGGGAGACTAATACCACCAACTCCAGCTTTATCAGGAAAGAAGATCGTAGTGGTCCATGATTCCCAAATATCATAAGAATAATTATGATAGCAGTCGATGCAGGCTGTATACCATTCGGGGAACTAATTTTTTCTTGAACATGGGAACTAATTTTTTCTTGAATATCATAAGGGCACCTTAGGTAATTTATTTGTAACTCTAAAATGCTAAAACTTTACACTATTAGATAGGCAGAAGATAGTAGACTAAAGCGTGGTCTACATTTTGGATGGAATTTCAAGATATCAATAGTGAATGTGGCAGTGATGATATTTCATTTTGGATTTCCTACTTTTCTAGCAGGAGTTCTACTTTGATCATCACCATTGGCGAGTTCTCGATTTAAACTATCTACTAGAGAGTTCTTTGATCCATGTATATGTTCAATAGAGAAGGCAAGCTGGTTAAGCCATAATTGTCAGCGCATGAGCCTCCCTTATGCTTGCATGTTTGATAAATTCTTTTTCACAAAACCATGTACTCTTTTGCAATCAGATCGAATAAGAAAAGGTTATGGGGCTAAAATAGATTAAGAACTTTTCAATTCCTCTTATGACTGTAAGGATTTCTTTTTCCTTCATGGGATAATTGCACTATGCTTTATTGAAATTTCCACTGTAATATTTGCAAAGTTTTTCTCCTTCTTTGATTTTTAGTACTACACTCCGATGTTCATTGTTGGCATTTGTCTCAAGAATTAAATCATCTCCTGCATTAGGTAAATTGAGAATAGGAAGATTTTTACACATCATTTTGAAGTTTTGAACAATTTTTGAATCGCTAGTGCTTCATGACCAACTTATTGCTTCCTTGAGTTATAGTGCAATGTTTTTCTCAATTTAGCTAGATCTTTAATGAAATCTAAAGCATAGGTAAAACATGTAAGAAACCTTTCTAATTACATCCTATCTTTAATCTTTTCAAGGAAATTTTCTATTTTTTCTAGAATATGCTTTTATAGGATGATTTGTCCAGCTTTTATCTCTAGACCTAAAAACTCAATTTCCTTTTCAGCATAAATGCTCTTGTTCTTACCAAGAATAATTCCATGATCAATGCATCTTTGGGTGATAGCTAAGACATCATCTTTGTGTTGTTCTATGGTCTTAGAAAAGACAAGGATATCATCAGTGTAAACTAGGCAGCAGTACATTCTTCTTTGGAATATTTGAGATGCATTTTTTAGACCAAATGGCATCACTATCCACTCATAATGTCCTCGAGGAGCACTAAACACAGTTAAAGGACTTCTTTTTCATATGTTTTTATCTGCCAGTATCCGCTTTTGCAATCTACTTTTGAGAACTAAGAGGCTCCTTGAATTCTATTAAAAATGATTGTTTTATTAGAAATATAATAACCATCAAATATAGTATTATCATTAAGGTTTTTGTAATTGATTATCATTCTTGCTTTTCCTCTTTTTTAAGCATGATTTGTTACCATGAAAGTGGGACTAGTGTGAGGACTTTTGCTATTTCTGATTAATCCTTTATCCAAAAGTCCTTTGATTTGTTTATCAAATTCTTATGTATCCTGGCATGTGTACACCATTTGCTTGACTTGAATAATAGTGTTGGGATTTAAAATAGTATATCTTTGTAAATTTCTTATCTTTATCCTAACATGTTAGAGGACTATCAAGGCAGAGTTTTTCGCATAATTGCTCTTGTTGTTCAACAATTTACTTTTTAATGGATAACTCAAGTATTGAGATTGCTAATGCCATCTCAAGTTGTGCAGGGATTACCTTCTCACAATGCGGGCTGCGTGTGAACTTAATTTTCTAATGAGTTTAGGCTTTATTTAACTAATCAATAGGGACTCAGTGACCACTTATTATTAATATTATTTGGATTATGGTCTATGTGCATGGAGAATATAAACTCTGAAAATTATTTCCATCAATCACATCATAAGAGGGTTGATCCGTAGCCTATTGGACTGGTATAATGCACTGGACTCCTCATAATTTTATTGATCATCCTTCTCTGGGCTCCTTGTGGCTTATTATGCGATTGTCAGCTATTCTTACTTGTAAAGGATTCTTAGTTTTTTTCCACATAAATTCTGAAATAAAAATCTTTTTCCGAAACAGACAGAACAACCACTATCTATGTAGTCACACAATTCATATTTATTATATCTCTTTAAACATACATTTCTTGGGATATAAGTGCTATTGGGATTTGTGTTGGTGACTTCATCGTATATCTCTATGGTCATAGTTTTGACTAATTCATCCTCATGGATTGGCTCACTAACAGTTCTTGTTTTGTACCCATTGACTTTTTTTTGTGTAAACTCATACTACGGTCAACACTGTGTCTTGCGGGTTCAAAGCCCATTCTACTCATTTCACTTATCATACCAATTGTATTATCTTCTTTAAGCTCTTGTTTAGCTGTCGAAGATCCTTCTCCCCATTCTGATCTTGCACTCATGCTTCTTAATAATTAGGGTTTAATGGCAATTTTATAACTTTCATCAATTTTTATTGCGTTCTTCTTATTGACTTTTGTGGGATTGGCAAAGCTAGATATCCATGACCTATCGATAAAGATTTTTATCTCATGTGGGTTAGACTTTATCCTTTGAATGTTTTTGCATTGGAGTAGGACTCTCAAATTTTTTTCGCCTCTATCATCGTTATCTTAGTTTTTAGGTCTATGGTATTATTTAATTTGTAGATTATCATCCAAAATATCTCTGCGTTTAACCTCCTTTTTTATATCTGTTCTAGATTGAAACTTACTTGAGGGGTGGTCACACCTGAACTTAAGTGTGGCTAACGTGTCAATCGATCGACCGCACTGACATGTCCTCCTTCAATGACCTGCATGAAGGTCGACCTTGGGTGTTTCTCCCAAGGAAGGCCCTTCGACGCTCAAGTCAATCTCAGGAAGAATTTGAGAAGCAAATTGAGAGAGTAAAGGGCACAGAGAGAGAGAGAGAGAGAGAGAGAGAGAGAGATTAGTAAGTTTGTCAAAAGTGCAAAGTGAAAAAATGTTCGACTCCCCCCCAACTAGGAAGAGTTGGGGCATTTATAGCCTTGAGGCTAGCACTCAAGGGTAGGGGATAATTTTCCTGTTAGGGATGTCAAATTACCATTATGCCCCTCTTATCCTCTTTCTAGAAGCATGCGATCAACTAGGGCTCCCTGTTGACTTGGGCGACGCCATATGTCACCTCCTTATTGGACGGGTCATTTTACACCCGAATCATTTAGCCCCTCACATCTTAATGGAACACCTCCCGAGGTGTTCGAATAAGATTTGGATTTACATTGTCCTTTCTCTCAAAGAGTTATAAATATGCTCACTGCCTTCCTTTAAGGCCCTATTCATCCACACATCTACAATGTCGAAGCATCGATTCCCCTTACTTGGTAGCGAAGAGGATGTTGAGGTCCTCCTATCACGGTTCAATTTTGGAAAACTTCGTGTAGAGGCCCTGATGCCTCCACCCAGACCTTTGCCACCTCATTAGCCATCGCTCTGCCCTCGCTTTGCAAAAGTCGAAGTAACGTCGGGATTCCGAGATAATGCAGTTGGCCTTCTATGCCTTCATTCTTCCCTAGCTCGTTAGACGTCACTCTTGTGAGTGATTATTTTTTGCCTTGAGCTTTTGAGCCAAGGTTGTATAGACATATGCTCATTTTTCTTTATTTAGTTAGAACTTCTATTTGTATGCTGCAGTTTCTCATTTTGTTTGCATATATGACATTCCCTATGAGGGTTCCTTTGTCTTCCATCACATCTTTACCTCACTTGCTGTTGCTATGTGTTGACATCATGCATCGAAGAACTTATGTTTGTTTATTAAGCTAGTGTTACTCGTCCTTTGAAAGGTTGCAAGAGGCTTTACCTCTCTCCTGGTGAAAGGAGGATGGTTAGCCAAGTGTAACAGGATCGTACATCCTTCCTTTAGCCCCTGGGGGTGAACGATGTTGGTAGTGTGACCGAAGCTCTGCCTCCCACGGGTTACCATGGCACCCATGGATCCATCATATTGTAACATTTAACCAAACATCCGTGCTTGGTTAGACCCCTCGTTTGAGGGGGTAGGATGAGTTTGGATGCAAGGCCGACGTCCTATCGTTCCCATTGCAAACTTTGGCATTTACGAGTTAAGTTCAAATACTAGTCGAACGAGCAAATCCTTGCATCAACGAGTCATTTAACCAAACTGTTGCGCTTGGTTAGACCCGTCGTTTGATGGGGTAGGACAACTTTGGATGCAAGGTCGACGTCCTATCGTTCCCGTTGCTAACTTTGGCATTCGTGGGTTAAGTTCGGATATAAGTCGAACGAGCTGATCCTTACATCAGCGTATCATTTAACCAAACTGTCGCACTTGGTTAGAACCCTCGTTTGAGGGGGTGGGACGAGTTCAAATGCAAGACCGACATCCTATTGTTCCCATTGCCTACTTTGGCATTTGTGGGTTAAGTTCAGATGTAAGACGAATGAGCTGATCCTTACATCACCATATCATTTAACCAAACTATCACGCTTAGTTAAACCCCTTGTTTGAGGGGGTAGGATGGGTTTGGATGCAAGGCCAGCTTCCTATCGTTCCCATTGCCAACTTTGGCATTCGTGGGTTAAGTTCGAATGTAAGTCGAGCGAGCTGATCCTTGCATCAGCATACCTTTCCATTTGAATTTGTCATTAAATTTTATCATTTCATTGGAATTATCGTTTCTCTCTAAGCCCCTGTGCCCCCAAACTTGATGACAAAGAGTACAAGAAGATTGAAGGGAAGTACATTCATTAATATGCATAGATGATAAATTAGGGGCTAGTCGAACATACAGCCAGTGTGTTAGTGTGAAGCAGGTATTTCATTTATACCGTAACATGATCGTTTCACACCTACATTGTATATAGCACCTACTAAGGTTGTCGGAGTGCCAAGTCCTTGGTATCCTTTCCCCTTGAAGGGTTGAGGGATGAAACGTTCTAGGTTGTACTTCTTCGATGATCATGTATGGCTTGTCCTAGTAGGGTGTAAACTTCCCTTAGATTGCCCCCTTTCCGGTGGCCTTTATTTTTCATAAGACCAAGTGTCCCACCTTTATGGGTCTTTCCTTGACCTTACAATTGTAAAACCATGTCATTCGGAGTTTTGCAATTTCTTCTCTGAGGCAGGCGTCTCCTCTTACCAAGGGCAACAAGTTTAGTTCTTCCCTAAAGGCCTTGTTGTTAAGGCTCTCTTGGAAGGTAGAGATGTGATGGGTGTGTCTCACAACCTCAACTGGAAGCACCGCTGGGATTCGTAGACGAGCATGAAAGGGGTTTCTCCGGTTGCGCTCTTCTCCATTGTTCGAATGACCTATAGTATAACTGGGAATACGTCGACCTAAAGCCTCTTTGCATTGTCCAGTTTCTTCTTAAGCCCATTGAGAATTTGCTTATTGGTGGATTCGACTTCTCCATTTATCTGAGGCCTAGTGACGGCGGTGAACCTTGTTTGGATGCCATACTCGGTACAATAGTCTCATACCTTGTTAGTATCGAACTGCCGGCCATGATCGAATACCATTGCTCTTGGGACTCCAAACCTTATGATGATATTCTTCCATGTGAACTTGCGAACTTCTCTTTGGGTGATGGATGCTACTGCCTTCGCTTTCACTCACTTGGTGAAATAATCCACCGCGACAAATAAGAATTTGCATTGTCCTGTTGCCTTTAGGAAAGAACCCAAAATGTCAATGTCCCACTTTGAAAAAGGCAACAGGGAACGCATTATCATCATTGGGATGGATGGTTGGTGGTACAGGGGACAAATCTTTGGCACTTGTCATATTTTCTAACCATTTCCATTGCATCCAACTGGAGTATGGCCAATAATAGCTAGTCCTCAATGCCTTTGCGACCAAGCCGCGTTCCCCAATTTACAACCCACACTCCCCTTCATGTATTTCGGCTAAGATCTTCTTGCCTTCGTTTGATGTGGTAGACCTGAAAAGGGGATGTGAGGAGGCCTTCTTGTAAAGGAGTCCTTCATATAGCAAGAACCATTCAGATCTCTTATTTATGCGATCGGTCATCCTTCGGCTTTTACAGTAGGGTTCTATCAAGCAAGTAGCTTGTGAGGGGCTCAATCCATGTCTCACTCTTATCAATCCAAACCAGCTCCTTAGTGTCAATCATTCACTCCGACAGGACCTCCTAATGAATATTTTTAGGACATCCATCGGGGGAGGAACTGGCGAGCTTTGATAGGGCATCTGCTAGTCGATTCTCTGATCTTTGTAGGTGTTCAATCTCGAATTTTTGGAACATGGAGGATTTCTTTTTTACTTTGGCCAAGTAGGCTACCATGGATGGATCGCAAGCTTCAAACTCGCCATTCACTTGACTCACCACCAATTGCGAGTCGAAGAAAGCCTTCAGGTGTATAACCCCTAGCGCATTGCAAACTTCCATCCCAGCCAGTAGGGCTGCGTACTCTGCTTCGTTATTGGACGTCTTGAATGTGAATTTCAATGCATGCTCGCACAAATGTCCTTCGGGTGATACCACGATAAGTTTGACTCCACTCTCCGCATTGGTTATCGATCCATCGACATATAACATCCATGCTTTGCTAATGATCTCTTGGGGCTCATCTGTGACTGAGCACCCGACAATGAAGTCAGCAAGAGCTTGATTTTGATTGCTCTTCATGGTTCGAATGTGATGTCATAAGGTGCTAATTCGATGACCCACTTTAACATTCTAGTGGGGCTTCTAACTGGATATTATTTGTCTCTTCATTATCATTATATAATATATCTTGTTTATCAACTATTGTGTCAATGATTTAATTTAATTCTTTCGAATTTTGTTCTTTATTTTAAAGCTTGTCGAGAGCTACAAATTTAACCACTACTTCGGTTATTAAATAATTTTATAGCATAGGAAAGTAGGGATCGATCCACGAGGAAAGATTGTTTTAAAAAGGCTAGCTTAATCCTAAATGATTTTACTAATCCAATTTATTAAGTCTAATCTTAATAATTCTAAAATAATTAAAATCTAATGAATAAAAATCTAGAAAAATACCCAATGATGCTCCTAAATATTCTAGATCACATTATGGAAATAAAACAGTAACAAGATTCCCTAAATAATTTAGAAAAATAAAAACAGAATAGTAATTGAAATTCTAATTTAAAATCAATAACAACAAATAATAGTTAGAAAATAAATATAAAAAAATCAAACAGTAACCTAAAATATTATTCTTTAGATCTATAAGCTTATAAATTCTAAATTATATCTAATTAATTTCAAAAAAATCAGACCAGAAAATTAGCATAGAATATCAAGCAGAATAATAAATTTGAAGTTAGAAATAAAATAATCTGCGTCAATCTAAATATAAAATTGAACACAAAAATTACCCTAATTTTAGGACACAATTTTCTGGACTTAACAACACCTAATAATCGTAAATTAAAATTAAAAATCAAAATTTTCAAAATCAATAACCTAAAAACCTGCACTTATCAATTTCACAAAATAATCTGAAAAATTATCAAATAATTTCCAAAAATTACGAAATTGAATATGAGCATACTAGGACACTATATAAACCCTAGGAATTAATAAAACTCGAAACAAATACGAAAATGGCTAGTACTAAAACTGAATATAAATCAATCTAAAATTATAACCACTCTAAAAATCAAAATCTAAACTATATAAAATCACCTAGACACTCCTAAAAGACTATAATTTGGGGGGGGGGTCGATTGAAATTATATCGAAGCTAATAATTATAGAATAAAAATTGACAAACTAAACAAATTAACTAAAAGCAACAAACAATGATCAAAAGTTGTCAAATTTATGAAGGATACTTAGTATAATCTCAATCCACCATGCAAATTAATATTTATTATCAACACACAAGTTAATTTCATTCATGAGTTAAACTGTAGAAGACATCCACCAGCGGTTTTTCCCCGTTTTTCCTTAGATTCGAGTTTACTTAGATCCAGCCCTAATATAAACCCTACTAATTTGATAATCTTTACACCAGCGCTAAAATTTAACCAAACTAGAGCATTAAGAATTAGAAATACATCATTTAACACTTTGTAACCAATTTACTAGCAAATCGATTTAACAAATATCTAAAGCGATTACCTAATTAAAAGAGAGGTTTGAGCCATCCATGATTAATTAGGGTAATACCTAAGCCTAAAAGACTATAACTTTTACGGATTATAGTCTTCTAAACTATCAATCGAAATTGTATTTAATCAACTAGCATGCATTCTAATCGATTTAACACAAATTTCATAAACGATAAACGCTAATCGCTAAAGAATCATGAATATAAATCAACTACGCATTAATGCATAAAACTTGTTTCAAAATAATTAATTTAGCATGGCTTCAAGAAGATTATACTAAGCACATGAAAATTACTCACTCATATTGAGAATAAAATCACAATATTTATCAATAATAATTCATGTTTAACAATAAACTAAACTACACAGAGAAAATAAAATAAAATAAAATAGCATAATATAAAAGCACCCAACTTTGAAGATGATGATGATGGGTTGATGATGATGATCGTGGTAAAAAGGGGGGTGATTGAAGGCTGCGTGTTAGGGAGGAGATTGAAGGCTTTTTTGGATGATGATCAAAGGGTTTGATGGAGATGAAAGATGTTGAGGATGATGATGAGAGGATGATGGTGAAGAGATGAGGAGGAAGCCGTGGCCTTTGTAGTGGAGCAAGATGAGGTTTGGTTGATGTGGTGAAGATGGAAGGTGATTGATAGGGATGGCAATATAGTCCGAATTCGATGCAAATCCGATCCGATCCGAGATAAAATTATCCGATTCGAATCCGATGAAAAATAATCCGATTCGGAGTCCGATAAAAATAATCCGAATCCGACTCCGATCCAAGCGGATTTGGAGGAGAGTCCATCCGATCCGATTAACAACCAATCCGATATCTTTTTTTAATAATTATAACTTTTTTTGAAGATAAAAAAAATCTTAATATGATAACCCTAAAAAAATCCGCATTAGATCTGCACTTTATGTGCAGTACACTCTTCTTTCTTAGCTAATTTTATCTTCTCGCCGGATCTTTTTCTCTCTCTCTCATCTTTGCCAATCAAAGTTATACTTTCTCCCTTTCCTTCTAGCTGTTATACTATTGTCTATCCCTTTCACTCTAAAGTGAATTTGCATTCTCTTTTTCCAACACTTGTTTACTTTAATACATTGAAATGTTTAATATAAAAAGTATTTGGCATTAGAGAGGTATTTAGTATTGCACTTACAAGTGAGCAAAAATAAGGTTGGAAATAAAAAATTGTGCAAATGTTGAATAAAATCCGATTACATCCGAATTTAATCCGATCCGAAACCAATCCGAATTCGATTTAACATCCGATCCGACGAAGTCGGATTTGGATTAGATTTTCAAATCCGATTATTAATTGGATCGGATTTGGATGTCTATACATCCGATCCGAATCCGACCCGCTGCCATCCCTACTGATTGAAGAGGAGTAGGGGTTGGCATGGCTGGTGATGCTGAAGGTGATGATGAAGGTGAAGCCGTAAGTTATGGGTATTGAAGGAGTAGCCGTGATATGTTTGTGCCGTGGCTTTTTTTCTTCCTTTCGGAGATGATGATGATGCATGATTTTATAGTGGGAAAGGTAGCTAGGGTTTTTCTTAGACTCCTTCTCCCTCAAGTCTTCTAGCTTCTCTTCAACTCTTGTAGCCCTAGCCCAAATAAATAATTATGAAAATAATATTTTTCATAAATTATTATTTTTGGACCGTCTTGATAGCCAAGCGTGCAGAACCCAAACTTCGACGTCCTCTCTTCTCCTTTTTATTTAATTAATGCTGATCCTGAAAAATATATATAATAAAGTAAATTAGACGAAATAATATATATATATATATATATATATATATATATATAATATAATCGAAATAATTCTTAAAACAATGCATGATTTTTGGCTTAACATTTATCAAACATATTCTGTAATTCTTCAAGATTGTACTGCTTATACTCCATCCTTTTCTTCTTTCTTTACCTTTTCAGATGATTTTTCAGTTGATTTTTTCCTACTTCTTTTTGGATTTTTATACCATTCAAAGGAAATGAATTTTTATTTTTTGAATTTTGGGAAGGATATTTATGCTGAAATGGAATACTAATACTTAAAGTAGATTCCACTATGTCTAATTTCATTCACTAATGAAAGATTGATTATAGATAATGGCTTCTTAACCTCCTAACTTCAGTCTTAATTTTGACTAATTTAGCTTTTAATTCTAAAACTATATCAGTGATATAGTTTAATTGAGGTTCCTTCTGGCAAGTGAACAATATGTGAATAATTAGGAGCAAAGCAAGTTGATGATGATTCAAGCATTAAACGCAGTTGATTAGCTTAATTAATCATTGATTAGCTTAATTATCTTGATTATTTTTGGTCATGTGGCTCTGATACCAATTGAATAAGTAATGGAAAGAGGGCTTCGAGTAATACTTATAAGAGAAATTACACATCAACAAAATTAGAATTTTCGAAAGTAAGTTTTTAAGTAATTTACGACTTTGTGGTACCCTAGATTTTATGAAAATAATGTTTAAGGGATAACTTTTTTAGAATGTATTCCCAAGTACCTAATATGTTATGCAAACTATTAGCGAGAGTCAATATTTTACGAAACAGTTATTTTTAGAAGTTTTTTCTTTCAAATCCGACCCACAATTTTTTAAACTTTTTATTTTTGGCCCAAATGGGGTTCAAAATGCAAATACTCAAACTTTTGAGTTTTTTTTTTTACAAAACTAAGCTTATATTAACTTTTGGACTTCTTATAATGACTTCACTTATACTAGTTATCATAATCTACTATTTATTACATAAATATTATATTTTTTATGATGAGAGGTATGCCGTGCTTAGCAAAATAATTAAAGTTTAATTAGAGAGTTTTGACCATGACCTGAACTTAGTTGGAGTTGGACCCTAATGTTCCTTTAACTTCCAGTTTACAGAGATTGCTAATCTCAACAACACATTCCTTAGATCAAGCACAACACAAATCCGTTTCATTTGCTACCGCGGACCGTAGTCACTAATTAAGTTTTGTTATAGTTCTAAGGATAGTGAGACTTTAATCAATAAATCATAATATTTAAGACAACAAATTCGATTAAGAAACGTTCCCTACTAGAAAACTTCTTTTATTGAAAGTGAAAATATTACAATTGAAATATTGAAGAGGGACTTAAGATACTAAGCTCATTAGAGATTTTTGCTCATAGGAAAATGAAGAATCTCAACCTCTCTTTTACTCAAGCATGCTCAAATGACTGTATCCCTTATCAGCACTTTGCCTCTCCTTTTGTAGAAGACATAGACTACATAAGATGCCCAAATGGCTACAGTACACACTGATATTTCACATGACTATAGCCGCACTCACATGGCTATTGTAAACAACATTATTTTACTGACTTGACACTTGATGAAATAGTACTATAATAGTGCAGCAATTTTTTAGAGCCTTTAACGCTGACAAGACTAGTCATCCATATTAAGATTTTGCATGCCTTTATCTCCAATAATGTATTCCAGTCTATCATTATCTAGATAATCATCAAAATCTTCATCAAGTTGAAGTTGCTCTGGATCCCATCTTTTGAATAATTCATGAATATATCTTTTTTCTTTTTCTGATAAGATTTTTCTACCTCCAACATCAAAGAGATAATCAAAGATATCTTTTGAAGTAGCTCCTTCTACTTTTATATATTTGTTGAACTCAATATGATAGATGAAAGTAATGTTCCCACAATGCATAAGTGTTCTTCCTTGTTCAATTATTCCCCACATTTGATGATAAATGTAGTAAAAGTTGCCGACTCTTGCTAAAGTAGGATCACTAACTAATTTTTATCATTCTGAAAACCGTTCTTGTGTTGATCATGGGGATCGTCTAAATCAACTATTTGAACATGATAATGGGCTGGTTTGGCTTTCCTATTTTCATACTCAATTACTACGCAATGTACTTTGATATATGGACTTCTATTGTATGGAATTTTTTATGGGCCATTAGGAGACGTGAGAATCTAATGGATTCTTTTAAATATGCCCTATTAAAACTTAGTTAGTCTTGAGAAGAATGCGTACTTTGGATATGGAATTTCCATAAGGCAAACTACCATTCCATATTCCAAAGCTTTCATAATGGGGTCATACGGAGATATTGACTTTGCTGGGAGACTGCCACCACCAACTCCAGATCTATCAAGAAAGAAGATCGTAGTGGCTCATGATTCCCAAATATCATAAAAATAACTACGATAGTAGTTGATGCAGGCTGCATACCATTTGGCGAACCATTATTTCTTGAACATGGGAACTTATTTGTTCTTAAATATCATAAGGACATATCATGTAATTCATTTTTAACTCTAGAAGGTTAAATCTTTGTACTATTAGGTAGGTAGAAGACAGCAGACCAAAACATCATCTACCTTTTTTTTTTATAGAATTCCAAAATATCCATAAGGATTCTGCCAGAAGAAGAAACCCGTTCTAGCAGTAATGGCATTTCATCTTGGATTTTCTCATTTTTCGGCAGGAGTTTTACTCTGATGATCACAATTTGCAAGTTCCCAATTTAACATATCTGCCAGAGAGTTACTTTGATTCCTGTACATGTTCAATAGAGAAAGAAAATTGGTTAAGCCAGAATTGCTAATGCATAAGTCCCCCTTGCGCTTGCATGTTTGACAAATACCTTTTCACAAAACCAAATATTCATTTGCAATTAGTTCGAATAAGAAAAGGTTTTACGACTAAAAAGATTAATAACTTTTCAATTCTCCTTATGACTGCAAGGATTTCTTTTTCCATTGTGGAATAATTGCATTCTGCTTTGTTGAATTTCTACTGCAATATTTGCAGAGTGTTTCTCCTTCTCTGATTTTGAGTACTGCACTCAGTACTCATTGCTGGCATCTATTTAAAGAATTAAATCATTTCCTTCATTAGACAAATTAAGACCAGGAATATTGTTCCATGTAATTTTGAGGTTTTGAATAAACTTTGAATCACTAGTAGTCCATAACCAACTTACTTTTTTTTTTTAGTTTCTACTGTAATGAAATCTTTTCAGGGAAATTTTTATTGTTTCTAGAATATACTTTTGTAGGATGATTTGTTCAACTTTTATATGTAGACCTAAAAACTTGATTTCCTATTCAGCATAAATGCACTTGCTCTTGCCAAGAATAATTCCATGATCAAAGCAAAACATCATGTTTGTGTTGTTCTATGGTCTTGGGAAAGACAAGGATAAAAATAAAAACAATAAACTATCCCCTTAATATAGTTTCCATAGAATATTGAATCTTTTAAATATACTCTAATAACATGGACCCCTAATTATAATTTTTACACAAAGCATGATATCTAGTTGTAATATTTTGGTTTTTAAGGATTGGGTTTAAAAATGCAAATATGAAAAGTGTAAGGCAAAAGATGAAAATAAAAACAGTAAACTGCCCCCTTAAAATAGTTTCCACAAAATATTGGACCTTTTAAATATACTCTAATAACATGGTCCCCTAATTATGATTTTCATACAAAGCAGGGTATTTGGTTGTAATATTTTGTGAATTTCATGTTTAGTTTTAAAAACCTTGTTAACTTGTAAGTGCACAAGATCAATAGTAGACTAACAAGGATAGGGTGTCGATGCAACTAGGAACAATAGCAATTTTAAATTTAGCTTTCCAATTAAAAAGAATGATTCAAGGGAGGAGCTCAATTATAAAAATAAATTAAAGAAACAAGTGAAAAGCAAATGAGTCATGAAAAAAGATAAAGATCAAATTAAAGAAAGGTCTAAGATTTTGGATATCACAAATGGCACAAATTTTGAATTACGAACCCCAAATGAGGGTTCAATTAGTCTCTTGTTCAATCTAAGTTACAAGCATTAGGCCATGAATTAGATAGATGAATTATAATTATCGAATAATATTATTTATCTAGTAGTTTGGCGTGGATAATTCTTTTTAGACATAGCTCATCTAATTTCTAGCAAAAATTATTCAATTGAGAAAATTATAATTTTAAACCCAATTGCATAACATCATATTAGCCTACCAGGTCTAATATATAATTGAGATAGTAAATTAAACTATTATAATCAACACAAATAAACAATAGTAATTATATGCGTGAATAGGTTATGATCAAATATAAACTCAAATTTATGCATTATAAGAGACAAAAAATAACCCCAAAAGAAATTCGTACTCAATATTATTAATCAAGGGTCTATCTTAATCCTAGAAGAGCCACTTAGCCAGCCTTAGTCAAATCACCATTAAAGTTAGCCTAGCCATATTCTCAATATTGGTATATTTCACTTCTTATATCCAAACTTGTACTATATAATTAAGTACAAACTCTCTAATTTGACTCACAAATAAGGTGAAAAGAGAAGAGAAAAATAGCCAATAAATCTTATTCTATTCTAAACTACTCAACCTAAATGGTCTTGTCTTAAAAAAATTTCTCTAAAAAAAATAGAAAGATGGAAGATGAGAGAATAAAAAAGTGCTTGGATAAGTGATGGATGATTTTGCACTAGCCTTGATGCCCCTTAACACTAGTTCCACACTCCTCTTACAATCCTCAATTTATGAGAAAAATTAATTTAAATTAATTCTTCAACTATTAAAATGTTAACTTACATGAGAAAAGGCTAGTCTAGAGCTAAAAATTAATCTTGAGTAATTAGCTTGGACTGGGTTAGCTTGAGATTGCGCGCAAGGACAAACAATTATCAGCTAGAACAGACTGGGCTACGGGCAAATCGAGCCACTAACAAGGAAACAGGCCCATTTCGACCTAGCTCAGTTGAGATAGAGTGAGGGAGGAAGATATGGGGGAGCCGAGGAGGATCGGGTCATGAGTGCTGCTTTAGTTGGGCCTTGGGATTCAAAGAACAGGCCCAAATGTGAAGAGAGGAGAAAGAGAAAGAGGAGGAGTTGAGGCGGGCTTGCTGGGTACTGGAGAGATAGGCCCATGTGTGAATTGGGAGGGAGAAGAGAGGAGTGTTGAGGTGCTAGGTTGGACAAGCATGGCCGCAACTAAAAGGCCCAATCGTGAGGAGAGAATGAGAGAGAGAGCTAGTGAGAGAAGATGGGATACAGTTGGGGCTTGGGCTGGAGCACTTCAGGGCCAGGTCCACACTGCTAAATTGAAAGGAGAGCGAGAATGCGGCACTGTTGGGCTCTGACTAGACCACATTGAATAAGGAACTGACTGCTGAGCTTTGATTTGGTTGAGCCAGATAATAAACACTAGAGGAAACTAAGTCAATTTTCATCATTTTTGTACTCACATTCTTCACCCGAAAATTATCAAAAACATACATTATTTACCCACAAAAATATATTACAAAGACTAAAAAGAAGATAAAATGGACGGTAAAATTTCACATAAAATATAAATTACCAAAAGGGGATGCGAAATGTATTCTAACATGAAAAAGAAAGCAATGAAGAAGTTCAATTCCTCGCTTTCTTATTTCTAATCTCCAAGAGCAATTACGCATTTTAAGTAACAACAAAAAAATAAATGTATTTAAGTAGTTAATTTAGATGTGCATGTCACTTGGTGGCAGAAAGCAATAGGGGGGGGGGGGGAACTTAAGTGGCAATAGGGGAAAAGGTTGACATTTTTTAACCGAAAAGTAAGCTTTTCACTTGGAAGGGAGAAAGGGCAAATAAATCTTTACAAGCAACAGATTCCGCTTATTTATTCTCTCACGTAAAGAGTGAGTACTTCACCGCGTGTGTAAATTTATTTCCCACATAATATACATAATGCAATTGGAAAAACAAAAAAAAAAAA
>JACYFF010031956.1:70245931-70261369 GCA_017589665.1 Selenicereus undatus | reverse complement strand
AGGATGATTTAAATAAATAAATATGAGTTAGGGTTGGGTTATTACAGCCTTCCCCCCTTAAAGAGTTTCGTCCTCGAAACTTATCACACTTGTCAACTATATGCAATGCTGCTTTAAGACTCAGGGGTCATTGGTTCCCATTGCTTCCCTCTGAAGGAGTATAATTGTCGAATGAACACTGATTAAGGGTGTACAAATTGCATAACTTCTTAATCCGATATTTCAGTAGTAGATCCGAATACTTTTCACACAATAGCCTCAATGAACTCAATTACTTTGCTTCAAAAGTGATATTCTCTTCGAAAGAAAAGAACCTTGTTACTGCAAATGAGGTATTCTACACTGCTGACGCATAAAGCCCAAAGTAACGAGGACTCAATTATCTCTGATATCCAGTCTCCTGACACCCTTGACTAGATAAGCCCTTCAGAATACTTTATATCGCATCTGAGACATTGGTTATTTCTTTGTTTTGCCAGCACAACTGTTTTGTTGACTTTATATCACCTCGACATGTACTTGAATTTTCCATTTTTCCCTCTTACTGCTGGGAGTAGCTATGACCTTATACTCAATGTGTCTTCTGGCTCATTCCAATGTAATTAAACAGTGCTTGAGATTATGCCCTTCTCAAAATATCACCAGCTGATTTTTCTAACGCATCACAAGATCTCCCCTCATCAGACTACTCAGGGATCTGCTCCCAGTTGATAACGGCCAAAAGAAAAATGACCATGGTTAGGGATAAGAGTGATGAATTTCTCAGTCGAGCGAACTATTGCATACGAAAGAAATGAACAATGAGACTAAAAAAGGCAAATAAAGAAGAGATTATCATGGGGTGGTTAGAATAAAGATAACCATAAGTGTATCATGAATTCTGAAATATAACGCCACAAGAATTGTGGTTGTAAATATGGACCATAAAGGGTCCAATAAATAATCCACCAAGGAGAAAGATGGGATGGTTATACTCGAGTTTAACTGATGAACTAGAAACTGGAAACAAGATGACAAGTAACTGAGCTTCACTACTTGACTTTATAGCCACAAGGAGCAAGATAAATGCAATAGATAGACAACTAGATTGGACAAATAAAGTGTAATAGATGGATAACTGGATTAGACGAGCAAGTGCCAATGGATAGATAAATGGATTGAATTGATAAAATACAATGGATAGATCAATAGATTGAACAAGTGACATGAGATTGAATAGATTGAATAGATCAATAGAATGAATAAGTGAATAGATTGAATAGATTGATCAATAAATGGATTGGATAGATTGAACAAGTGACGTGAGAAACGTGCCTTTGCTCATATAAAGCCAATTCAAAACCAGGAATAAGATTGAACAACCAAAGCTACAATTTACTGATGAGCATGCAAGATATATGTGTCGAAGTGGAAGTTCAAAGTAAGGAGAGTAAGGGGAATTATGACAATTGTAATCACCCACACCAATGAGAGCTGAATTACATTATGAATTCAAAATAAGTTATACGAGTGTGTTATTATGAATAAATGAGATGTAAGGTAGATGTGGGAATCAGCTCTCAACGAAATGAACTGCAACTTATGATCATGAAATAAAGATGGTGAAGGTCGAGAGCACTGGAATGTTGACACTCATATAAGGTCGAATAAAAATGTATTGCATACTTAACAATGGGTTTGCGAAGGCGTGAAAGATCACGCGAATAAGAAACATCGAGTTGAAATACAAGGGAGATGAAACAATATTGGATAGTATTAAGTTTTGAAGATGAGACAAGCAAACAAGAATTACTATAAATGGGTATTCTTGCAAAAGATAAACTGTGGTTGCATGGTTTAGGTGTGATGTTTGAACCTTAAATCATTCATGGACAAGACATCTCTTACAGATAGTTAATCCCATAAATCATTTATTCAAGGTATAGGGCACTTATTTTGATAGTGATCTTGTTCAACTCTCTGTGCATAGTACACGACCATAAGGTTCTGTCTTTCTTCTTCGTATGAACCTGAGGTTCCCCACGGGGACACACTTGGTCAAACAAATCCCTTATAATTCATCCACTGAATCCTCAATTCTTTGGACTCTGTTGGAGGTCATATGATAGGGGTTCTGAAAATGAATTGAGCACCTAGAATTAGGTTGATCTAAAAATCAATGTTTCTTGGGGAGAAATAATCCTGATAGTCCTCAGATGAAACATCTCTAACTCCACCAACTGGCAATATGGATATGGATATACCGAGTGTGGTTGACAAATCACTAATATTCAATGCATTACTGACATGATAATTCACTTGCTTGCACAATGGGATTATGGCAGAAATAGAATTTTTCTTCTCTCAGTCCATGGAAATACACGCCTAGTCTTTCCACATTTCTCAAACTAACCTTAAGATCTTTACCAGTCATCTTCTATAAGTACACAATCAGTTCATCTCCATAATGATAACAAGGTATGCCAATCAAACTGGATTCAATGCCCAATGAATATGTTTCCAGCAATACTATACATAACACATTCAACTGCTTATTGGTCTCAATAAATTTAAAAGACAAGGGGCAATCTAAAGTGCAGAGAGATGCAACCACACCATGAACTCTTGCAAAGATATTTCTTTATTGGTTAAGAAGGATAGGCATGTAAGCTGAATGAATGAAAAGACGAAGATTCGTAATAAAAGAAGTAAGATATATAAATGTCCTGCATATACAAAACATGCAGTTTATTCAGGATGGTCATGATAGTAAAGTAAATGAACGGTGTTATGAAGTTGAGAGAGAGTATTAAGTAATGAAGGTGAAGAAATGCAAAAGGTTACCAAAGCGGCTTTTGAAAAGTCATATGGTATCCGTATGAGAGTAAAATGACGAAGATAAGGATCAACACTATCAGAAGGAAAATTTCATTCATCTGATGTTTGAAAAGACAATACGTCAAGATGAAGGAGTCAATCTTATGACTGAACATGATGTCATCCATCAATACAACAATTTGCAATAAATGGAAGTCTTGGGTAGACATATAAACTTCAAAACTGCTGGCAAATGGAAATAACACAAATCGTTGTTTATCATTACCAAACTAGGCTGTACTAGAAAAGAAAGGATTGCCAAAATAACTTGAATAACGACATGTAGTCATGGCCATAGAGTAGTATGCCAGCATGACGTTACGGTGCTATAACACACGAACAATAGGGATACATTTATTGCTGAAAGGACACTCAATGGCTAGATCTGAAGCAACCAATGGCTTTGCAAGCAACAAATGAATAGTGCCAAATAGAAGCAAAGAGTTCGAGTAGGTAACCATAAACATATGAACATAGTGGTGACTGAGCTGCAAGTAGAATGAGTCAAATATGCTTAGGAAGAACTGCAAATCACATAGTGATGCACACCGAGAGTCATTATAGGCTCCATTATGAAAAGAGAGAATTAAATGACTGAGATTATCAGGGTTTGAATCACCTATAAGAAAGGTTGATCATATGTGGTTGAAAAAGTCCCCACAGACCACATATGAGAATTCCCATAAACACCCCATTACAAATCAAGAGAGTGTTAGTAGCAAAGAAATGATGCATCTGAACGATTCAAGGTAACTAGGGCAGGAATAAGTCAATGACGGGAAGTAATGGGAGCATTGCTGATGCAAAGTCTTAGTATCAAGACCAAATGATTCCGATACATGGGAGCTTAATCTTACTTGCACCACCCACATAATGCCAAATATCACACCGTAAGCTACTAATTGTTATTACCATACATAAGCACTCATTGTAGTGTTCTTCTCATAGTACTTCAACTCAAAGATATTGCCCCACCAAGCATTTCCTCATCTAGAGGTTCACCTTTGACTTAACATTGTATAAATCCCTTAAGAAGTTGCAAATCGCACCCCCACATCGACTTCAACCGTCACTGTACTCAAGGTTACATATTTTAATTCATCTCAATAAAACTCTCAAATTCTGGAGCAAAACGGACAGAGTTTCGCCTAAAAACTGGCTAAAACCCAGGCTTAAAGCCTTACAATTGATACCTGAAATGGAGAGAAACACTTTAATAGCTCAACGGCCACACGCCGGAGTTCATAACTCAACGGGTCACACACCCGGAGTGCACAATTACAAAAATTTAAACAAATACGAGAGATGAAACATACAATACAATTCCTAGATAAATGAGAGCATGCCTTTCTAACAGGTAACGCAAATGGTTCCACAGTCCATTTTGCTCATACTTGAATCTCATGATACTACCAAATGATTGAGCCATCCAAATGACAATGGTTCCTCCATATATGCCCATACATATGAACTTATAGCCAACAACTCATTTAACTGGTCCAACACAACTCATACACACCTTGATAGCTAACTCATAAACACTTGATAACTCACAGTGGCCTTAAACCTTAGCTCTGATACCAATTCTGTAACGCCCCCAAAATACTAATGACATGATTACTGATAATTGCAGCGAAAGACTCAGTAAACGAAGGCGCTACCGCCGTCCTGATAAGGACAAGGCTCACTGAAACCATTTAATCTCGCAACTCGTGCTTACAATCACGAAATATAGTAAACTGAAACACTTCAAGCCCGAAGTGCAAAATAGTTTAACCATACCATGTACTAACTCACATTCCACACCACACAAGTACTTGACCCTAAGGTCGGTTCCAATATTCATGCTATGCTGAATCCACTGTGAACATCTGATGACCTTCAAAAAGGCTTGGTAAAAGGAAGAATATGTGATACTTCATCACCTAAAATGGAAAACATGAAAACAATTCGAAAACATGAGCAAAAACTCAGTACATA
This sequence comes from Selenicereus undatus, assembly GCA_017589665.1. Classification (NCBI taxonomy): domain Eukaryota; kingdom Viridiplantae; phylum Streptophyta; class Magnoliopsida; order Caryophyllales; family Cactaceae; genus Selenicereus; species Selenicereus undatus. The sequence goes on along the minus strand of JACYFF010031956.1, from coordinate 70,256,533 downwards.
CATTCCTGTATTTGTAAAATGACCATAGAAACACTGGTGATGGGTACCCGACTTTGCAATTCATTTAGTTGGCAATAAAAATGAAAATGAAAGTAATATGAAATTGAATTGCTCATTATTATCTGGATGTGAACCCCTTGCACTGATATGATCTATACATAGGTGTACACCTGCCAATCCGATCAAGAGTTGGCCTGAAGCCGCGCGGGTAAATGATGGGCTGACGCCCTATAGATGATGACTGATGGGGTCACAAGTTAAATGGCAAATCACTGTATAAACTGATTCATTGATAAACTCATTAAGAGTTGTAACTTGATAAACATGATCTACTTTCTGAAGATACAGGCAATGGACGTACCTTGAGCCTTTAAAAAGTATCATCTGACTTGATACAAGTTAGCTGTTTCATAAATATCATCGGACTTGATAACACTTATGCATAATGGGGAACGATAACTAGGCCTCAACTCTGTTTCATAAATGTCATTAAAAGTATGTGTAGTTAGTAAATGATCCTTACTCGCACAATTGAGTAAGTAAAACTATGCGTAACAGAAATTGAGTAATTAAATGGTATACATAACTCGTATATTTCAATATAACTTCAAAACTGAATTAATGAAAGTAAAATAGTTCACAATGAGATAAATGGTATTACAGAGGAAAAGGCCTTGATGGCGATAATTGAGAGAATGGTTACGACATTTTCTGAAATAAGTTGCTGATACAAGTTTAAGGCTCGCTGATGTATAGCTTGGTTCAGGATAACAGCGAGTACACTAGACTGGCTTGATAAATACATTTGATACAATCTGAATTGAGTGAGTAATAGAGGTTTGAGGCCAAGAGAGGTATATCTTGGTTTAATGGCACAAACTGCGATAACTTGGTCTGATATGGTCTGATAAGTCACAACATCCCACCTCTCATATTTCATTCATAAATCCATTAGATAAAGAATTCCACCTCAAATGGGTCATTGAACTCATTAGAAGCTATTAAGCTCACCAAGCATGGTATTTTCTTTGTAAAATCCACAACTGAATCAAAGCTCAAAAACAAGCTAAAGCTCCATAAAAGTCTATGAATATTTATTTCCCCCTATAAATGACTTAGCCCAAAATACACAAAATGAGTGCATGATCAATCTCACTTGATCTTTTTTTATTGCTCTTTATACAGTCACTCAAAATGCTTCCAACAATCACCAAACTCAAAATACTCATCCAAATTTCACGAGATCTTATAGGAAATTCAAAAATAATAGGAACAGTCTACAATAAAAATTTCAGAATTTTCCTCCAAGTATATACTGCACAGAAATTTTAATAACAATCTGATTTACACCCAAGCAGGTCAGTTCATTTCAAAAATTCATAACTTTCATTCAGGACCTCAAATGGAGACCCAAAACCCCAATATGAAAATATTAAGAAGTTACCAAAAACTTTCATTTATAACTCAAAACATGATTCCCACAATAGGATTCCCAAAATAGGACTAAAACACAAGTGTATCAGTTTTGATCTCATTTTGCGCAGTTTTGGTAAAACGACCATAACTTTTTGTACAGACCTCGGATTAAGGCGATTCAAGAGGCATTTTAAAGATAACACACTGAAATATCGACCCACAAAAAATCATAATTTTTGGCTGAACCATTAATTACCAGTTTAATCCCAAAGTCAGCCCTAGTTTCCTGAAATTCCAGCCCTTAACTGATTTAACTTCTCATCCTTTTTCACATAAAAATCACTTGAAACTCACTTGAAATAATTCCAAATCACCACAATCAGATACAAAATATCATTTAAGGCCTCATATATATATCCAAACTCTAAACAACTTCATTAATACATAATTACTAAATTCGTATCCAAAACAGGACAGATTTCTTCAAAATTCCATAACTCCCTGATTACACGTCCAAACTTCATGAACTTTTGCCAGAAAATCCCAAATAATATAGAGAATCTACAGTAAAAATTTCAGAATTTTTGGACAATCCTGTGATTTTCAGAATTTCGACAGTGGCATAAAAACGAATGCAAAATCATGAAAATAATCCTCTTGATCAAATACCCATAACTCCAAACATCTCCAAACTCAATAAAAATTACACAATAACTATCAATTTGATCATCCAAACATAACCCATAAAGAAAACAACCATAAAACTCAAGATAAAACAAGTTAGGGTTTTGAGATATACCTCACTTTAGGCTTGAATTAATGAGATGAGGAGGCTGTTTTGAGTGAAATAAATGGTTGGGCATGATAGCTAGAAGCAAGGGGAAGTCGGGGTAGCCCAGAAGTGGCCGGAAAAGTGGCCGGAACCACCAAAATGGGCGGCACAAAGGGGCAGCAGCTGGTGTGAGGAGAGAGAAAATGGGGGGAATGGTTTGTGTATTTGGGGCTGAATATTTGTGTTTATAAGTTGCCTATTAATAGCAACATGTGGCTGAGAATTATCCACCCAAAATTAGCTACATGTGGCTGAGAATTATCCACCCAAAATTAGCTTTTTACTAATTAAAATTAGGTGCTAAAATGAGTAATTAGTGAAATAATAAAAATTAGTAAGGTTTTGGGCTTTTGTTTTGGGCCCAAAAGGCTAAATTGGGGCTTGAAAAATTATTTGGAGTGTTGAACAAAAATAAAAATTTGTATTGCTCGGAAATAAATTTTAGTGAAGATAAGAAAATAATTAATCACTAGTTTGTACTTACCGAGGCCTAATATCGATTCACCCGATATTTAATCAATCAATGAAGCTTGAGTTGCAAAGTGGTACCCAAAATGAAATATCTCCCAACCGGGATGATTAAATATGATAAATGAAGGTGGAAATTTTAAATAACATGATGGAACTCGTTAAATAAATAAATGGAGCGTAATTGAATTTAATGAATATGATTTGGTTAAACAATTAACCATAAGTAAACATGGTAAAGTAATTGAATCAACATGATTAATGAAATAAATAAAGATGATTTAAATAAATAAGGATGATTTAAATAAATAAATATGAGTTAGGGTTGGGTTATTACAGGTATGATACGACTCATGGAGGTTTTGGTTATAGCGAGAGAAACAATAGAGGAGTTTCTGTTCTAGACTTTGCAGTTGCCTATGAATTGTTGATGGTAAACACCTATTTCAAGAAGAAAGAGGACCACTTGGTGACCTTAAGGAGTGGTTCCATAAAGACTCGAATTGATTACTTCCTGATTAGGGCGGATAGTCGGAGGTTATACAAAGATTTTAAGGTGATACCTACTGAGTATTTAGGAACTCAGCATAGGTTGCTAGTGTTGGATATGAAGTTCAAATGTTCAAAGTGGAAGAAGAAGAGTGTTGTTTAAGTGGTGGAATATTACTAAGGATAATGTTATGAAATTATCAGAGAGGATTATTGTAGAAGGAGCTTGGAGGCAGGTAGAGGATGCAGATACAATGTAGGAGGTTATGGTAGAATGTATTAGAAGATCGGCTAAAGAAATCCTAGGGACATTTAGGAGAGGTAGTAACAAAATGAAGGGAGCCTAGTGGTGGAACGAGGAGGTAAAGGAGAAAGTCAAGGAGAAGAAAAAGGTGTACGCTACTTTCATGAATAGTGGAGCGAGTGAAGAGAAAGATATTAGTAGAGTTAGATATAAAGCAGCAAAAAAGATAGCCAACAAAGTTGTTGTTGTAGCTAAGAGCACAGCTTATGATAGGTTATATCAAAAATTGGAGTCCAAATAAGGTGAGAAGGAAGTCTTTAAACTGGCGAGCGCTAGAGAAAGAAGAACAGAGGATTTGGGTGTCATAAGGTGCATCAAAGATGAAAATGGTAAGTATTGTCTAAGGATGTAGAAATCAAGGAGAGATGGCAAAGGTACTTTTTCAAACTCCTCAATGGTGAAGTGATGGAAGATTTTCAAAGTAGGGAAAGAGAGAGCAGTGGGAGGCTTCTTAATCCTCGATTGTGTGAACCTATTAGCAAGGACAAGATTAAAGAGGCCCTAGAGAAGATGACCAATGGAAAGGTAGAGGGACCAGACTAGATACTGATGAAAGTGTGGAAGTGTTTAGGTGAAGAAGGATTAGAGTGGTTAACAAAGCTTTTCAATGTTATTTTTAGGTCCGTTGAGATGCCCAGAGAATGGAGGTTTAGTACAGTCATCCCATTGTACAAGAACAAATGTGATATTCAGGATTGTAATAATCATAAGGGTATAAAGTTGCTTAATCACAATATGAAGTTATGGGAGAGGGTGATTGAGAGAAGCTTGGGGAAGGATACTTCGATATCAGAAAACTAATTTGGTTTTATGACTATTAGGTCAACCATAGAGGCAATTTACCTCTTCAGAAAGCTCATGGGATTGTACAGAGATAGAAAGGTAGATCTTGATTTGGTGTTCATTGACCTAGAGAAAGCATATGATAGAGCTCCGTGTGAAGTATTATGTAGATGTTTGGAAAAGAAATGAGTGTCACCTGTGTATATTCGATTTATTAAGGATATGTACGAGGGAAGTGGGACAAGTGTTAGGATGCCAGGAGGGGCTACCAATGACTTCTACGTTGGTATGGGCCTGCATCAAGGTTCTGCTTTAAGCCCTTTTCTTTTCGCTCTAGCTATGGATGAACTTACAAAAGGAATTCAAGATGAGTTACTATGGTGCATGTTATTCGTAGATGACATTGTTCTTATTGATGAGACCAGAGAGGGAGTTAATGACAAGTTGGGGTGTTGGAGACATACACTGGAGTCTAGAGGCTTTAGAGTAAGCAGATTGAAAACTGAATAACTACACTATTGCTTCTGTGGAAAGGAAGATGTGAGGGGAGAAGTTACTATTAATGGGATGACGATACCAAAGGTCGAGAAATTTAAATATATAGGCTGGATCATTCAACAGAATGGAGATATTGATGAAGATATTAACCAGCGCATAAAAGTAGGTTGGTAAAAATGAAAGTATGCTTCAGGTGTGCTATGTGATAAGAGGATGCCTGTAGGATTAAAAGGCAAAGTTTATTGTATGATTGTTAGACCTGTTATACTGTATGAATCGGATTGTTGGCGTATAAAAAAGACACAAGTTCAAAGGTTGATGGTAGTAGAGATAAGGATGATTAGGTGGAGGTGTGGTTATACGATGAATAGAATTAGGAATAGAGTAATCAGACACTTAGTTAAAGTGGCTCTCATCGAAGATAAAATGTGGGAAATAAGACTCAGATGGATTGGTCATGTGAAAAGAAGGAGTGTGGACGCTCTAGTGAGGATATGTGAGAGGATAGAGGGGACGACCAAAGAAGAGTTTGGATGAAGGGATTAGAGAGGACTTGAAAGTTGTACAATTGACAAAGGATATGGCTCAAGATAGGAGACTACGACAAGATAGGATTAGGATCTTAAAACACAGATAGTTGGCCACCTGATTTGGTTGTGGTTTTCCGATTGCAATAGGGGTGTTTTTTTCCTTTGTATATCGTGTTTGTATGCAGGTACTACATACATCTGGGAATGGACATTGTTTGCCCACCTTCATTTGTTAAGGTATGGTACCTTCCTCTACTATGTTATACTTATGTTGTATTTATGTGTACATAGTTGCGACCACCTGTTTATTACTATTTCCTAATTCATTCCTCGCTGTGTATCCTTAGTTTGTTTCTTATTAAAGGTTTTCACAAAATTCTTCTTTGATAAATGTGTTCACAAAATCTTGTGTTGTGGGTTTCTTGGATTCAGCTTCTCTACGAGTAAGGATGCCTACATCTGGATCTCCTCAGACCCTGTGAAAGCGGGACCCACACTGGGAGGTGCTGTTGGTATTGTTGTATTCATATTCTTACTACCAAAAAAAAAGAGGCACTAGAAAAGAGAATATCAAAGTCATATTGCGGACATCGTAATAAAAATATTGAAAATCCTGTTCTTAGGTAGCATTCTATCAATCTTTTATATAAGTGTAATTTTTAATTTCACACAAATTGACATCAAAAATGAAATTCCCTAGCTTCCGATCAGAACTCGATGTGGAAGATGAATATGGTATAATAGTATTTGTCATTTCGATAAAGAGGCCGAGAAATTAATCGGGCACACATGCATTGCTCTTTGTGACATGCAACAAAGTGAGAAGGTCATACGCAATAAAACATAAATATCACCACTTGCCTATTATGTTGAATAATGTTTTATGTAGAGCTACATTTGTGAGATTTCAATAATATTGAGTGTCCTAAGATGAAGAGGAGGAAGGCATTTTTCCTTATCCAATCAAGAAAATTATATGAGAGAAGCATATCTTCTAGGTCAACATCAAGTCTTATAATGACTCAAATTACAAAGAGAGTTTTACGACAAATAAAGTGCTCCCAATATCCCATCTTTTACACGGAAATAATGAAAAGCTATTGTCATGTTTTTAAAACTTATAGTATATCTACACTAACTTGCTATATATAGTATTGTATATTTAAAATAAAGAAAATTATTCAAATTGTTTTGAATTGACAGATGTGAGTTAATTCATATATTTTGAAGGTACTTTCAAGTGTTAATGACGCGACAAAAGGAACTGAACTTGCTATTGACATGGATAATTTGAATACAAGATCCATTAACGGCAAAGATAAGATGAAAAGAATCTTCAAGTTAAGAGAATCTAACATTTTTATCATTTTAGTGAGAAATAGATAATACGATTAATCTTTTTTCGACAAACTTTGTGCAGATTGGTTCCAATAATATTGAGGATGAACTATATTACTCAAAGTTAGAGGACGTTGAATGTGAGATAGTTGAAATTGGCACTAAATGAGAGGAAGCAAGGGTATCTAGTAATCACTTTGATAAGATATAATTGTATTCTTATATCATGGGTATATTTTAACACTTTAGTTTGCTATGATTTGTTTTAATTTCATGTTGATTCATGATGATAAGGTGGATGCCAACATCAACAACAATGGTGCTAGAGATACTAGTATGAACCCATGCAAAACCACAGAGCATTTTTAATTTTGAAAATTTTATTTTAAAAAAATTATACTATTTGCTGTATTGAAATGCATAATAATAATAATAATAATAATAATAATAATAATAATAATAATAATAATAATAATAATAATAATAATAATAATCCATTTAAAGTGTATTTTAGGTTTTATTGTTATTTAGCCATTGATGGAACTATATAGGCAAGACTTTATTTTCACATCTTGGTTGTAAGTGCAATATGTATATTTTTACTCTCAAAAACTATTAAAATTCACTACATTTTAATGTTCAAGAGTGTACAATGCATATCAACATCAAACAATTTCCTTGAAGTTGTTGATCATATCTACTTGGTAATATTGAATTGAATTAATTTTATCAAGTACATAGGTGATAAAATTAATTAATTAATAGTTTCAAAAAATTTTGGTCAAGGCTAATATTGTCCTACAATCATTCATAACCTAGCATCTCAAATTATGTATTTTTACTTGTTGTAATCCACACTCACTTAAAAAACGTGATTTAAGGAGGGACATGTATGTTTTGTTGATAAACAAAATCCTACACAATGAAAGTCTAAAATTTCAGCTGCATTACATTAAAATTCACACCAAACGAATGATACTACAAATAGTGTTATTAGGTCCATGAGCTATTGCAAGCACCTCTAATAAAGAGTCTTGCTAAATTGGTACAGAGGCTCTTGAAAATGCCTCTAATTTCCTTAAAGATTAGCCACTTGCATGCTAATGCCTCATCTCTTGTGAATTTAATATTCTGTCCTATGAAACCAAAAGTAAGATTGAAAACACTAATTCATGACGTCTAATATAATTGAACTGGAAATAATAAATTATGCTAAAAAGGTGAAGAATACTCCCTAGGTTCACAAAACTAAACACGAAGGTTTGCATTGTTTGGCCGAATGGTGTCTTGCTTTGTTCTGATATTCGTAGCTGGAATTCATCTCATCCCCCTAATTAGCTGATTGTTTGCTGAACAACGTTATATATGACAATGGATCAACAAAATGTGATTTTGCCAAAAAAAACAAATTACAAACCCATACAAATAGGCACAAAATCTAATTGGATACTCAGTCCATGTCAATTGCCAGGATACCTAACATGGACATGGTTTTGTATGTTGAAAATGTCAATTCGAGTGAAGGAGAAAGCATATATTAACATAAAGCTAATTAAGGAGCGAGAAAATTGAAATGCTAGTAACATACGTTCTCTTCATTGCCCTTAGGTTCAAGATCGATCTCCTTGGCTTTACAAATTACAGAGTGTAGCCAACATATAGCTTTCTTAAATGTTATGAATTTGACCACATAAATTGTAAGAACTTGCTAATAAAGCAAAAAATGAATAAAGAAAAACGAGAATGATCACATGATCAACCTTATCACTTGTACCGCAGTGCCGACCCAAGCAGAATTGATAAATTTCTTCCAGTGATATATTTCCTATGCTTGAGATTTTAGGAGTAGCTCAAAGGTCTAAAGTGAGTTTTATTTTTTTATTTTTAAAAAAGGCTATATGAGTAGTTTACATGGAGAAACGTGAGATGATCAGTTGCCACTTGTGATGAGAGATGTACAAGGGACAATGATGTGTGATGCCAGAATTCTGGGGAAGTTACAATTGATTTAGTTTCCTGTTGATAAATACTGTAATTTGTAAGATATTTGATAAAAAAAAAAAGAACATTGTCAGATACAAATTGATATATGGCAAAAGTGGTTTTCTAATGTGAAAAGAGAAATGGTAATTTTGGGTAACTGACATTGGGAGATGAAATCTAGAGATAATAGAAAACTTGAGATTTTTTTTTAACAAATAAATTTTTTTTTTCTTTTCCTTTAATCAACAATATAGATGATACTTGTTGTAGTTAATCAACAGCCCAAAATACATGCAACTCCTAAATTTACACTCAAGCTTGCATTTGGTAGTTATAACTGGTGCAATAAGCGATTAAAATGAACAAAGGGGGTTTGGGGAGTGGTGCATGTTGAGGCAAGTATGGGATTGGATTTCTTTTTTTCAAAAAATTAAAACTAATCTAAAGGCTAAGATTTATGTTGTAGAATGATCAATGGTTCATAGGCTATATTGCTTGAGATTTTAAGATTGGAGGAGGGAAGTTCTCTCAACCCTCAACATCTCAACTGACAGGATACCTAACATGGACATGGTTTTGTAAGTTCAAAATGCCAATTCTGGTGAAGGAGAAAGCATATATTAACACAAAGCTAATCAAGGAGCGAGAAAATTGAAATGATAGTAACATACCTTCTCTTCATTGCCCTTAGGTTCAAGATTGATCTCCTTAGCTTTACAAATTACAGAGTGTATCCAACGTGTAGCTTTCTTAAATGTTATAAATTTGACCACATAAATTTTAATAACTTGCTAATAAAGCAAAAAATGAATAAAGAAAAAAGAGAATCACATGGTCAACCTTATTACTTGTACAGTTATACTGCACTGCTGACCAGAGCAGAATTTATAAATTTCTTCCAGTGATATATTTCCTATGCTTGAGATTCTAGGTGTAGCTCAAAGGTCTAAAATGAGTTTTATTTTTTTTCAAAATTTTAAAAAAAGGCTACATGAGTGGTTCACATGGAGAAATGTGAGATGATCAGTTGCCACTTGTGATAAGAGACGTACGTGGGACAATGATGTGTGAAGCCAGGATTCTAGGGAAGTTACAATTGATTTCTTTTCTTGTTGATAAATACTGTAATTTGTAAGATATTTGATAAAAAAAAAGAACATTAAAAAAAAGAACATTGTGAGATACAAATTGATACGTGGCAAAAGTGGTTTTCTAATGTGAATAGAGAAACGAGAATTTTAGGTAACTGATGTTGGCAAATAGAATCTAGAGATAATAGAGAATGTGAGGTTGTTTTTAAGAAATAAATTTTTTTCTCGTGTCCTTTAATCAACAATATAGATTATATTTTTTGCACTTAATCAACGGCCCACAACACATGGAACTCCTAAATTTACGCTCAGGCTTGCATTTGACAGTTATGAGTGGTGCAATAAGCGGTTAAAATGAAGAAAGGGGGTTAGGGGAGTGGTGCACATTGAGGCAAGTATGAGATTTGATTTCTTTTTTTCAAAAAATTAAAAATAATCGAAAGGGTAAGATTTATGTTGTAGAATGATAAACGGTCAATAGGCTCTATTGCTTGAGATTTTAGGATTGGAGGAGGGAAATTCTTTCAACCCTTAACATCATTACATTATAATATAAAGATTTCAAGCAAAATAAGTGATTCTGCATAAGACTAATTTAAATAAGGGTTAAATATTAGATTTTTGAAAGGATTGGAATGTTTTTGCTTATGCTTAAATATTTACATATTAATACTTATTTGGAATTAGCTCTTCCATATGTTTTATTTTGGTAAATGTCAAATTATTTTCCTTTTGACAAGTGCAAATCATAAATAAATATGTAGCTTCTTATATCCATAAATGATCTATCACATACTGTGTACAATTAAAGAACTACCACAACTTATGAAATTTATTGAACAAAATATATCTATCCTTATTAGTTAGTCA
>JACYFF010031956.1:70195327-70245531 GCA_017589665.1 Selenicereus undatus | reverse complement strand
TATATATTTGAGTTTTGAGGATGGATTAGACTAGTTCATTTTCCCCCCGTTTTCTTATTTATCTTTGTGGTAAGGCTCAGTTTATATAATAATTGGATAATTATTAGCCATTATAGATTTCACAATTATTAGCTTACACTAGATTGATTAAAATGCTAGGCTTAACATACTAGAACGTTATGTAACTGACGTACAACTCTCTTAATATGAATAAATCTCTGTAAAATATTAACTATTAGTATTCAATGTTTTGAAATTGACCAACAACTCTTTCAATATGAATAACTCTCTTCATTTTATTAATTATCATGATGGAGTCTTCCTTCATGATGGAAGATACGCAATCAATATGTAACGCTCCATTTAATTTCTCGTGTCACTTGTAGTAATAAGTTTCATTTGCCTTTTTTTCGTCGTACATTGAGAAGAACATATGTCATTGGTTCCACTTTGTAAAGCAAATGTGCTTGAGTGCATTTTTCTTAATATTTTAAAAAATACATCACATAACATGGTTTTTCCTCTATCGAAATTTACCCAATTATAAAGTTAGTCATGTACAAAAGAAAGGAACCAAAAATCACATCAAATAATTTATATAATACTATTGACTTTAACTAATATCAATGTATTAATTTAATATCATTAACATACACTAATTATACAACTTTTCATATTCAAGTAGCCTTCATTTCATATTAATAAATTTAATAATTTTTCCCTACTACTCATGATACTCTTTCCACTTATATATAGCAAAATGGCTAATTACCAGGGATGCAAAAATCATCATTGTATACGTTTAAAATAAAGATTCAACATGGATGAATTAGCTTTCTCATCCACAATAAGGAAAAAAAAAGCATAATCTGCACCTCGACTCAGAAGCCAATAATCCCTCAGAACTAGAAGGGAGAAGGTCAAACAACACATGAGCATCAAATGTATGTTCATCCATCAAATTCTTGTTTATTGAATATTCCACTCTGAGATTCTTTAAAACCGAACCAAGTCTTAAAAAAGATAATGTGGCCATGTATTTTGCTGTATTCATTTTATACGTATGTGGCCCAAAGTTTCACAAGGGGGAAACGAGCAACACATAAGGAACAAAAGCAGAAGTTGAAGGTCAATATATTTTTCCTGATTGTTGAACTTATTAGATCTACCAACATTTTGAATATTATTTCAAATGGCATATGCTTGAAAGGATAATAATTTCACACTTATTAATTGATGCTTAATTAGACTAACTTATACAATCTAGAATTAGAAGAGACACATGCATAAAGAGAGTGTAATTTCACACTTACCAAATCATGTATAATTAATGTACAGACAAAGGATTGCAATGTCAATTAACATGATATTGTTATCTTCAACACTGATATATCGTTTCCTATACTAAACATTTAGTATATTTGTGCAATTACTTTTTGGTTAAACATTAAGGTTATTCTTTTTAAATTTTGTTGGTGAACATGCATCTCAACTACATTTTATCATGTAAAAGATTGTTATTCTATATTATCATCATATTTCAAAACTGTAATTTTGTTGTGATTTGTTTTAATTTTAAGTTATGGAGACTGTAAAATCGAAAACAATCCATGTATAATTTAATCTACCTAAAATCCAAAACAAATTTATGTAAAATTTTAAAAAGTCATCATTCAACACTAATCTTACCCCATTATCATTAGCTATAAACTACTATATTAGATCATCATTGATGATATCATCATCTTTATCATCAATGATGAATATTACTAAATTAATTGGAGAAGACATGTGCATAAAACAACAATAATCTCAACTCTATTGATAATTGTATTATATTAACACAAACTCAACCATGAGAATTGAGGAGATACATGCATAAAAAGTAGACTATTTATTTACGTTTATTTTCTAAAATTACACAATGACGTTGTTATATTTCCTTTTAATTATTAATCTTAATTTATTGATGTAATAAAACATTTTAATCACATCTTATTAATTTCACCACCAATAGACCTATTTATATTCACATGACCACTCTTGACCTACATTAATTAACAATTTATAGCTATTAGGTAGAAATTATTTATTTGTAACATCTCCTCTCATAGCACGTTTATTTTAATAATTCATACAAAGAATTAACATGGATTAAGACATTTAAAATAACCCAACCATTATTAATTTCATATCACACTATAAATTGTTCCTTTTGTGTAGAACTAATATTTATCCATAGTAATCTATAATTAAAAAATAGTTATCGATCTTCATTTACAATTAGATTTTCTTTTAATAAAACAAATAATTTTTTGCCTTTTTAAATGAGGATTTAAGGTTTAATAGAATATTACATGATTAGTGTAAACAATTTTAAAAGGTATCCAAATGAGACCATTCACCTCAATATATCTCCCTAATTTAGAATATAGTGATAGTTTAGTTTATCATATGATGTAATACTGTATGTAATTATCACATGATAATTACATTCTAAAATACTAAAAGTAGATATAATTAACAATAAAAAATCATGTTAGAAATTAGGTTAATTTTTTACTTCAACACTTTTCATAATCTAATAGTCTATTATTGAAGTGTTAGCCACAACTTAACAAATAGTCAACTGAAGCACACAAATTTGTAGAAACTGTAAATTAGCATCTCATAATATATTTATAGCTTTTAGATATAACTAACTTCACAAATTTCTTTAAATATAAATTAAAAATGGGAAGATTTATTTAGGGATGCTGTCATACATGTTCAACAAGATACATTTGCCGATATTACTTATTTGGATATTTAAAATATGTACTAAAACTAAATCCCTAAATTAGTTGAAACCGTAAATTTATATCTCTCCACACAATAACTGCCTTGACAAATCTTTATATTATAAATGCTAGAATGTGTAAGGGGTTGAGTGTTGAGGAAATGGAAAATGCTAACATGGGAGTAAATTTAGGGCATATGTTGCTTCACAACCGTTGGATCAAAATCTTAAACAATCTTAGCCCTTTGATTTATCTTTACTAGCCACATTAGGTCTCAGATTCGATTCTCCCCTCCTTCATTGTATTGTACTATTTACTATGCACATTAGGTCTCAGGTTCGATTCCCTCATCCCCCATTATATTGTATTGCCCATTGTGGCTCTTACGGACCAAAACGTTTTTAATTTTCGTTATTATTATTATTAATATTTTGTATTTTTCAATACAAATATAAATTTGAGCATGTGTTATTAGAGATAATAGAATAATAAATACGATTTCCATGATTATTTCTATTATTACTATTGTTGTTGTTGTCGTCATTATCGCTGTCGTCGTTGTTATCTTTCCGTTTGAATCTGATAACATAGTTAATATTAATAATGATCATCAAATTATCAAAGAGAGATTAAGATATTATAATAGATATAAAAAATTTTATTAGTTCATTATTATAAAATACATTAATAATTTAGAAGTTTTAACTTAATGAAACGAAATTATAATTACTGAACAAGTCATAAAACTTTATATGACACCTTATTATTAACACATAATATAATATACACAATTATAAAGAAACAATAAATATTTTTTATTTCCATTATTATTATTATTAATATTTTGTATTTTTGGATACAAATATAAATTTGAGCATGTATTATTAGAGATAATAGAAAAATAACTATGATTTTCCTGATTATTTCCATTATTATTATTGTTGTTATTGTCGTCATTGTCGTTGTCGGCGATTTTATCTTTCTTCTTGAATTTGATAACATGGTCAATATTAATTATGATCATCTAATTATCAAAGAGAGATTACGGGAGTATAATGGATATAAAAGTTTTTATTATTTCATTATTATGGAATAAGCTCATGTTTTAGAAGTTTTAACTTAAGAAAACCGAATTATAATTACTGAACAAGCCGTAAAACCTTAGGTGATATCTTACTATTATCACATAATATAATATACAAATTCATATAGAAATAATAAAAAAAAATTATTTCCATAATTATTATTATTATTTTGTCTTTTTCATTACAAATGTACATTTGAGCATGTATTATTAGAGATAATATAAATATAAATATGATTTCCATGATTATTTCCATTCTTACTATTGTTGTTGCTGTCATTGTAGTTATCGTCACTGTTATCTTTCACTTTGAATTTGATAACATAGTCAATATTAATTATGATCATATAGATGTAAGGGTTGTGCTAAAAAATTGCATACTGTAAGCATGATATAACATATTGCAAGGGTTGAATGTGAAATTTAAAAAAAAATTAAAATAAAACACAATCATCATATTAGGCCCATGAAACTGAATTTCTTTCACATTTAATATGATCTATTTAACAGAATGAAATAAACGAACTATTTTTTTGTGTTTCAAAGCATATATATCTTACAATTAAATTTAATTCATTTAAATCTTAAATGTATAATTAATTTTTTAACATTTCAAATAAATTGACCAAAATCTAATCTATTTAACGCACAAGAAAAATTGAAATCACTTTCGTTTTCTTTAACCCATACAAATCCAATAATCAAATTCTCTTCATAAAACACCTAAAATTATAATTAATATTTTACCGTTTAAAACAAAATACCCCAAATTGCCATAACACTTCAAACTAAGAAATATCTCAACCCACAAATCTGAACTCAACCCATCTCTTGCAAGACAACATAAGGGCATGGGAAGTTTATATCAAAACCCATGAAACTATTCAGTTGACATGAAAGCCAAATGTACAAAGTATGAACACTTAATTATATTAGCGTCCCCTAATTGGTCATTTTAAATAGCCAAAAAAGTTATGTGTTAGCATAAATACAATGTTCAAATTATTTTCGTTGAAAGACAAATTTTATTTCTGTTACATGTAAAACTGAAACTAAACTGACTTCAAAATTGTTTATACCTAAATTCATTAGACAATCAGCCACTTCATAAATTTTTGCTCAACAACAAGAGGAGAAGGTAGATTTTTCATCATTGGCATCATAGATTGACTTATCATCACCCAATTTAGGCCCTGTTCTTTTCAGTGGGAAATGAGGGGTGTGAGATGAGTGGGTGTGGGAAAAGGGGGGAATGAGTGGGTGGGTGTGGTATTTTTTTTTTAGTATGGGAAGGAGTGGATGAGTGACTGAGTGTGGGTGACAGCTGAATGTAATTGAATGAAGTTGAAATATTGGTTATTAATAATTTTTTGTTTCATAATGTAATAATTTTATTGTTATAGTAATTAATGATGATGAAATTTTTTTATTTTTGTTCATTCTTTATTATTTTGTTTATTTTTTATTTTTTATTTTGGTATTTTTATTATTTCATTTTATATTTTATATTTTTAATTTTGAAATTTTGAAATTTTTATTTTTAATTTTTAATTTTTTAATTTTTTAATTTTTTAATTTTTTAATTTTTAATTTTTTATTCTTAATTTTTAATTTTTTATATTTTTAAATTTTTTATTTTTATTTTTTAATTTGTAATTTGTAATTTTTGTAATTTTTGTTATTTTAATTTTTGTTTTTTTTTATTTTTTTATTTTTTCAGTTTTAATTTTTTAATTTTTTTGTATTTATTTTTTATTTTCTTATTTTTTATTTTTCTGTATTTATTTTTTTTGTGGAATTTTTCGTTGGTTGTTTTTCTGGAATAAAAAAATAAAAAATAAAAAATAAATAGATACAGCGAAATAAAAAATAAAAAAATAAATACAAAAAATTTAAAAATTTAAAAATAAATAAATAAAAAATAAAAATAAATGCAAAATATTTAAAATTTTAAATTTTTAAAGATAAAAAATTTAAAAAATTTAAAAATAAAAAAATAAAAAATAAAAAAATAAAAAAATAAAAAAATAAAAAAACAAAAAATGAAAATAAATACAAAAAGTAAAAAAATAAAAAGAAATAAAAAATAAAAAATAGAAATAAAAAATAAAAAATAAAAAATAGAAATAAAAAATAAAAAATAAAAAATAATGAAAAATTATAAAAATAATGAAAAACAAAAAAAAATAAAACTGTTTCATGACTTCTGAAAAATTAAAACTACTTATAATTTCTATCAACTTATTCATATACACACAATTACGTAAATTGTAAAAATTTTCAAAATATGAGAAATGGTTGTTTTATGTAGGTGTAGGAAGGAGTGGGTGAGTGTGGGAAGGAGTGATATTTTTTTTTAAAGTGTGGGAAGATGGGGGAAGGAGTAGGTGAGTGTGGGTTGAGTTGATTTCCCAACGAAAAAAATATGGTGTTAGTATGGTTTGTGATAAATTCACTATCTACTGTCTTCATCATACTTATATAGACTTTTGTCACAATCATATACTTTTTAATTATTAATCCAATTAGTTATGCACGAAGTTGCTGTATATTTAACTTTTTTATTGAATTTTTCCATTATCTCCTCTAAATTATAATATTAATCATGTCTACCATAACTATTTGTTTATTATTTCGATAACATATCTACAGAATATCTATTTGAATATACTCCGTGCAAAACACGGGCCCAAACTAGTTTCTTTAAAATTAAAATTATCATGATTTGTTTAGAGATGGTGTCATACACGGTCAACAAGGAATATTTGTCCATATTACTCATTTGCATTTAAAAAAAAATGTATAAGAGATTTAGTTGCTATCATCAAAATATTCACAACAAGACCTAAAGGAAGTTCGAAAACCATAAACATATACATAAAGTTTAATATTTTTTTCATACACCAAATCCTAATTTATGTAAAATGCGAAAAAATTGTCATTAAACAATAATTTTCACCCAATGAGTAGATTCAAAAAGAAAATAAATCTCTAACAAAAGAGAAACATGCTGCCACTTTTGTCGTCACATATAGATTAACTCACATTTACTATTTCAAATTCATTTTCCACCAAAAAAGACCCCCCAAATTATTTATTTACCTAGCTATAATAATTCCACACTGATATTTTCTTATATATGTACTAAAATGACTTATGACCTGAATTAAAATAATTTTTGAAGTCATTCAACTTTAATAACCCTATGCCTATATTTGTTCTAGTGTATCCGTTAATATAAATTAATTTTTTAGGATTTGTATGTACACTTAAATTAAACAAACTAACTAATCCTCTTCAATTTCTTAAATCTATTAAACTTTGATAAGATATATTTCTTTAATGATCACCACAAAGATAAGGATAAACAAATTATTGGTTTATTAAATAGTTACACCGAAAATTTTCGTTGAATAGCTATTAGCTACATAACAATTACCTTAATCATATACTGAATTATTTAATTTCCAACAAAATAATCAAATGCAAATAATAATCCTTATTGCATAAGTAATACTTTGCATGCTTAATTACTATACGTTTGGTTTAAATATGTCAACTAGGAAATAAGACATTCCACGCAAGTGAAAACAATGTCACATACATGGATTTAGGTCCAACGACATGTGTATGCAAATACTATAGAGCAATAATGTGGTACGAACAAGGTGTTAAGAAAGGAAATAACACAAATAACCAACATTATCCCTGTGTTGTACGGAAGGCAAAGTCAAATTACCAACACTCAAAGAAACTCCACCATATCTTAATCAACTTCTTGACTTTAAAGGAGGTTGACCATCTGTGAAATTTACGGAACATATCAGAGCATACAATTCTACATTTGTCTACACCACAACTGGAGCAAAAGTTACAATGAGATAAACAAGGACCCTAGACCCTACTTTTTTAGAGTCAGTGGGGAAGACTACCACAAAACAGACTCTTTGGTCCCTTTACCAAATGAGAATCCAAAATTTGCATAGCTTTACGTATGACACTGCAAATAAGGTACAAAATCAAAGATAAGTCTTATTAAGAGATGACACCAAGCATGGCATTACCAAGACAACTGTTCAATGGTTGGCCACCATGCTTAATGAGTTCAGTCCCTTAGCCCAAATGCTTCAAATGACAGGAGACAATTCAACATTTAAATTGCCACAAATTATAAATCAGACTTACAAGCAACAGGAGCACTAATGACAGACAATATAATTCACCAACAACATCAGACATAGTAGCTTTGATTGTGGATGAAGTTGGAAATGTAAAATATGGAAAATACATCATTATCGACAACAAAAACCATTGGTTATGTCGGATCAATGAGGAGCATTGATCTTAATAACCCTTCAATATCCCATTCTTTGTCCCTTACGGAGAATTCGGGTACCATGATCATATTCTCTACAGTAGCAATACTTCGAGGAAAAAGACACAGAGAAAGTGTGTCACAATGGGAGAATTCTATGTATATAGATTGCAACAAAGAAATGAAGATGGACAAATATTATACAAAGGAGAGAGGTTGTTCCAACAATATATGGTTGATGGTCAAACTTGCATAGAAAGCAAAAGATCAGGATATATACCTAAACATTAGCCACAACTACGAACCTAACTTCTCAAGAATGTGTGCGATGCTATTCTAAAAGGTGATAACATAGGAGTTGAAGTGGGAAAGCGTATTATTTTATCACCCTCATTCATGGGAGGGCTTGGATATAAGATGTAGAACTGCTAAGATTCCATGGCTATATTTTGGTGGTTTGGAAAGCCACATCTTTTTGTCACATTACAACAAACCCAAAATAGTCAGAGATTTAGTACATGTTAAATTATTTGAAGGCCAAAGACCAGAGCGTAGACCTAATATTGTTGCCAGATGTTTCAAGATTAAATTTGATGAAAGTCTTCTCCAAAGAACACACTTTGGAGAAACAGGAGCAGGCAACAAAAATAATAACAGTAATTTTTTCACTTAGATGATTGTAATTCCAACATATATACAACACATTTTGGTACAATAATGTTAAGTTTCTTCTTTGAAAATTCATAACAGCCATATACACTATTGAATTCCAAAAAAGAGGTATGTTGTATACACATATTCTTCTTTGGTTGGAAAACAATGGGGACTATGGGGGT
This sequence comes from Selenicereus undatus, assembly GCA_017589665.1. Classification (NCBI taxonomy): domain Eukaryota; kingdom Viridiplantae; phylum Streptophyta; class Magnoliopsida; order Caryophyllales; family Cactaceae; genus Selenicereus; species Selenicereus undatus. The sequence continues at coordinate 70,236,516 of JACYFF010031956.1, read as the reverse complement.
GCTAGATTCACAGACTCTATTATCTCAATTGAAATTTCAAACAAAGATGAAGAACCTATATTGTATGAAGTAGTTTCCCAATTTATGATTCATGGACCATATGGCTAAGGAGTATTCATCTTGTACAGTTGAAGGCGTATGCACAAAAACAGTTTCCTAAAACTTTCCAACCCAAGACCACATTGGATGAGAAGCGATATGTCGCATACAGAAGAAGAGACAATTATAAGTAATAATGAAAAACTAATACATCATCTTCTCAATTACTTACTAAAATACATTTCTTACATAATATTAATTTTTACATAGGTTTGTGATGAAAGGAGACTTCTAACTTGACAATAGATTTGTTGTACCATACAACAATCAATTGTTACTAAAGTTTCAAGCACATATAAATGTTGAACGGTGCAACAAGTCAAAGGTTGTCAAGTACATATTCAAGTACATATCGAAAGGGCCGGATACAACAACAATGGTGATTGAAGATAATAAGACTTTTGATGAGATCAAAATGTACCTAGATTGCAGATACCTATCAGCTTGCAAAGCATCTTGGAGAATTTATCAATTTGACATATATTTTCGAATTGTCAGTGTAACTAGACTGCCAATCCATATACTCGATCAACAATCAATAACTCTAATAGCACAACCAACCTAAAAAAAGTGATTTCCATAGATGGAATCCATGACACCATGTTCACAGGGTAGACGAAAATGGACAAAGTTAGTATGGAAGGCAGACAAATAACATATGTTGAGTTCTCTAAAAAGTTTGTGTAGAATGAGTACTACAAAGTGTGGGATGATGACACGAATGACTATGTTGTCAAAAAATATTAGACACCAAGGCACTTCCCTTGGAAGAATTGTATATGTAAACCCTTCAGCAGGAGAGAGGTATTACCAAAGAATGTTGTTGAACTCATGTAATAGACCTACTTGCTATGAATACATCATAATAGTGAATGGAGCACTGTGCTGAACATTTAAAGAAGCTTGCTATGCACTTGGCCTTCTAAATAATGACAAGGAGTGGAATGCCGCTCTACTTGAAGCAAGCCAATGGGCATCAACACGTAAACTGAGAGTTGTTTGTTACAATTACACTATTTTGTGAAGTTTCTGGTACACTGCTCTTTCGGCAAAGAAATGCAAAGATATTGTCAGAAGACATCTTTTATAAGAAGAGGAAACTATTTAAGCACTCTGAACTCATTCTCTCAGATTAACAAATTTTGGCATACTGTTTAGTTGAGATTGAAAAACTACTTAACAAGAATGGCGAGAACTTGAAAGATTTTGAAGGACCTCCCCAACTTGAACTAGAAGAAATAAAGCATCTAGATAAAAGACTCATTTGTGAGCAACTAATGTATGATGTCCATCAGCTCAGGATGCAACATAACCAGTGAAAAGTTCTTTGAATCAACAACAACTTGAGATCCATGAGTCTGTTATATAACAAATCACAAACAATGGAGGAGGTGTGTTTTTCGTATATGGCCATGGAGGAACTAGAAAGACTTTTGTATCTCACACAATAATTGCTAAATTAAGATGTGAAGGAAAATCTGTCATCACTGTTGCTTCCTCAGGTGAAATAATCTCACCAATCAATGATTTAATACATAATACATTCATGTATATTCATATTGTGATTGTATTAATCTTATTTATTACATGGTTTTAGGTATTGCTTTATTGATGTTACCTGGAAGTCGGACTGCACATAGTAGTTTCAACATATTAATAGAGTTAGCTTAGACAAGCACATGCAAGATTTGACTGAAAAGTCAGCTGACAGATTTGTTATAGTAGACATTGTTGATTATACGGTATGAAGCACCAATGGATCACAAACATGCCTTTGAAGCTGTGGATAGAAGTTTTAGAGACATAATGGGATTGAAGAACAATGACTTAAGATCAAAGTTATTTGGAGGGAAGATATTGCTCTTAAGATGTGATTTTAGGCAGGTCCTAATGGTTGTTACAAAAGGTGAAAGACAAGATGTGGTTCAAGTAGCAATCAATAGATCATACATACAGGACCATTGTCGAGTCTATGTGTTGACAACCAACATACGGGTGCACGATGAAGCTGTAAATGGGGAGATCGATGAAGTCAGACAACAGTTTAATAAATGGGTTGTAGACATTGGAGATGGCTCTATCGAATCAAAGGAGCGTGATGGAGAAGGAGAAGCCACATGGATTCAAATTCCAAATAAGTATCTCCTTGAACAACATGATGACCCTATAAGCACCATCGGGAAAAGTACTTAACCAAATTTTCAACATTAGGAAGATGAGGAGTACTTAATAGAAAGAGCCATATTTACTCCATTAAATGACATGGCTGATGAAATAAATGAGTACATTTTCAACTGTGTTCAAAGCATAGAAAGAATTTATAAAAGTCATGGTGAGATCTGTCTTGGCTCAATGGAGTCATGTGAATAAGATTGCATGGTTCCAATTGAAATTCTTAATATATTGAACTTCACAGGCCTTCAAAACCATCTTTGAAAGCTTAAAGTTGGTCTCTTGGTGATGTTATTAAGAAATATAAACCTAGGCTTGGGACTACGTGATGGAACAAGATTATTAGTCACTCATTTGGGAAGAACATTATAGAGGGGAAGGTAATTTCACGAAATAAAATTGACTATAAGGCCATAATCCCAAGAATAGTCCTCAGCTCAAGTGACCCTAAATTCCCATTTGTCATGAAATGGCGGCAATATCCCTTAAGAGTGTGCTATGCCATGCCTATCAACAAAAGTTAGGGACAATCGCTTAAAAAATGTCGAAATTTACTTGCCAAAGCTAGTGTTTAGCCATGGACAGCTATATGTAGCAATGTCAAGAGTCATCTCACCAGATGGATTGAACTTCTTAATAAAAGAAGGTGAAATAAATTATAAAGGGTATACCAAAAACATAGTACACAAAGAAGTCTTCCACATACAAACTTCTGTAAGTCTTTTGGCCTTCTTTTCTTTATGCCATAAATTATTTCAAGCAATATAATTTAATTACTTGCATACAAATTCACCATTTATTTCAAGCAGCAAAAAATAATTTCAAAATTTAATCTCACTAACTAATCTTATATACTCATATATATATATATATATATATATATATATATATATATATATATATATATATGAAAGAGAAAAAAATAAAACAATAAACCCATTAAAGTAGTTGTTTAAAAATTCTTTATGTAGAGATTGAGAAAAGAAGAAGTACGCACCCAGCGCCTGACATCTGATGTAAAGATTACAAAAATTCTTACTCGATTTGACAATGTTCTAATAACTTATGAAATATATTTAACTGCATACTAGAAAATGTCATTACATCAACCTTTATTGACCGTTTTTTTTTCTTTTTCTCTAATGAAATTTATAACATTCATCTTATTCTATATAAAAAATACATCTCTTATTGTAGGCATTTATCTGCATTATCCATCTTGCCACCCTCCAACTTCATCTCATATAGTCATATGGTATATCTTCCTCCATCTTATCTTATTGCTGAAAACAAATTCTACATGTAACATGAAAAACAAGTATTACTCTATTACCATTCTAGGAGCTACTCACAAAACTTTATTCTAACATGCTAGGAAAATTGAAGGCACATGGAGCTACAGTGCAACAGTTGTTGCAAATGGCGAAGGAATTATATTGCTACATATACCTTTGAATTTCAAAGAGGTTCAAATCAAAAGAATGAAAAAGTTTGATCCAAATGTCAAGTGTCGGATTTGTATTGTTTACTTTTAAATAGTTAATGCAAGCATGTGTTTACATATTTACATTACTACAATTGCACCTAAACGTAACATCTACTATCTCTCAATACTCAGACCGTACAATTATATAGCTCTCCTATATTATAAGCAACTACAATCTTATAATCCAGATGCATTTTTAAAAGGTAGCTCTGTGAATCAATCTATAATATTTTACTGTCACCACACACAGCGACACTAATCTTCTCAATTACACATGATTGATTAGCTACCAGCCCAGGGGTCAAAAAACTTGTTTTCATTTTTATTTTTTCATTGTTGAGCCAAAGCCCCATGCCTTCCTCCCCTCACTAACACAGTCTTTCTCTCCTCCACCCTCCTCCATTCTCTCCACGACCACAACACAACATAGCACATCACAGCAACCCACCACCACTGGCCCACTGATTCCTGACTCACCTAAATCTATGCCGCGCAGCGCCTATCTATCTGATAGTCTCTATCTCTGTTATAGATAAGGATAGAGTCTTAGATAATACAACTTGATGAACTTTGTATTTGATTTGGAGGTGAATTCTTGTAACTTAATACCTAACCTTAGGGTACAGCTCACACCGGCCGAGATAGGCCTGCCCAATCCTTATGTATAAAAACCCATGTACTCTGGCAATTGCAAGACAACAATGAGAAGCAAGATACGGAAAAATCAATTAAGCCCTTTATCCACCCAAACACTTAAAACACATTAATCTTTTCTATATGGTATCAGAGCCATGAGTAAGAAGATCGTGATTGACATTCAGTCACCCTATTACTTGCACCCATCAGAAGGGCCAGGTGTGGTGATCACATCTGTAATCTTCAATGGGAAGAATTACGAACTGTGGCAACAAGCAGTTAGAACTGCCTTAAAATCTAAAAACAAATTAGGATTCATTGATGGAACCCTAAAAAGACCATACCTAAAAGAAGGTGAGGATCAAACCGAACTCAATGCTTGGGAGATGGCAAATTCGATCATTTGATCTTGGATCATCAACGTAATTGATCCTAAGCTTCACCCAAGCATTACTTACATTGAAACTGCGGCTGGTATGTGGGATAATTTAAGAAAAAGATATGCCACAGCTAATAATCCCAAAATACACAAACTTAAATATGATATCGCATCATGCAAACAAGGGGGACTTGAGATAGTTGAATTCTATTCCAAGCTTATGAGTATGTGGACTGAATTAAGCAACTATATTAAGATCCCTCGATGCACTTGTGGAAAGTGCGAGTGCAATATTGGAGATCAGATAATAAAGATGATGGAGGAAGAGCAAACTTATCAGTTCCTTATGGGGCTAAATGACGAGGCATATGCTAATATCCGAACCCAAGTCTTGGCCCTTGCACCTTTACCACCTCTGGACTAAATTTTCAACATGGTACAGCAAGAAGAAACTCACAAGCGAATCATGTTCGGACGTGATCAGCGAAATGAGAACGCGATTGTCTTTGCTGTCAAGGACCATCCAAGCACAGTGGACAGACCTGTTTGCAGACACTGTGGACGCCAAGGACATGAAGAAGAGGGCTGCTACGAGTTAATCGGATACCCACAACATTGGAATACCTGTAGACGAGGTCGAGGAGGTAGAGTTGGCCAAGGAAACCGAGGGGGTTGAGGCAATTACAGTCGAGGACGAATGGCTGAAGGTGAGACTACTAATTCGACACAAGCCCAGCAAGGTCAGGCCCAGTCCGTATGCACAGCGAAGCTAGCAATGCTGTAAACGAAGTAGCCCAAGTCACCATACCCGGTTTGACCCCCAAACATGTACAAAGGCTACTCAGCCTCATCGAAACACCAAAAGCAGGAAGTGAAGCACTTTCGGGTACAAGTTTATGGATGTTTGATAATGGAGCGTCGTGTCACATGACGGGCGATTTAAAGACGATGCAAGGAACTGAGAAAATATCGTCTATTTCTGTTGGCTTGCCCAATGGGACCTATGTTTTAGCTAGTCAAGAAGGAACTGTATGGCTCGGGAAAAGAATCAAATTAAGCAACGTGTTATATGTTCCCTCCCTTAAGTGCAACCTTATCTCGATTGCAAAATTATGTAAGGAGTTGAATTGTAGCGTAACGTTCTTTGATGAATTTTGTGTTTTGCGGGACCGTACTTTGAGGACTCTAATTGGTATGGGTGAGCAACAAGGAGGTGTCTATTACTTCAAGGATGGGTCATTGGCGAAAAAGGTTAATGCAGTCAACTCCAGTAACTTGTGGCACAGGCGTCTCGGGCACCCTTTGAATGAAGTTTTATCTTTGCTTCCTAGTAGCTTAGGAGTTAATTTTGAGAAGGAACATAATAACTTGTGTGAAACTTATTATCGTGCAGAACAAACTAGAAATCACTTCCCTTAAGTTCTAGTAAAGCAAAGGATATTTGTGGGCTTATTCATTGCGACATCTGGGGTCCATATATAGGATACCATCCTCTTGTGGTGCCCATTATTTTTTCACAATTGTGGATGATGCTAGTAGGGCAATCTGGGTCTTTTTAATGGTTGACAAGAGTGAAACGAGCACTCTGCTAAAGGGATATGTTGCAATGGCTCAGGCCCAATTTTTAAAAAATGTGAAAATGGTGAGAAGTGATAACGGTTCCGAATTCACTTCGAAACCTATGCAAAAGTTTCACCAAGATCATAGTATCATACGTCAAAGTAGTTGTGTTGACACCCCCCAACAGAATGGTAGAGTTGAGAGAAAACATCGACATGTCCTAAATGTGGCAAGGGCTCTCTTGTTCCAAGCTAGCTTACCAACCAAAATTTGGGGGGAGAGTGTACTTGCAGCAGTTCATTTAATAAAACTCCAAGTAACCTTTTGAATGGGAAAACACCTTATGAGTTGCTTTACCATCAAAGGCCCTCATATGACCACATTAAAGTGTTTGGTACGCTTTGTTCTGCACAAGTAAAAAGGAACAAAGATAAATTTGCCCCTAGAGGAAGGAAGTGTCTTTTTGTTGGATACCCTTTGGGACAAAGGGGATGAAAAGTATTTGATTTGGATACACATGAATTGCTTGTAAGTCGAGATGTGGTATTTCATGAGCATGTGTTTCCCTTCCACAATTGTAAAAATTTAGTGGAAACAAATCTGTCATCCAAGAAAAATGTGACGAATCCAATCTTCCTTGATGATGAGAATATGGATCAACCTAAAACACAAGACCTAGTCCAAGATATTCGGAAACCACTGTTCGAAGCAAGGGGAGATTGCCAGAGGGAGAGGCCTAGTGCAGCCCAAAAACCTCGCTAGTAGACGCGACTAGGTCAAGCCCAACAGAATCAAGACGACAATCTGCTGGCCCAGCAAGTGAGCAGGCAGCCCATAATGAGAATGACCACGAGTAGTCCCAGACGACAGAAGGTTCAGCACCCGAGTCAGTCTGACCTAAAGCACGAACTGAAGTGGTCCGGGAGGTGAGAAGAACAAAATGACCCAGCAAGCTTCCACAGAGGTATGATGATTTTTTATGCTATAGCACAAGACCCAATGACCCAAACATTGAAGCCGTAACCTCCTTTGTAAACCCGCATCAACAGAGAACCTCAGGTATGCGTTATCCTGGCACCAATTATGTCACTTCACAAATTTTTTTAGCTTTTTATCAAAAAATTTTAGCTACTATAACAAAGGTGGATAAGCCAAAATTTTTCTAGGAAGCAGTGAAACATTCCCAGTGGCGTACAACCATGGCTGAAGAGATTGAAGCCTTAGAAAGAAATGGAACATGGACCGTAGAAGATCTACCTCCGGGAAAGAAGCACATTAGTTGTAAGTGGGTCTACTGAGTTAAGTAAAATGCTGACGGGAGCATTCAGCGGTACAAAGCAAGATTGGTGATTCGGGGCGATCATCAGGTTGAAGGATTCGACTACAATGAGACCTTTGCTCCAGTTGCTAAGATGACTGGTATACACATATTCTTATCTGTTGCAGTAGCAAAAGGCTGGGAACTACACCAGATGGATGTAAATAATGCCTTCCTGCATGGAGACCTGGAGGAAGAGGTTTTTATGAAATTGCCTCCTGGGTTTAAGTCTAGTAACCCTACTTAAGTGTGTAGACTAAAAAAATCCTTTTATGGTCTCCGTCAAGCCCTACAGCAATGGTTTGCCAAACTATCATCAAAACTATGTGAGTATTGATTCGTTCGATCCTATGCAGACTATTCGTTGTTTATTTATCGCAAAGGTGTTGTATTTATGGCCTTGTTGGTCTATGGGGATGACATAGTGCTCGCTAACAATAATGCCCATGCTTCAAAGGTCTTCAAATACTACCTTAACACTTGTTTTAGTATTAAAGATTTAGGACCTTTAAAATACTTTCTTGGTATTGAAGTAGCACGGGGACCCGAAGGAATGTTCCTATGCCAGCGCAAAAATGCATTAGAAATCATCGATGAATGTGGGCTCTTGGGGGCCAAACCGGCTGACTTCCCTATTGAACAAAATCACAAGTTGGCGTTAGTTGGTGGACGAGACCTAAATGACGCTACACGGTACCGAAAGTTGGTCGGTCGCCTTATTTATCTCACTATCACTAGATCAGATTTGACTTGTGTAGTACACATACTTTCCCAATTTGTGCATTCACCAAAGGATGATCATATGGAGGCTGCACGCTGAGTTCTATGTTATCTTAAGGGTACTGTAGGAGAATACATTTTTCTACACGCCACCAATGATCTCCAGCTATCTGGGTATTGTGATTTTGATTGGGGAACATGTCCTCTCTCCAGGCGGTCATTAACTGGTTATTTTGTTACTCTTGGGAACTCACCAATCTCTTGGAGGACTAAGAAGCAAGCAATAGTATCCAGGTCGTCTGCTGAAGTAGAATACCGAGCAATGGTAGTGGCCACTAGTGAGCTTGTATGGATACGCACTTTCTTGGCCTCATTGAGGGTCTTTCATACATAGCCTATGAAGTTATTTTGTGACAGTCAAGCAACTTTACACATAGTAAGGAATCCAGTCTTCTATGAGAAGACTAAGCATATTAAAATCGAATGCCCCTTCATTCGCGAAAAGCTTGTTTTAGGTCTCATCCTTTTTGATCATGTTCAATCACAACATCAGCCAGTAGATATATTTACCAAGGCACTTGGAAAGAAACAATTTCAGTATCTCAAGGGCAAGTTGGACATGGCAAATTTGCATGCTCCAACTTGAGGAGAAGTGTTAAAAATAAGGATAGAGTCTTAGATAATACAAATTGATAAACTTTGTATTTGATTTGGAGGAGAATTCTTGTAACTTAATACCCAAGCTTCAGTTAGTCTATGGTACATACCTATGTACCATAGAAATATACACACCTATATATAAAAGGATCCTATTAAATTGAGCCAGGATGAACATATGCTCCAATCTACATATACAAAATTAGGCCCAACTGTTTCTTTGCATTTGGGTGGCCCGCAAGACTAACATCTGAAGAGAAACACAGGTGAAAGTTGAAGCAAGAAAATTTTAAGAAAGAAACACACGGCCAAATCTGCAAAATCAAACACTGCATATTTGAATTTTGATCAAGATAATTTTGAGCAACATACATGATCCATCCTGAAAATTAGCAACACAACTGAGCAAAATCAATGGATTTTAGGGAACAAGTGGTAGTTGAAGCAGATGAATTGCTCATTGAAGAGTTACATATTCTAGGATTTCAAGGTATGGTTCATAAAATTGCTCAAACAAACAATTGTCTATCAATCTTCAATGCAAAGAATAGCAACCTAGTGCAACTTTTAAAGTCAAGCATGGTTGCACATAAGGTGTTTGAGAAAATTCCCCGAAGGTAGGATTGTAATAACAAAATCGTTGCACATAAGCTGACAAAGAAGGTACACTAATTTAGGTAAAAGGTTCACTGTTGTGTACAAAAGTTTCATTGCAGTGTAGAAAGATTTCACTACATTTTTGGAAAGATACACCAAATAAATAAGAATGATTAACAGTATCAAATTCTGCTATTCATAGGATAACCATAATTAAATGAACATAATAATTATTGAGGTATCATTGTACTCAAATTCTCAAAATTTAATTAAGGAAATAATGGAAAAGTTTCATTTTCACTTTATAATTAAAGGAGTAGCTTATGTGGTTTTTGAAGGCAACAAGTGGTCTACGGCCTCCGGAGGATCCCAGCATGTCCAACACTAATGTTGGAGCTGCAACTATTAAGGTAATAAACTACATGATCACTCTATATTTTAACAAATATAGTTAGAAAAATTTTATAATTAAAGGACAAAATATTTGTTGATGCAGGTGGCATGTACCACGGTGTCTGTCGGAGATGGTGCACTTGAAAATGTTTGGTGACACTATGAATGTCAAAATTGATATCATGAGGACGCCATCATTTCTTTTTACACAGTTTAATATTTTGTGAATATTAGAGCTGGTGGAATTTGTCGATGTTAGAGCTGTTTTGGTGGTTGTAGATGTGCATACTACTATTGATTCCTATTCAGTGACAGGGTATTGTTTGTAACTGTACATCTTAATTTTGATCGAATGAATCTTTTATACAATGCAGTGAATCTTTTCCCAACTACAGGGAACATTTCTTCAATTGCAGTGAAGCTTTTGTGCCAAGAAGCAAAATGGAGATGTTTTATGCAATTCAGTGAATCTTTTCCGAACTGCAAGAAACCTTTCCCCAATTGCAGTGAACCTTTTGGGCCAAGAAGCAAATTTAAATTCCTTTTTAAGACAGATTGGCTGTTAATCTCCTCTCTTTTGAGGCTTTGTCTGAGCATGTTGTGACTACTATGCTAGGTAAAGCTGTGAGGATTGCTGAAAGATAAGGCATTGTAGACTTATAAGGAGTTCTCCATGGATGACTCAAAGGATTTTAAGCCTCAAGCCATATTTCTTTTTGTTCGATACATAGTTGATCTATATAATTAGACATATGAACCTTTACTACATGTAATTACACTCTCAATCCATCTAGACGTGGCCCTTGGTAAGTAGACATGATGGATGGGCTTCTTTAACAAGGGTGCCTATTGAGAGCAAAAAACCTGTCAAAACTTTTGATAATATAATTCACTTAATTATAACAAGGGAAAAAAAAGTGAACTGCCATTGAACTTCTTAAACCCGGTATTCCATTTCTCAACATCTCTCATGTACATCTCCAAGTGTCGCATTGCATACACCCCTGAGTCAGGATAAATTTTTCTTGAAACTTCCATCCAGGGTAGTTTCGGTTGCTCTAATTGCAAACTTTCTATAGAAATAGCTTTACCCTTGGCTGATTTGGAGATTTTATCAGGAAAACACTTTGAGAAGCACCGAGCCTAGGGAAAAAAAGTAATATACATTTATAATAGGTAACTTCAAATATTAGAGGATTAGAATATCAAAAGTGCGAAAAGGTAATATAGAAAATTACCAAAAGGTTGACACAAACAAAGATAGCACCATTGTCCACATTGTTATGACTAGCAGAATGGATAATCTCCGCCTTCTTTGCCAAGAAATTGAAGCACACAACAAAGTAATATTCATTCTGAAACACTAGAAAGAATATCTGCATATCAACACAGCTATATAAACATATTTACACGATTTAGCTATATAAGCATATGTAAACCACATTATGATTGTAGTGCAACAATGGCAACAGTGAAATATGGACAACGAAACACCAACATTTACTCCACAGTTTTACACCTTAATTTTGATCCAATGAATTTTTTATGCAATGTAGTGAATCTTTTCCCAACTGTAGAGAACCTTTCCCCAATTGTAGTGAATCTTTTGTGCTAACAAACAAAATTAAATTATTTTTAATTGCTATAGGTCTAAAGCTGTGTACTATACACATAACATATGTACCTAATAAGGTACATACGTTTGGAAGGTAATATTTTCCCCAAAGCTTGGCGTACAACTCACGCCAGCCGAGATAGGCCTGCCCAATCCTTGTGTACAAAAACCCATGTACTCTGGCAATTGAAAGACAGCCATGAGAAGCAAGACACGGCAAAATCAATTAAGCCGTTTATCCACCCAAACACCCAAAACACATTAAACTTTTCTGTAATCTCCACCGCTTCCTCTTTGGGTCATGCATCCACCACTCACCTCTTGCTGCTTATAGTTGCATCCAATTTTGAAGGTAATTCTTCCTCCTGTTTCCATTTTCCTCTTTAAATGTCATCCCCTTTTTCCTCTTGGCATGACATGAACGCTTGAAATTAGTTTAAATTGAGCATTTCACTTAGTTGAATGCAAGATTGGTAGTTGATAATGGTAGTTCCTTCAGGCGTGCTTGTGGGCGTCGGGATGTACATTCTTGTAGTTATACATGTACAATTTTGCGTATTGAATGAAATCTTTGCGTCATGCAATCTGTAGATGATTATGGATTTGATTGAATTTGGGGCTGTTAATTGGGTGCTGATAATGGTTTGATTGACTACTCTTCAAGAGTGAAATGAGAATACAAACAGGAAAGGACAAGATGGTCTGGAAATGTTTCTAATGAAGTCTCGTTTAGGATAATTAAACTAGATGTTACAATTGTGTAATTTAAGTTTTATTTTCCCTGGTAAAACTTATATTGTGTGTTTAATTCTGCCCCCACCTTCTTTGAAATCCCGGATCCACCACTGCCTGTCAGCCGGCGTGGTGTCCATGGTCACTGCTAATGCCCCCACTCGTGATCAATTGATTCAATTATGCTAATTTTCAAGGTTAGGGTTTCAGGCATTCATTTTTGGATGTTGATTTTGAATTTTTTTTCCCTTACCAGTTCCATGGTGATCCTTCTGTCTAATTGACTTCAACTAGTACTCCATTTTTATCTATCATAAGTGATAAGTCATGTATGGATTGTTGAGTATGATTTAGTTCGGACGACTGCAAGAAACTGACACTTAGACTAGATAGCCATATTGCCATTTATACACAGGTGTCTGTATATTTATCTATAGATATTTGTATGTAATTGAATGGATTCATGCTGGAAGTGCTGTCCAATGCTGTAAAGTAATGCTTAAACTTCAGTGATTGTTGGTTTGATGTCTTGTTCATCATAATCAATTGTACATATTTTGGTCTAGTGCGGATGTGTAATCAATTTTTGAATGCTGTTTAGTTTGTTACACGGAGAACAATGCGTTTGACATGACATCTAGTGACCCTATCATGTATCAATTTTGAAACATGAAAAATGAGATTGGGACAAGTGTAGTAGTAAACTATGCCACTTGATGTATTTTATGGATTCTCTTTCGTAATATGTATGATGATGGTGTTGATAGGTGGAGATTCTTGTTCAAAGGCCCAGCCAGTCCAATTCCGTGCTCTCCATGCTCCAAATCTTCAACACCAAGCAATTTTCAGCCTCATCTGGTTTCCTCCCTCATTGCCTTTTCATCTTCAACCGGACTTTTGTCGATGCTAGGATCAAATGGGTGCGAGACCCTTACCTAGACACAGTTGTTGAGAGGGAGAAAAACCTCCTCCCATGTCTCTCTCTCAAGAATCTCCTTCTCTCTTCCCCTTCTATATCTCTTCCTGTCTCACTCGCCTCCCTTCATAAATCCCGCTTAAACCTTCCTGCCACTGTTCTTAACTTCTTTCTCAAGTACCCTTCTCTTTTCCATGTGTTCCGATCTTGCTCTAGTCTCTCTCTTCCCCATGTCAAGCTCACACCCGAATTCCTTAACCTTCACCAAGAAGAGCAGGAAATCCACAACTTGATGCTGTTGCGAGAATCCGCAGCTCAGAGGTTGGTTAAGTTGCTAATGCTCACCCGTGCTTGTAAGATTCCTATCAGTATTATTGATGATCTGAGGTTTGATTTGGGTCTGCCTGATAACTATTGCCTGGAACTTGTTTCCTACTTTCCCGAGTATTTTAGGATTTGTCGTCTGAAATATGAGGGAAATAGGAATATTGGTGTGAGAAAATTGGCTAATGTGGTACTCGGCTTGGAGTTGGTTAGTTGGAAGAAGGAGCTTGCCATGCCAGCAATTATTAAGGAGTTTGGTGATGATTTAAGGTCTAACAGGGGAAAGGCTATTAAGTTCCCTATGTCTTTTGCCCCCGGGTTCGATTTGCAGAAGAAGGTGAAGGATTGGGTAGAGGAGTGGCAATGCTTGCCTTACATTTCGCCATATGAGGATGCATTTCATTTGGCATCCAAAAGTGACCAAGCAGAGAAGTGGACTGTTGCTGTGCTCCATGAAATTTTGAGCCTTTTGGTTTCAAAGAAGACAGAAGTGAAGAATGTCTTACGGCTAGGAGATTATTTGGGGTTTGGCTTGAGGTTTAAGAAGGCATTGGTTCATCATCCGGGGATATTTTATGTTTCCAATAAGATTAGGACGCAGACAGTGGTTCTCAGAGAAGCTTTCAGGAAAGATTATTTGCTAGACAAGCACCCATTGATGGGTATGAGGCACCGATATATCTATCTCATGAACAAATCAAGGAAACGGAAGAAGTTGGTCGAGACGCCAGGCTCTAGAAATGTGCTGAAGTCTACCGGAGTTGTTAATGGGATAGAAGCAAAAGAATGACCATGTCAAAAACATTTTGGAAGAAGAAAAGAGGGATGACAATTCTTTCATTGATAATGATGTTTATGACGTAATCATACAGCTAAACACATCTGGTGACTTATTAGTTTCAGAGCAGATTTTACAAGAGATGGATGGTGGAAATGTGTCCTTCCAATTGTTCTTATGACAATGATAAAAAGGAGATGTTTCTTGAATGTGCAGAAAATGGTTGACAATGAAGCTTCCATCTGATAATCATCCAAGCAGATGTTTGTATATTGCTAGAATCTAGCACTCAGATTTCTGTTTCTAGCATGTGATTCTAATAGGGACCCTGCACAACTGTCCGAGAGGTGAGCTATCCATTTATTATTACTTCGCATTTTCAATATAATTAGACTTCACATTTGGTTTGCTGGTGGGAAAATGGTGGATCTATCAAATTGGTTTATGATTGCATTATTCTGTGGCTGCTGTAGTATTTGTGAAAGATGACACTGGTTAAAATGCACATCAATGTCGTTATTGCCTGGATCTTGGTTTTGTACCGTGTTTTGTGCGTCGTTAAATGATGGCCTTTTTCATTTGTTCATCCAGTTATGTCTACATCATCGTTATCCACACTGTATCTGAAAAGGTGGAACTGGTTTACAAGGAAATGTACTTGCACCCAAACATGTGACTTTCTCTAATGGATGTTAGGTTGTGCTTAGATACATTTTTCTTGGGTGCAATATATACTCACTGCATCGATGAAAGCACGACCGTGTTTGGTGTTTACATATGAAATGATTTAGAATAGGTGTACATTTGTCTGTATGACCCCAGTTTCTTAAGGATGGGGCTCCTATAATTGCCCCTTCCCCAAGATGACAGTCAGTGGCTCTAATATGTTGCAGAAGGTTGAAGGTAAATCCAGATTTTGTATCATCAATGGCATAGTTGACCGATTCAGTCCATCTTCTATTAATCAGCATTTTGGGATTTTCACATCATCCGTACTTATGCTAATATAAATGTCCTTCACATTTTAACTTTGTTTGTACACGGCTTAGTTTTAAAAAGTATGAGGCACACTGAGGCGCATAGGTTCCCAAAGCGCGAGGCGAAGCCGCACGCATTATGGATGTGAGGCGCACTTCTATGCAAATTTTTTTTAAAGTATTTCATATTTCACAAAACATATTTTGCAGAAACAAGTTAGATAAATGCATTAAAAATGTGATTAGACATCAATATGACTACTAACAGTCTCACATCGCAAATAACCTTAAGATATGTTATCTAATCATCGTAGTTCCCCAATGCACGTACTTACGGTACAAGTGTAGCTCACCTTTTAGCTCCCAAGGAAGGAAAAGAAGAAAAATGGTAAAGGCAAGGCTAAGAAAAAGAAGAAAAAGGGGGAAGATATAGCGTTGCATCCTTGAGGCACACCTCATCCCCTCCAAGGCGTTGACTTGGTAGCCTCACGCCGAGGCGAGTCTAGGCGTGCCTCAGGTGGGCCTTTTAAACTAAGGTACACGGGATGTTATGCAAATGATCTTTTACAATGGGCTTCTGGAATGGGCTGGTATTCAGTTGGAACTGAAGTAAATTATAGGCTGCTGAGGATAACTAGCTCTATGATGAATTGTAATCCAATACCAAGTCCCCCAACAAATTGTGATCTTGTTCAAGTATTGCAGTTGTTCTCTAGTCCCGAGTATTCCCCAACCCAGGCAACTATGACCTGAATTGTTGGTGGAAATTGTCCATTGCCTGAACTGCAAGTATCCTAATTTCATGCTTGTTAGTTCTCAGAAAGGGCTTCATACAAATCTGTTCTTTGGGGCACACTTGGTGTAATGCACATTAATTTCCCTTGATTTCCTAGATGAGCTGAAGGCAGCAAAAGCAACCTGGTGTGGAACTGTGGATCCCTGCAAAGTAGGGCATATGAAAGTGAATGCTGCACTTACATATGAAGGTCGGAGCAATTTGATCACAGTAGTCTTGACTTTTCATGGAACTAAGTCAGGATTGATGGAGTAGTCATGACTTTTCATGGAACTAAGTCAGGATTGATGGATATTATTATTGTGCTGCTGTAGCAGACACTAGACAATAAGAAGGGCTTAGAAATAGGAGGAATTAATGTTGGTTGTCTTGTAGCTGTTTTTGAGTCACACATGGTTCTTGCTCACTTGAGAGAGTGAAGTTTTGCCCTTGCGTCTTCTAGATCAACTGAATTTGGTTCCTTGGTTCGTTTATTATTCTGTTGCCTTCGTAGTTCTACATATACGAGGGGCAATAGTTATTGCTTTGGGTATGTAATCTATACTAAGTCATTAAATACACTTAAAAAAATTGTCAAAGGTTATTGAGGGCTCTTTTATTGGGATTCTACTATACCCTCGTTGAACCGTCAAAGTGTCCAATGACTCCATTTTTGGTGTTGTCAGGCTTTCTATTTAGTGTTTCTGGTAGTTTTGTGCTTTTTTAGCCTAAAATAAAGGATCTGGTATTATAAAAGGGTCAAATGCCCTTCACTGGTACTTGTGGTAAGATAAAAATCCAAGCAACATGGTTTATTCCTTTTATGGCTATGCAATGAGCTTGACATGTTAAAACAATTTAAAAATATTGGAACTATGACAAAGGTTCTTTTAGCCTAATTTGGTAATTCATTTTCTTCATGTAGCCAGATTTTTTTTGGGGGGGGGGGGTGGCTAGCCCAATGTGTTTAAAAGCGCACTTGGGGCGCACCTAGGCGCATAGAAGCCCGTAGCCCATAATGTTGCGCCTTGGAAGTGGTCAGGCCCAGCCCATTCGTTAAGCCAACCTAAGCCTTCCCATTTCTGGGCTTCAAATCGAGGCGCAAAGCAAAGGAAGCACTCGGTTTATGGAATATAGTTGGACCGTTTTTGGGGGGGGGGGGGGCGGAAGGCAACCTTTAAGGGGCCTTCAACCCCTCTTTGTCTGTCTGGAAACCTTTCAATTGAACAAAGTATGCTGGGCTCGAATTTGCTGTTGGCAGAGTCGGAAAACCCTAATCCTTGCAAGCTAAGCTGAGCCTGCTGCTTCACTTCGCTTTCTTCTTCGTTTTTCTTCCTCCATCTTCCTCCTCCTCCTTCTTTGCTATGTAACAGCCATGCAAGGCTCTTTCTTTGCTTATTTTTGTTTCTTTTTTTGCTTCAAGGGGGTCGAAAATGTCTGCCTGCTACTGAGAGATCGCCCCTCCTCTCTCTCTCTAATTTATGCTTCTTAATCTGTCTCCCTTTCTCTCTATCTCTCTCTCTGACTCTCTCTCTCTCTCTCTCTCTCTCTGCCTAGCAGCCATGTGCCAGTTTGTTTTTTTGTTTGGTTTAATTTATGGTAATGTAATTGTTTGAGCTGTTTGCTTAATTGTATTTTGAGCTATGTGTTTAATTGATTCTTTTTTTTTTTTTGGTTAGTGAAAGTTTTAGTGAATTCATTTGTGGTATTGACTATTGATGTTATGTTATCATGTTTGATGACTATTTACTTTTTTTTTTATTTTTTTTTGTGGTTATTATGATGTCCAATCCATTATTTGATGCCATTATCTAGCTTATTTTCCAAAAAAAAGAAGGGTTTGGGAGTGATTTTGAAGTTTCTTTAGTAAAAGTGTGCTTTGCTCCGGAAAACCCGTGCCCCGAGGCCCAAGACCCTTTGAGCTTTTTTGTGCCTCGGGCTTTCTGAATCTAAGAATTGCCAAATACATGATGGTTGCAGCAAAGATGTAATGCTAGTAGCTAATTAGGAGTAGTCACTTTTAAGACCACTGCTTATAATGATCGAAATTCTCTATGTGTTTAGTTTTTGCTGTGATTTGTGTAGATATTTGTGCTGTGGATTTTGCAAGTCCAAAGTAAAAGCATTCAACTTTGCATAAAGCTTTCCTAAAGGCTAACATTCTAGGGTTCTGAAAATTGGATGCCTATTTTGGTAATTTTGGTCTTCGTAATAATTTCTGCTTAGTTGATACGCTATATGCTTGTCTGTGAAACTATTAGAACATTTTTCCCGTAGTCTGTAGTTATCAGTTTTATGAGATGAAATTTACTCAATTTGGCTTGGCAGCATTCATTTAGATTTGGGAAGGATTTTGTACCCTTTTTTATATCTCTTCTCATCTTGTTTTAAGTTGGTGTACCCGATTTGTGGAATTAAAAAGCATGTGCACAATGCCCTGTCTGGGGCAGTGACCTGCACTTAAAAAGTTATGTTTAAATGGAGAGACAATGCTCTGTCAGGAGCTGTGAAATGCTAGAAAGCTCAGGCAGAGAGCCAGAGAGTAGGTGCTGTGTGGATTTATGGAATGTTCGGATTTGTCTTCAATTGTGTGCTCGAACCCTTTGCTCTGTGAAAATATTTCTCCAATTGAAGTGTGCCTTGGAAGGCTGCCTTTTGGCAATATCTTAGAGTTCTCTAACTGTAAGTCCTAGTTCCCGTGTGGACAATCAAGAATGACATCTACAAATAGCTATAGCTTCTTTTCTTTTTCTTTTTGCTTTCCTTTTTTTTTGTTTTGTTTTTTTTGCTAACTGTAAGTCCTAGTTCTCTAACTGTAAGTAACTAATCTCTCTTCTATTACCCTAAATCTCAATGAGATTCCTTTGAATCCATAGGTGATATATTACAGCAGCAAAACCATTTATCCAGAGCTTTGCCCTGGAATGCACCCCCCTCCCACCAAAAGAAAAAAGAGAGCACACACACGCACAAAATCCCGTATGACCTACTCCCTCCTTTGTTACCATGTGCAGGTAGGGGTAGTAGAGTCCGACCATTGCACACTTAAGAGCATGCTGATGCTGAGAATATGCAGCTTAAAAAAAGATGTGCAAAGGTTTCATTTCCTAGCAAACACAACACGACTACTGTCATTGCATGTTATCTTCCTTTTAGCCAATCTGCATATTTAAGCAATCTTTTTGTCATGCACGCCAGTGTTCTTCTGCTCACATTCTCCCTGGAGATGCTGAAAGCCTTACTCATGTGTTCAAGTTGAATACCCCCAATTTTCGCAGCATATATGGGAGAAGAATAGCGAATAAAAAACGAAGGTGATCGTGATTCATGAAAAAGGATGACTAACAGTATCTTACTGGGGGGAGAAGATGCCTTTATGTTTAGTTGTTCTGGTAGTATCAATTCAAGTAGTCTACTGAGAGGAACAAAATAATGCTTTATGGTTGGAACTTTGTTTTATTGTTTGGGGAATAGTGGTGCATAAAGGACTATGCATGTCTTCATAGTTCATACTTTCGTATGTGGCAAGCTTGGGGTATCAATCGGTCTAATTGCTTCCCTCTCTGGGTTCTTGTGCAAATTTGGGAACCACCCAGCCTGCCTATGATGCCCTCTGAAATAAAATTAGAGACTTGGGTGATCTTGTGCTGCCCAGATGCCTATGTGTGTTGATACTTTACATCCATTGTTATATCTCATTGATTCATAAAAACAGGGATTTGTTTTTTGCAGGAAAATCCAGAGAGCTTTGCTGGCTACATTTTACAAACAGATCAATTAGCTGGGGCTTGTCTTCCATTTTATAGGTTAGTATACATACATCTCTACTAAACTTGCTCAGTACAAGACAAGAATCTACACTTTGTGAAAATTCTCTTTTGAGATATGTGCATAGATCTCAAAAAATATATCTTCAAGACATTCTTGTTGCCTTGCCTACGCCTTCATGTTTTTCATGTGCGTAATGTTTGTAATAATTGCAATTGAGTATGAGATTGGTGTGGAAAGGGAATAAATGAAGTTAGGGTGCGTTTGGTTTAAGGGCTTCAAGAAAGCAAGGGAATAAGGGTCCTAATTCTGTTATGGAGTATTAGGCTCAGGTTTCCATTTCTTTTCTTCTCTTCCACCCCTCTCCAATTTCTTATTTTTCATACTACAGTTCCCTTAAATCGCGAAATGGCTCAGTGGGTCTTAACTGGTTTTCCTCCAACACCTTGGGGTTTCAAATCATTCATATAGGGCAATCAGAAGTATTTTCTTTTTAAAAAAAGGCTCAAACTTGCAAGCTGCAAGTTGCAGCTGTTATCAAGCTCTGCCACAGCCACTAAATCAGCCTCCCAAGTGCTACCTACAACCCCACTTCTGAAACCACAATATGCCTTCGTGCAACCCTTCCTTGCTGTCACTGTCTTCACACCCTAAACCCATAGCTACTGCTACAGACAATGAATCAACAACCCATTGACACTTGTGCCTACAACCTAACACTACCACCCATCCTTTAATCATGTCTGACGAATATACCACCACCATGCTACCACCCCTTGTCCCTGGCCTCAACTGGTGGATCCAAAAATTTTATTTAAGGATTTTTAGACAAAATTTTGTATCATATATTCAGCTAATGGGTGCATGGGATTACGTCTGGGACAAGGTTTATCCACCCCTAAGGCCTCATACCAACCCTGACCACCATATTTGCGATTCATCGCTGCTACCAACAATGGACGACCTCATTCACAGCCACAAGACTTAAACCCCCCTCCCTTGGGGGAAAAAGAGGCACACAATCCTTAGTTTAAAAAAGTGTGAGGCGCACTAAGGCGTAGGCTTCAAGGCGAAGGTGCTGGCTTCATGGACACGAGACGCACTTTTATTTAAAATTGCTAGAAAATAAATCCCAAACTACATTCTTTGACAAATAAGTTGGATGATGCTATAGAAGGGAAGAACATTACTAAAGAAGTTAAGAACAACATTATAGAGCACAAACCTCCCATAAATAAAAAATTCTAACTCCAAATTTGCACTGCATTCCTTTTTGTATTATTATATGTTTATGTAAACTTTAGTATTGCCCATAATATAGCTACATTCCTTGTTTCTTTCTCAGTAGTAGCACACCCTCCCCTTCAAAAATAAAATTTAAGAAAGAACACTAAGCCTAAACCCTAAAGGCCCTAAACCCTACCTTGGCCCTACCAATAGTTGGTAGAAAAGAAGACCTTGAAACCTGGATGAAGAAGAAAGGAGATCTAGGAAGAATGACACAAAATAGATGAATTGAAGAAAAATAGAACGCAAGCAGAAAAGTGCGGGGGGAGAGAGAGAGAGAGGACCAATAAACTTGGTTTTCGGAACTTGGACGGAGTACGCCGGTGGCCGGCAACTGCTTTCAGGTGATTAGAGAACTTCTCCCAAGTTGCCCTCACCTGCTGAGTAAAAGCCCTAAACCTCTGACACCTAACTCTTTGAATCACTCCACTAATTTTCAGATGTAGGGGTCGTGAATTAGGGTTTGCGCATTAAGGCTTAATTCGACCAAACTGGTTGCAATTCACCGAGGGCTTCTCTCAAAATTCAGCATTGATGACTTGGGTAAGTTCTAATATGGGTAGGTCTTGACATTTTCATGGCTAATTTGATAATCTCTCTCTTACGCATGAATGGCTGCGAGGTACAAACAGCGCAGCGCCTTTGCCTCAAGTGGGCGCATCGGAGGCGCACGCTTCAGTGCACTTTACGAATCCCACTCTGAGGCGCCAGGGTCCTCACCTCTCGCCTCACTACCCCTAGGAGGTTCGCTTTTTTTAAACTAAGACACAATCTAACTGCCGATCACCACTACCAAAAACCCTTGTGGATTTCAACCTCCAGAACGTTGGATTTCATCTCAGTGGACCATTGCAGAGGTGGTGATGAAAGAGAATGAATATGGGCTATTGCTATGACTTGGGGAGATAGGACACGTTGGATTTATGTAAAATGAAGCCATTGGGCTTAATTTGGCTAATGGTCGTTATTGTAGATGATAATTGATCGCAATTATAGCTGGCCACTGGAACCTGAAGTATGATTTTCTATGTGTCAAACAAACCTCAAGTTTAGCTCATTACCTATCTTTAATAAAGACCATTTTTGTTCTTCATTCAGCCTACGCCGATGTGTTTAATGGTCTGAAGCCACCAAACATGTGACAGCTACCATCAGTTATTAATTATCGAGTTAGAGAAATTCACCCTTATTTATCAATCCTACTGGCGAAAAGGTAATTATGGATGTCATCTTATAATTGTGGAAAAGTACATGCAATATAGTGATTGGTTGTAATCTACGGATACTTCCGCTCTTTTACCGTCCTATTTTATATTTTCGTCTTCCTAATGTAATAATACTTATAATGTTTCGAACCAATTGAAAACAACAAAATTTGATTTTTCATTGAAGGCTCTTGTCTTTGGGTTTTTTTTTTTTTCGGGGGGGGGGGGGGGGGGGCTGATGTGATTTAGATTTTGGATAACAATTGAAAGTTCGTTGTACAATTACTCTACAGTTACTGTCGACAACTTCGGGAGGTGGGGAAAAGCAAGATGTGTCCATCAATAAATTAGATATTGGTAGGTAACAGTATCAAATAATCTTCATCTCTCTATGAAACGACATTGTATCATAAAATTGTCTTTGCATTGCATGCTTTTTGTCCATCAATAAATTAGATATCGGTAGGTAACAGTATCAAATAATCTTCATCTCTTTATTAAACGACATTGTATCATAAAATTGTCTTTGCATTGCATGCTTTTTAAGTATGTACTGAAATGCTACTTTGATCACGTTAGTCATCAAGCTCTCAATCAATTGGCCTCCACTTTGCCAAAGCTACGCACCTCTGAAGACCGAATGAAGTGCTTTGGTGAACCCAGTTGATCATTGGTGTCATTGGCGGTATAAATTTGATTTTGCGGGGTTTTTGAGAGGGCAAGAAGCGTTAGAAAGGGAAAGGCCAGGTAAATTGCGACAGCTATACATTTCAATCACGTGCCCAAATGGGTCATGGAAGAATAGCTGATCAACTTTTGATCAACTTTTGATCAACTTTTTTGCTGCCTTCCTCCACCTGGGCGGTCACATAGGGGGTGTTTGACAAACAGTTTTTTAAAGGGCTTTTTGGCGAAGAAGAGTTTTTTTAACCAAAAGTAGCTGTTTGACAGAGTGAAAAAGCTAATATGGGTGTTTGGTGAAAGAGCTCTTCAGAAGAGCCTTTTGGGTCCAAAAAGCTAATTTGAAAAAACTAATTCCATGAGTTTTTTAGATGAGCTTTTTGAAGAATTAGTGTTTGTCTCTCAACTCTATCAATTAGTTTTTTATTAAATAGTTTTTTAACAAACAGTTAATTCAAACAGTTAATACAAACAGCTAATTCAAACAACTAATACAAATAGTTAACAGCTAACACCTGTTTACCAAACAGGGTCATATTCGATTCGCATCTCCTCGAGCTTCATGTCGGAGCTTTGGAACAAGATGTGGTTGTGCTTTGGGTTTATGCCATCTGTCTTTTGTGGAAGATGATCAGACTCCAACCCTTATTCCATAAGTTAGAATGTGTGAATATTTTAGAAATCTCTTAATTTGTGCTTTCCTCTTAACTTTAGGATGCTATTCTTGATTAGATGATCTTGTAATTGTTTCCTTCTCTAAGTTTAGTTGGTAGACTTGTATATAAACTTCTTGTGCCATCAGTTTTGATATGAACTCAATATAATATTTTTCTCACGTCAACTTTCATGGTATCAGAACATTATTACTATTAAAAAAAAGGCGAAAGAAAGGGAAGAGGGTAAAGGCCAAAGGGGCAGGCGAGAGAAAATCATCCCCTCAGGCCTCAACCAAACTCTTCGTCCTTTCCTGGCATTTCATTTTCCTCCATTTCAGACTACTAGGGGGGCCTCTAATTCTCCCTTTTTTTTTCCTTCAAATTTCCAATATTTGTGCTCAAATTGCTTATTCATCCATCAACTTACAGCCATGGTTAAGAGAACCGGATCGGACCGGCTAGTTGGACCGGTTGGACGGGGAACTGGTCCGGGGAGCGGGTTAGAAAACATGTTAAACCGTTCGGGCAAGCGAACTGGGGAAAACCGGTCAAACCCGGTGGGACCGGGTGACTCGGTCAACCCGGCCCACCCGCGATTGGACTGGGTTTTCCTAGGTTGCTTTAAAAATCAGGTTTTTTTTTTCTTTTCCCGTTTGGCCCTGATTTCTCAACTTCCTCTTTCTCTCTGCTCTAGGCCTCTGGCGATTGCAACCGCGAACGAACGAAGCAAACCGTAGCAGCCGCTCTCCTCATCGCCGCCACCTGGTCGCCGGCCGGTGTCTCAGAACTCAGGCTCGAGCAGCCATTGAGAGTTGCTGGGCTTCGGAATTGGAGAGTTGGGCTGAGAAGCCATGGAAGACGGTGTCTTACGTGTGGAGGACGAAGGCCGAGAAGTGGAGGAAAGAGAGTGGAGGGTGGATTGGTACCAGTGGTGGTGGGTGGGGAAGACGGCGGGCTTGGCGTGGTGGTTCACACGGATGATGAAGGTCCGCCGCTCAAGCTTGGTGGTGGTGGTGGTGGGAAAGGAGAAGGTGGGGTTGAGGAAGAGAAGCAGAGAGAGAATCGGGGGGAGGAGATGGTTAGAGATGAAGGTCGCCATGGTTGAATGTGAATTTGATTAGTGAGAGAGAGCATAAGTTGGGAGGTTTTTGAATGGGTTTTTTGGGGTTTACAGAAGGGATTTGAAATTTGGCATATTGCTGAGAGTGTATGAGTGGGAGTGGCAGTGTGGTAGGGGGACGTTTGCCAGTTTTTTGAGAAGAAAAAAAGAAAAAAGTAGTGTGTAAAGTGGGATCCTGTATTTTTGATAAAGGGAATTATAATTATTATGTGGCCTTTCAAGAACTTCATTTCCAAATAATCAGATGATAAATATTAGAAATAATATTTTCAATTAAGATGTTGTAATTAATTTAGATATACATGATTATTTTTTATTTTTTTTAAGAAAAAGTGAACTGTAAATATACTTCTACTCGTGATGCATAAAACATGAGACTATTTCAAAATATTATGTCTAAAAAATTTAGCTCTAATGAAAAATATGTGGTATGGAGAGTCGTAGACATCAATTGTCGGATTATTCGTTATTGTGTTTGTGGATTGAATGTGTGGAAAACTTTAACCTTAAATTTATGTTTTTGTTGTACTTTATCATCTTGCATATAACTATGCTGTGAAATTTGAAAAAAAAATATGACAAATCCATACAAATTTTTTTTTCAAGTTCACCAAGACGTGCTGGTCTAACTCGGTTTGACGGTAAACCGGGTCAATCGGTCTAACCTCGGTCCAAATAGTCTGACATGTGAACCATCGACCCACTCACTCGATCGGGTCGATCACCGGGTCGGTTATCTCAACCTTGCTTACATCAAGCTTATCTCAATTTGAGATTTTTCTCATATAACCTCCAGGAATCAAACGGGTTGGAATTATGCTGTTGAGTTTGTCTTTCTTAGTCAATTACAACGATATTTCTTTTGCTGAGTTTGTCTTTCTTAGTCAATTACAATGATATTTCTTTTGCTATCTCTGCAACAGAATCTCATCAGAGTCATTTCTGGGTAAAATCCATTCTTGGGGTGTTTTTTTTTTTTTTTTGAACCTACTCATACCTAGTGGCGAATCCATGTTATAGCTAGGGGTGGATACCCCTAGCCCAAAAAAAAAATTCTATTTAAAAAGTAGTTAATTTAATAACAATATTGATTAATGGACACCCTTAAAAAAAATAGTGTATATTAGTAACGATGTTAATTTATGGACATCCCTATTTCAAATGTTTGGATCTGCCACTGCTCATACCTTAAGGTTAGATCTTCAACTGTCTGCTTTTCTTTTCTCAAAATTTAAAGCAAGATTGTGCCCAGTAGCTGTCTAATTCTTTCTAGTTCTGCTATTTGTCAACCATAGCAATGAAAAAATTGGATGTTGTCCAACCTATTAGAACTGTTTTGGATGGTTTGAATTATCCAATTTAGTCTCAAGAAATTTCTAGTTTTCTAAAGGGTCGAAAATTATGGCGAATTGTTTCTGGTGATATTACTAAGCCCCTAAACAAAAAGAAGAGGATGACAATAAATTTCTAAAAAGGCTTGAAGATTAGGATTGTAAAAATCATCAAATTCTCACTTGGATTCGTAATACTTCGGCTCCATCTATTAAAAACCAGTTTGCTCGTTTTGAGACCACTAAAGATGTTTGGGATTTGTTGGCTAAGAGGTACTCTCAACTGCAGGAGACTCTTCGCAACATGAAGCAATTGTCTTTTCAGTTCATCAACGAGTTCATGTCACAGATGCAGGCAGTCTCGGACCAATTGTCCCTGTCTAAACCATCATATGAAAATGCAAAGGATGCTGAAATTTTTTTCAAATATCGGGACAATCTGCGAGTCTTGCAATTTCTTGTTGTGGCACTTACACTTGCATATGAGCCTGTTTGTGTTCGTGCTTCTGGGCTGCATTGGGGCTTTCTGCCTACATTTGAGAGTGTTGTGTCTGAGTTGCTGTCAGAGAGGACTCGTCTTGCCATCCTGAAGCCTCCACCTGCGAGCATGCTTATCAATACCAATCAATACCAACACTGTCCTGGCAATATCATCTTCCTATACAAAATTTGAGAAGAGTTGTAGCTATTGCAGGTGACCTAGGCATGTCATATCTGAATGCAAGAAATTGCACTATAAGAATAATAAGGCTTAGAGCAATGCACCCAAAGGTAAACCACATCACCGTCAAAGTCATATAGCTGGGGCAATCGTTGAAGAATCATCGCAAACCTTCTCGTTGAGTGGTCTTGAGAGTATCTTGAAGCAACTTGCTGCAAGCTCTTCTACATCAGCACCAGCCCAACCTACTGCAGTCTCTTCAGCTCTCTAGCTCTCTTAGTCACCCCAGGTATCTCATATTCGTGGTTCTTTGACTCTGACTGTTGTAATCATATGACAGCACAGTCTAGTTCTTTTGTCTCAAAAACCACCCCTAGCAGAGTTTCTGCCATTCACACCGCTGATAACTCAAAATTGTATGATCAAAATTGCATGTTAGTCATACTGGTGCTATATCAATGCCAAGCTTATCTCTGCCTGATGTTTTTTTTTGGTTCCTTGACTCACATTGAATCTTATCTCTGTTGGTCAGTTATGTGAGATTGGGTTTACAGTGACATTTTCAGATCATGGTTGTTTTGTATAGGATCCACAAACAAGGAAGATCATTGGGACTGGCTATAGAGTAGGCAATTTGTTTAAAGTTGTCTTCCTTCAAGTTCCATTTATGCTAGTTGCTTGTTGCGCTGCCATTGTACCGCAAGCCTTGTGGCACTCTAGGCATGGTCATGTCTCTGTTTCCCGCTTATGTTCGTTGGTCTCTAGTGGTGTCTTAGGTCAAGTTGATGTTACTCAAAATAATTGCCAAGCTTGTCAGCTAGCAAAATTTCATGCTTTGCCCTTTAATAATAGTGATTCAGTTGCCAAAGCTTCGTTTGATCTTATTCATTCTTATATGTGGGCCCATCTCCTAGCCCTACAATGGGAGGATCACGTTACTTAGTGACATTTGTTGATGATTTCTCCTGATATACATGGATTTACGTCATGAAAATGAAAAATCGGTTTGAGTTACCTAAGATCTACCATAGCTATAGCTTTGTTGCAATGGTTTCAACTCAATTCTGTAAGAAAATCAAAATTTTTCTTCCATATAATGCAAAAGAATACAGAGAGAAAAGCTTTATGAAATTTCTTGCCGAAAATGGAACTATTTGCATCATTCATGTCCAGGGACTTCTCAGCAAAATGGTGACATATTCTTGAAGTTGTTCATGCCTTACTTATTTATGCTAGTTGTCCAGAATCTTCTGGGGGTGAGGCAACTCTTACTACAGTCTAGATTATCAATCGCATCCCTTCTTCTGTTATTGAACCTAAGTCCCCTTATGAGCGCTTGAATGGTTCTTTACCAAACTATGATGTTCTTCGAGTTTTTGGATATGCTTGCTTTGTGATGTTGCAACCCCATGAGAGAACCAAGTTGGAGCCACGAGCACGATTGTGTTGCTTCCTTGGCTGTGGTATTCAACAAAAAGGGTATCATTGTTAGGATCCTATATCTAAGCGACTTCGGATCTCTCGTCATGTTGTCTTCTGGGAACATAAAATGTTCTCCACACTCTCTGCTTTCTAGATATCAAGGTCTAAATCCTCTTATTTCACTAATAATGGTGTTGATCTTTTCCTAGATTCTGGTGATACCCTTGTCGATGCTTCTGATAATACACTTGCAGAAGCTTTACCATCTTCTACTGAAGAAGAGAATGATCCTTTTACTTACTCTTCTCATGTACCATTGCAACAAGTGGATTCTCATGAGGAAAACGACACTACACTGACACTACGCCATCCCTCTCGAGTAGAGCTTCCGCCTGGAAAAACTGCCATAGCCAACCACCTTCTCGTCTTCAGGACTATCGTTGTTATTATGTGGTTGCAACCATTCATGAACCTAGTACATTTCAGGAAGCTTAGGGTGATCCCAAATGGCAGAATGCAATGAAAGATTAACTTCATGCTCTCCACAAGACACATACCTGGGACTTAGTAGACCTTCCACCTGGAAAAACTGCCATAGGCTGCAAGTGGGTATTATAAGGTGAAAACTCGATTAGATGGTTCAATTGAAAGGTACAAAGCTCGTCTTGTCGTGAAGAGGTACAACTAGGTGTATGGAGTTGGTTATGACGAGACATACGCACTTGTCGCTCGTCTTACATCAATAAGGAGTTTGCTAGCAGCAACAGCGGGAAAAATGGCAACTATTCGAAATGGATCTCAAGAATGCATTTCTCAATGGCGATATGTCAGAGGAAGTCTACATGAAGCCTCCACTAGG
The DNA here is from genome assembly GCA_017589665.1 of Selenicereus undatus. Taxonomy (NCBI): domain Eukaryota; kingdom Viridiplantae; phylum Streptophyta; class Magnoliopsida; order Caryophyllales; family Cactaceae; genus Selenicereus; species Selenicereus undatus. The sequence goes on along the minus strand of JACYFF010031956.1, from coordinate 70,207,392 downwards.
CAATGCTCATCCTCCAAACAAGGTTTGTCGATTACCCCGAGGCTTATATGGTTTAAAACAAGCTCCACAAGCTTGGTTTGCCAAGTTTAGTTCTGCGGTTCATCGCTTGGGTTTTTGCTCCAGCCCACATGATAATGCCCTTTTTATTCGACATACAAATAATGGATATGTTCTCTTGTTATTGTATGTGGATGACATGATAATCACAGGGGATGATCTACAAGGAATTCAAGACTTCAAACAATTTCTCAATCAAGAATTCGAAATGACGGATCTTGGATTACTAAACTACTTCTTAGGACTAGAAGTTTCCTCTAACACAAAGGGCTACTACATGTCACAGGCAAAATATGCTTATGATCTTGTATCTCGAGCTGGGCTGACAGTTGACAAAACAACACCTTCCCCTCTTGAGGCTGATGCCAAATTCTCATCTAAAGATGACTCACTGTTGAAGGATGCAACGTTGCATCGTCAACTAGTTGGGAGTCTTGTTTACCTTACTGTTACAATACTTGACATCGCCAATGTAGTCCATTTCGTCAGTCAGTTCATGGCAGCACCTCGCGCTACACATTACGCTGTTGTACTTCGAATCCTCCATTATATCAAAGGCACCCTATTTTTAGGAATTCATTCCCATTTCATGAGTCAGGTGATCTTACAAATCGGCACTCTACTACTAGATTTTGTTTTTTTGGGTGACTCTCGAATCTCATGACGCCGCAAGAAACAAATGCTAGTTGCACGTTCTAATATTGAAGCAGAGTATCGTGCTCTTGCAGATACAACGTCTGAACTTGTGTGGCTATGTTGGTTATTGAAGGATATGCGTATATGTTAGCATTCCCCAGTAGTAATTTATTGTGATAATCGGAGGTGCCATCCAAGTTGCTCATAATGACGTCTTCCATGAATGGACTAAACATATAGAGGTTGATTGTCACTTCATTAGGCAACATCTTCTGTGAAACAACTTGTCACTTGTTTCTGTGTCTTCCACTGATAAGACTGCTGACATATTTATGAAATCTCACTTGCCAGGTAGGTTTCATCAACTAGTATCCAAACTCAAGATGACTTCTATTATTGCATCTTGAGTTTGACAGGGGTGTTAGAATATGTGAATATTTTAGAAATCCGTTAATTTGTCCTTTCCTCTTTACTTTAAGATGCTACCCTTCATTAGATGATCTTGTAATTATTTCCTGCTCTAAATTTAGTTGTTAGATTTGTATATAAACTTCCTGTAGCATCAGTTTTGATATGAACTCAATATGATATTTTTCTCACATCAACTTTCACCAAGGTTGAACAACCCAAAAATATACAAAGATGATGATGTAACGTTAGCTTGGAGGCTATTATGCTCATTATAATTTAGGAGCTGATATTCGATCTAATGAGACAGCGGAATTACCAAGCTCCTTGGAACTTGACAGAAGAAGGGCATTGAATGAGAACAAAACCCATGACATCGTGGTAGAATCTGATAGATTCTTGCAGAGATTTGCAGACAAATGAGACATGATTTAGAGAAAGAAGAGGCAATAATGTACTCTCCATGTCTGTTGTTCGAATGGCTTAGCTTTCTCTGTCAAATATGGTATTTCGCTGTTTTGTGGCAGTTCTGTTTTGTAGGCCTCTTTCTTGTGCTCATCACTCCACCATCAACACGATAATAATGACAAACGGTATATGATAGGGCAAATTGTTTCGGTTTCACTTCAAACGTCTTAAAATTATCAAATAGTGGGTGCCATAATTAATTATTATTATTTAGTTGGAGCATTTGTTGGTTACGATGATAGATAAAAAGACAATTGAAGTGATCATGTCGTCAGAAGAGAAATCGTACAGATCGAAGAAAACTGTGGATGATGTGGTACTTTCACATAGTCTTTATGTAATTAGATCTAACAAAAATTGACGCGAGTAAAAAAAAATCCAACCTGAGCTAAAATGAAACCGAACTCGGGAAGACAATCAAAACAATAATTATGTGTTAGTGACATGTTAATTGACTGATATGCCTTTGTTATTTGATTTTTGTTTTGTATTTAGTCTATCTTCTTAAGTCATAAAAAGGGGTTCGGTGCACAAGCATCCTGTGTTCATGTAGGGTCCAGGGAAGGGTCGCACCCTAAGGGGTGAATTGTAGGCAGCCTAACTTGACTAATGACCATATTTAATCTTATCATCGGAGTACATTATATACTTGCAACTGTTTTTCTTCCCATACAAATAACCATATTTAATTACATCTGATTCTCTCAAATCACATTTAGCTTGGACCAATGGTGTTTGGATCCAGATTAATTGCAAATAAGGCCCAGTTCTTTTGGTTGGTAAATTGGGATTGGTAAACGGTGAAGTTGGTTGAGGTAGGTTGAAGTGGGTTGAAATTCATATTTTTTGTTGAAGTGGGTTGAAGTTGGTAGAAGTTGGTATATTTTTTGAAGTTGGTTAAAACAAAGAGAATAAAAAACCTTAAAGGAGGTGGGTTGAAACTGGTTGAAGTAGGCTGAAGTTGATTGAAGTGGGTTGAAGTTAATATTTTTTATTGAAGTTGGTTAAAGTTTGTTGAAGTTGGAAAAGACCAACCAAAAAAACAGGCTCTAATATGGGTCAATGACTATTATTCATGATGCTCATCTTGTTTTGAAGATATTTCCCCTAATGAAAATGGAAGCAAGCAATGGAAGAGCAAGAGAGCCCTTTGCAGTGCTTGTTGCTCACATAGCCACATGTTTTGTTTTGGGGGGTTCGTGTGAACCATAAAAGGCAATTCAATACAATTACAATATAATGGAGAATGAGAATCAAATTTGAGATCTAATGTAGTTACGATTTTAACTATTAGGCCAAGATCTCATTGATTCACACAACCACGTAGCCACATGTGGATGACAGGACATGTCTACTAGTGAATTGGTCTTGTTAGATCTTTTTGTTGTAGTCTGCATCCTCCAAATTAGGGCTTGGTTTTTTTTTTTTTTTTTTCATGGGAAATGAATGGGTATGGAATGAACAGAAATGTAAATGATGGGAAAGGAGTTGGAAAGATGAGGTAGAAGTGGTATGGAATGAGATGAAATTGGAAGAAATGAGAAATTTCTTTTTAGAGAGAGTGAAAAGGATGAGAAGAAATACGGTCTCTTCTTTTCATTAGTAAATATAAGTTGGTAAATAGGTAAATATGACAAGGCTGACTCGAGACCCAAAACCCGAATCTAATCAGGAAGGCCCATACTCAATCTAACATCCGAAATATGCTCATCTAAAAGTGGACTTGAAATTCGAATTGACCCAAACGAACCATACCCGATCTGAAATTTCTAACAAAGTTGCTTATTTTTGTATGACAAGCTTATGGGATAAAAAATTGGTTGACTAGAAGCCAACCTGAATCGAAGTTTACTCGACCCCAAACCGAACCAACCCGAAATATCACTTGATCAGAAACATGACCCAATCCAAACTTAGTTGAACCCATACCCGAACCAAATGACCCGTTTACTAGGTCTATAAATTGTAAAGTTGTAAAGATTAGCAGAGTATGTTGAAGTTGGTAGATGTTGATATTTTTTTGGAAATGATTGGTAGGAATTGACTATGATTGAAAAACTGGTAGAAGTTGGAAGATGTTGGTGAGAATGTAAATGAATTGAGTGGGGATTTTTTTTTGTAATTTTTTTTTTAAAGGAGATTAGTTAAAGTTGATAAAGGTTGGTAGAAATTTATGACGTTGGCTAGAGTTGAAAATAATTGATTTTTTTTTTGTAAGAGTTAATAAAAGTTGGTAGAAGTTGGTGAGAATAGATAAAAGTTCGTAAAAGTAAATTTACCAATGAAATGAACAAAGTGTGGAAGGAAAATAATGAAATTTTTCTTAAATGAGTAGAAAGGACTGGTAAAAAATTAGAAGCATTGGGAAGGGGTGAGAGCTAGTTTGTTATCCACAAAAAGAACATACCCTAAAATGTCATATCCTTTTGGGGGGGGGGGGTAATTGTATGTGAAAAATTATCATAAGCCCCTTTTTCTTTTCTTCTAATTGTTTGTGATCCATGAATTCAAAGGTTAAGTTTAAAACATAAAAGAAAAATTATGTTACACAGACAGTGATACTTAAACTTCATACCCCTCCGTCTCACATTCATTGTCAAAAATGCCAACTTCTCTAATCTCGTATTATTGTCGAAGCTTGCTTTTCCAAGAACTTGACATTGTTTTCATTGGTTGAAAATCTACTTCAATAATGTAAATGCATTTAACAATTATTTTCGTGTATTCCTTAGAATTGACTACTCATATAGAAATGTGGGAGTAAGTTTTAAGGGCATCCCCAACCCAAGTGCCATTTTTTGGAACTCAAGCTTGCCACGTCAGCATGAGTTCCACTTGCATTCCATTCAATTTTCCAACCAATGGAGCTCATTTTAGGACAATTAATTACATGGAGCCCACAATTTGAACCTAATTTATTACTTTTTATTTTTTATGTTGTGTTTGGGTTTTAACTTTTGTAACATGTGTGAATTTTTTTTTTAGAGTTATGAATATTTATTTTGTTGACATAAAATGTATAAATTGATTTTAATTTCCCTCCCTTTTTTTTTGTCTTTGTGTCCAACAAGTTAAAAAAAAAAGTTCGAAAGTACAATTCAATTTGAAGCTAACACAAAGAAGGATTGCACTTAAAAATAAATTACAATATGAAGATTGAAAATGTTCAAAAAAATTCATCACGAACGTTTGATTTTTGAATGGAAAAAAAATTACATCCCCAAATATCAACAAATAACAGGAAATAACTACGTTTGCGAACTTCTTCGCGCCGTGTGTTGATTCCATATTTCTTCGACCAAGTCGGATTGAAGACGTGCATGTAGGTCTGTGCTATGAACTTGTGCTACTCTACGAAGATAGGCTGCATAGCACGGATGATGGTTCCGTTGGACATTAGGTTGCGGGGTGTTGTCCTCCACATTATCATAATCAAAACTAAGGCCGTATGAATTATGCTCGTCCTCGACGATCATGTTGTGGAATATAATGCATGCCTTTATTACCATACCCAATTCAGCCTTATCCATGTTTCGTGCAGGGCCGTAGATGATGGCAAAGCCAGTTTGTAGAACCCCAAATGCTCTCTCCACATCCTTCATAAACAGATTCTTGACGTTCAGCGAATAACTTTGCCTTTGCTCCCTGAGGAAGGGGGATGGTCTGCACGAAGGTGGCCCATCTCGGATAAGTACCATATGATAGATAGTACTCCATGTTGTACTTGCGACCGTTGACGATATATTCACAATTTGGAGCCCGACCCTCGTAGACCTCTTGTAAAACATTGGATCAGTGGAGGACGTTTAAATCATTTAGGGTTCCCGGGCATCCAAAGAAAGTGTGTCATATCCAAAGGTCGTAGGAAAAGAATGTGGGAACTTTGTACACCCCTTTTGCAAACACTCCTTTCCAACCTGTGGGACAATTTTTTCATTCCCAGTGCATACAATCGATGCTCCCTAACATACCCGAAAAGTCGCGGGCTTCTGCCACTTGTAACAAACGATCGACATCAGCTTGTGTTGGCTTTCGTAAGTACTCTTCCCCGAACAGTTGAATAACACCAGCAGCAAAGTTTTTCATGCACTCCATAGCTGTGTTTTCATCAATCTTTAGGTATTCATCGACACAATCTGCTGATATACCATAAGCCAACATTCGCATGGCTGCTGTGCACTTGGTGAGTGGTGACAACCCACGCCTACCGAGGCCATCGTACCTTAATTGGAAGTACTCAAAACGACTCTCTAAAGCGTCAACTATTCGAAGGAACAAGTGCCGTCGCATACGAAATCTACGCCGAAAGTGAGTCTCATTGTGGATGGAGCCTTCGGCGAAATAGTCTTTGTAAAGGCGATCGTGTGCTTCTTGTCGATATCTCTTTACAAATCTTTTCTTCTTTCTAGGTCTTCGTGATGATGATGAAGCCCTACTTTCTTGTCTAATATGTCTCAACTTCAGGGCCAACTCCAATAACTTCGGGGCATTGTCATTGTTAATGATATTTTTCAATATTGGTGAATCATCGCTAGATTCTTCTAGGATGAAGCTCAAACCATCTGTTGAGGATGACGTTGTAGAGGAGGACGATGAATCACTCATTCTTGAATACCTGTGTATTTAAACATAAAGTTATAAATGTAATTCACATATGAAATATATGTTACGAAATGAAGCTAGTGAAATTTAAAAAAATTTACTTAGAAACAACTAATTGCGAATTTATACGTGATGATCAACTTAGAAACAACTTAGAAGTAAATATGTCATTAAACAAATGAAAGTGTTTGTAGTACAACCATTGTTACACGAAAACAGAATAAACTTAGCAATCAATCTAAATTAAAAACAATAAACTTAGAATATCAGAGGTCACTAAACATGTCACTAAACAAACTTAGCAATCAATCTAAATTAAGGTCAATATCAGAGGAGGACGAGTTTTGACGGTAGCGACTCCTAATTTCTTCTTGAATGGGGCCATATCGAGCTTGATCTTCTGGACACATATCCGCTATGTTCATTTTCAAAATCTTGTCCTCGTACTTCATCTCTTTAAGGCGTTGCACTTCCAATGATTGATGTCGATCTCTTAACTCAACGGCTTTCACTGCTGCTTCTGTCTTCTTCTCTTGGGCTAGGACATATCGCTCGAACATGGTGCTATTCTTCACATTTGTTGCCCGTATCGTTGACACCTCTGTTGTCACGATATCCAACATCGGGTCTGCAACTAGCTCTTTCGCCTTTCTCTTGGCAGCTTTTGTTCCGATGGGGCGGATAAGCCCTCCAACAACTTCAGTTGGTGTATCCTCAGTGGCAGGAGTTACAGGAGTGGTAGGGGTGTCGGGGGTGTCACTCTCGGAGTACGCCCCCACCTCAATTACTCGGAGCCGTTTGGAAGATGCTTCTGCAGATTGATCGCAGAAGGTCTCCCATTTTGGTTGGTCCTTTAGTAAGACCCACCAATGCATGAGGTCAAAAGACTTTCCCACCATACTAACATAAAGATCTTGGGCATTTTGCATAATGTCGTCCTCGTTTGCACCACTTGGCTTCGCCCGGTATGCCTGACCCATGCAAGCGCACCATTTAGACACTAATGGAACTGCTCGATTCCATCGGGCATTGCACACCTTCCCCGTTCTCTTTGAAGCACCGTCTGGCGCATGCTGGTTGAAGATGTTGGTCACCTTAGTCCAAAACCCAACTAACTTTTGATCAGTCCCGGTGATTGGATTGGTGCTCACATTAGTCCATGACTTAACTAAGCGGCGATCCTCCTCTAATGTCCAGTTATGGGGTTGCACACCACCTTTCTTGTTGTTGGGGTTATTACTTGGCGAAGGACGAGGTGCTGGTGAGGTCGTACGAGGAGGTTCAGGTGCTGGTGAGGTTGTATGAGGAGGTTGAGGTGAGTAACATGGAAGGGGCATTGTTCCATAGCTAAAAGTTTGTGGAGGGGTGTTTGGTGGTGGACGGTAATGTTGCCAATTTGTAGGGTATTGTGACAGATATTTTCGGGAATAAGGTGGGGGATTATGTGGTGGTGGATAGTGTTGCCAATTCGGGGGCCGTGGGGGAAGGTTTGAATTATTCCCAAATTTACTTTGTGACTCGTCCCCGCTAAGTAGGTGCATGAATGATTGTATGTTATTCGGGTCCATTTCAACGTTCACCTACATTATAGTTTAAGTTTAAAGTTCAATCTAAACTACTCAATTCAATTTCTTGATTTTTCAAAAAAAACAAATATTAAAAAATATTAACAAGCTAAACAATACTAAATAAACATTTTTAAACTAAGCATACTACTTTTAAATAACCACTTGTTTAAACTAAATGAACATGCCACTCATATAATAAATCAAGCATACTGACTGAATGATTAATTTAACATGAACGTAATCTAAGAAATAAAAATTAAAATTCTCACATTAGCTTCTTTATGTTAAAAACGTGGTTTAAAATGTTATCATATTAATTTAAATGTACAAATGTTACTCACAACATACTAAATTAATTAATAAATCAAACAAATTAAATTTTCAAATTATATATTTTCTCATTCCAATTTATACCAACTTAATTTATGAAAACGTCATACTTCCCTTTTCACATACTCAACTTCACACTTTTACATTTCCATTAAATAATGAAATTTCTTGATTTTTAAACATAAATTGAACACTAAATAATTTATATTAAATATTAAAAATAACATCCAACAACATAAACGTAATCTAAGAAATAAAAATTAAAATTCTCACATTAGCTTCTTTATGTTAAAAATGTGGTTTAAAATGTTATCGTATTAATTTAAATGTACAAATGTTAATCACAAAATACTAAATTAATTAATAAATCAAACAAATTAAATTTTCAAATTATATATTTTCTCATTCCAATTTATACCAACTTAATTTATGAAAACGTCATACTTCCCTTTTCACATACTCAACTTCACACTTTTACATTTCCATTAAATAATGAAATTTCTTGATTTTTAAACATAAATTGAACACTAAATAATTTATATTAAATATTAAAGATAACATCCAACAACATAAACGTAATCTAAGAAATAAAAATTAAAATTCTCATATTAGCTTCTTTATGTTAATAACGTGATTTAAAATGTTATCATATTAATTTAAATGTACAAATGTTAATCATAACATACTAAATTAATTAATAAATCAAACTAATTAATTTATGAACATCTATGAACATGAAATATGTGCATCAAAAAATACTTACAAAATTCTTCACTTCACTTCGCTTTATCTTGATTCTTCTCAAGCTCACAAATCCACCTCCCAAATATCTAACCATAATGATAATAGTAATTAGTTCAAAATTACAACTACGTATAATTAATTTAATTAATCAATAAACATCCATAAAAAACAAAGTTATTTACTACTTACCACAATATTTTCCTCTTCACTTCAAGGACTTGTCTTCAAATAGCAGAAAATTATATTTCAGATTTAGATAAAAATGAGAGAGAATATGTAAATTTGATTTCCACACAATCCCATATTTATACACATTTTAAATAACCAAAAAAAAAAGAAGCCCCAAAACCATTTTCTCGTTGCCCAAACGGCTAGGCCCTTCAATGTTCAGCCCAAGTTCCCAGCTAAATTCAATTCTCGAGCCTTTTTCTTTTTTTTTTGCAAAAAACGGATCAAAACGCAGCGCCTCCTTCAGCCGGTCTTGCAAAACGGTATGTTTTGGTACCACTACGCGGCAAAAAAAATTGCACGCGGGACGGAACTCGCCTGTGTTCCGTCCCCCGTTTCCTGCCAGGCGGGTAACGAGCTGGCCCTGCCCCGTGTTACATTCATGCCAAAACCCCACCCATGAGTAGTTGGGCTGGGGATGCCCTAAAAGGGTATGTATTCAAATAATTAGTATGTAATAATTTTATAATCGTGATTGCATATAATTAAATAAATTAAAATACAATTATTTTTTTTAAAAAAAGGGTCTTTATGTTAATGTTTTTTAAAGATTATTTGTTCGTATTCAAGGAGGGGCCAAAAATAATTAAAAAGTTTGTATTTTGTATCTTATATCGAAACATCTCGTCGCCAGCCCAGACACGTCATAATCCTCTCCTCGTCTTCTCCCTTTTGAGAGCTCAGGGAGGCTATGCATGTATTTAATAAAGTTTGACAATCTTTCAGGGAAGAATGTGGTTGTAAATTCTAAGGACAATCACATCTCATTATAAAGTTCGGACGTTAATCTGATGATCCAACAGTTGGAGAAGATGACAATTGAATTGCAGCAGCCCAAGTCCAAGAATACGACATAAAATTTCATCAGTTATTCTTTCATGATTTAAATAGGTACATGAATGCTTAAAGTCTCTGAAACTTTAATTGTCAGAATTTACCTGTCTTCTCATTTCTGATACTTCAAAAGCGTCAACAACTTAGACCATATAAACCATTGAGATTGATCATCTGTTGGATTGGCTCGATGGAGACCTCTATGGCTCTTCGGAGATGCATTGCTCAAGCAAAGTTAAGGTTTAGTTGATGAAGGGCTTAATGATTGGCATTATAAATATTGCTTTCTATTACGTATTCAAAGATACTGCGATGTAAACTTAATTTATGATACAATATATTGTAGCTTTAATAATCAAAGAATTTTTATATACTTCTTTAACATAATCTCACCTTGAATGTTATTTTTATACAATCCCATTTTTCAGTAGAAAAGCAAAATGAAGCAGAACCTAGCTAAATGAGGCAAGGGGAAGGCATGAGTAAAAGAGGGACATCAGATTGGGGTTTGAAGATGGGCCATAGACCGCACTACCTAGCACAAGTTGGGGGTCTTCGCAATGACCATGGGCTAGCTTGGCGGAGTTGGAGCAAATCAACGTGTCATTGTAGATCGGGGCTACTGTATTTGGTTTGTTCAAAGCCGGCTCTATCACTAAAACTAGTTGAGAAACTCTCCCACAAAAATCCTATTCAATTCCAAATATTCAAATGTAACAAAGCTTAAAGAGGGTGTTTATGACCGATATATGAATTGGAGAATACAAATAAGATCTTCATCGTATTGTCATTCCCCCCCCCCCCCCCCAAAAAAAGCTACTTCAATTCCCAGTTAATAGTAGAATATCTTAAGATATACTCTTTTTGCAAGTTTTTATCCATGTCTCTAGATCCAACAAAAGCTTATCAGCTTTAGTACATTATATAGTTTACTAGTTTTCAGCGGTGGATCTCTATTGAGGTTAGGGGAATCATGGACACCACTAATTTCAAAAAAATTTTAATGAGGCTAAATTTTTTTTAATGAGCTATTTTAAAGGTGTCAGTTTGATATATATGGACACCCATAAAATAAACTCTAAAAGTTATGCTTTATGAACACTCTCTAAATATATCTGAGCTACATACTATTTTTTATTTTTTTAAAATATAAAAATAGCTATAAAGTACAAATTTCATAGCAAAATAAAATAGAATTAAATGCTCTCAAGCTCAAATTTTTGTCTCTCTCTCCTCTTCTTAGGCAAAACTACATTCCACTTTCGCAAATCTCTTTCTCTGTCCCTCTGCCTCTCTCTTTTGTGGATTTTAGACTTTTTAATTTAATCTAATATTAGTCTCTTGGATTTTTGTTTATTGTTAGTATTGATTTTTTTGACTGTTCAGTTGCAACATGTTCTTGGTGTTGAATTTTGGTTAACTTGGCTCTAATTACTTATTCGAACTTGATGCTGATATTTTCCCCCTTTCTGTTGGTGTAACTTGATAGTGGAGATTACTTATTTATAGTTTTATTTCATGTTTGATATGTTCACATCATGGCTTTTTTTTGTTTTATTAATTGGTGCTGATGATGTGTGCTTAGCAAGGAATGGTTTTAGTAAATGATACGTAATAATGATATTTTACTATTTCAACACTATTCATGCGTCACCTATAAAATATGAAGACCGCAGAGAACAAGCATAATAGTAGACTACCAAAGTATGTTTTTTTTTTTAAAAGTAAAGAAGTGAGGCATATTATTATTATGTATCAAGTTCTATTAGTGTGGAAATATGAGATGGAAGGCTAGAAAAAAAAAAATCAAGACGGAATGTCTATACAAAATAGACTACTATAATATGTATCATATGACCTTTTTTTGGAGCGTATATATTAGTGATGACGTTAATAGATGGATACTCCTATTCTAAATGTCTAGACCTGCCACTGCTAGTTTTAAGACTTGTGCTATGTACAAGTTCATTTCAAGTTTTAATTTTCAATCTACATACACACATTTTCTATGCAAGTGTTTGCTTAAAATTTTATAAAATGTGACATAATTTAATTTTTTTAAAAATAACAGGCTAATAATCATTGAATTATTAGATCAATATATATAATTGCACTGTAATTATCATATATATATATATATATGTATATGTATATGTATATGTATATGTATATATATATATATATATGTGT
>JACYFF010031956.1:70144076-70175327 GCA_017589665.1 Selenicereus undatus | reverse complement strand
AAGGTAGGAGTGGGAACAAAAACCAAAGCCAAAAAATCAAACTGGAAAACTCAAAGATTGAACTGAAAAACCAGTTAACTGGTTTGACTTTTCTAAAAAAGTCAGTTCGGTTAATCGAACCAAAAAAATTTTAGGATTTCGGTTTTAATTTCAGTTCGAATTCGGCAAACCAAAATTTTCAATTAACCAAATTTTTCGGTGCGATAAAAATGTAAATGATAACCGAACCGAAAAACTTAGTTAGCCGGATTTTCGGTTCGGTTATCAGTTAATCATTAATTTAAATTATTAATTTTCAATTTTCACTCCTTTTAATTAATTTAACTATTTGGGACACCAAATATTAATTCACACATTATTGTATGTTTACTCTTATATTTTAAAAGTTATAAAACCTAGTTATAATATAAAATTTAATTTTTTTTGAAAAAAACAAAGTTTTGGGTTCGGTTAATAGATCATAGCCATGTGATTAACCAAATCTCAAATGGCCAAACCGACATCGAAACCGCAAAATTTTTCACTTCGGTTAATCGGACTAAATTTTGTAGAAAAATTGAACTGGGTCTTTCTGTTTTTCAGTTCAGTTTTTTGATTTCTGATTTTTTTCCTTACCCCTAGTGTGAAAACATATTATGGTTTCAAACTTGGTGATAGTAAGTGGCAACTGTAGAGCAAGCACATCATACATACATACATACATACATTTTGGAAAAGAATTTATCAAATATGCAACTATTCTATGTTGGAAAAGAAATCCTTGCAGTCATAAGGGGAATTGAAAAGTCCTTAATCTTTTTAGCCCCAAAAACCCTTTCTTATTCGAACTGATTGCAAATGAGTACTTGGTTTTGTGAAAAAGAATTTATCAAATATGCAAGCGTAAGGGCGACTCCTGTGTTGGCAGTTATGGCTTAACCAGTTTTCCTTCTCTATTGAACATATATAGGGATCGAAACTCTATGACAGATAGTTTAACTCGAGAACTCCCCCAATGGTGATCATCAAAGTCGACCTTCCAAAAAAGGAGAAAATCCACAATGAGATGCCATTCATACTAGAACGGGTTTCTCCTTCTAGTAAAGTGCTTATTGATAATATGAAATTCTATACAAAAGGTAGATCACGCTTTGATCTACTTTCTTCTGTCAACCTAATAGCCCAAAGATTTTCCTTTCTAGAGTTACAAGTTAATTACCTTAGATATCCTTATGATATCCAAGAAAAAAATAAGCTCTCATGTTGAAGAAAAATGGTTCAATGAGTGGTATGGAGCCTGCATCGATTATTATCATAACTATTCTTATGATATTTTGGAGTCTTAGAGCACAATGTTCTATTTTTCAGATAAGTCTGGAGTTGGTGGTGTTTGTTTCCCAACCAACTCAATCTCTCCAAATGACCCTCTCATTAAAGCTGGGGAATATGGGATGAGAGTTTACTTTATGAAAATCCTAGATCCAAAGTTCCCATTTTTCTCAGCATTAACCAAACTCCAACAATGCATCCCCTGATGGTCCAACACAAACTCCATTTAGCAAACCTCTATATTTGGAGGTACATTGTGCACTAATTGAATATGAAAATGAAAAGGCCGAACCAGCCCATTATCTTGTTTAGATCGTTGATTACGATGATCTCTATGATCAACGACAAGACTGGTTTCTAGAATGAGGAGGATTTGTTACTTATCCTACTTTGGCAAGACCCATCGGATTTTATAACATTTATCATCAAACTTGGGCGTAAATTGAACCAGGAAAAACTATAATGCATTGTGAAAATACTACTTTCGCCTATGACAATGAGTTTAAAGAACACGTGAAGGTGGAAGGAGCAGTCTTAGAAGATATCTTTGATTATCTCTTTGATATTGGAATTGGAAAATTCTTATCAGAAAAAGGAAAGAATTATCTTCTAGAATTGTTTGAGAAATGGGATTTAGAGCATCTTCAATTAGATGAAGGTTATGACAATTATCCATATAATGATGGTCTAGAAGATATAATTGGAGATGAAGGTATGTAAAATCTCAATAATGATGACTAGTTTTGTCATCATTAAAAGTTCTGAAAAGTGGTTGCTCCATTATTGTACTATTTTGACAAGTATCAGGTTTGTAAAATAAAGTAGTGTATTGTAGTCGTCAGTGTGTACTGTAGTCATATGAAAAGTCTTTATGTACTGTAGTCATGTGAAGAATCAGTATGTACTATAGCCATTAGGGCATCCTATATACCCCCAACTCTGTATAAAAGGGGAAGTCGAGCGTTGAGGAGGGACACAGTCATTTGACCATTTTTGAGCAAAAAAGAAATTAGGATTCTCCATTTCTCTATGAGCAAGCATATCTAATGATCTTAGCTTAAAGTTCCTCTTCAAGCTTTCCATTGTAATATTTCCACTTTCAAGCTTTCAATAAAAGGAGTTTTCCCTGGGAACGTTATTCAATTGAACCTTATGTCTTAAATATTATAGTTTCTTGATTAAAGTCCCACTATTGATTAACGACTACGGTCCGATGTAGGAAACAAAATCGATCTGTGCTGTGCCTGATCTAAGGAAGGTGGGGCTGAGATTAGCAATCTTTGTAAACCGGAAGCTAGAGGAGCGCCGACTACGTTCCGGTAATGGTCGAAACTCTCTAATTAACCTTTAATTCTTTTGCCAAGTATAGTGGGTCGTTAATCACAGAAAATATAATATTTATGATATAAGTAGTAGATTGTGATAATTTGTACTAGTAAAGTCATTATAAGAAGTCTAAACAAAAATATAAGCTTAGTTTTATTAAAAAGTACGAAAAAGTTGGAGTATTTGCATGTTAAACCTCATTTTGGGTAAAAATTGCAAATTCAAAAAGTTCAGGGATTAAGTTGCAAAGAAAAACTTCAGCCAGTAACTATTTCGTAAAATATTGTCCCCTATTAATAGTTTACCCAAAATAGTAGGTACTTGAGAATACATTATGAAAACATTGATCCCTTAAAATTATTTCTAGAGAATTAGGGTACCCCAGAGTCATAAATTGCAATTACTCCCAACAAGTTCTTGCCTCCCACTTTTTGTCATTCATTCATGGTTTGGGTATCCGAACCAAAAGAAATTTCGGTTTGGATACCTAAAATTTTGGGTTGACCAAATGATGAATCGTATCTGAACTAAAATTTTCGAATGCTCGAATTTTGAATACCCAAAAATTTCGCTTTGCATTTTTGGCTACCCATTAACCCACTTTATTCTAAATTTTTTCATTTTGCATAATTTTTTTTGACTCTATCATATAATTATTGCTATTTATGCTATAAAACATTGTCGTGTTGTGCTAAGTTGCACTTGATATTATTACACATGATACCAATATCACAAAATACCTTACCACCATTCACATTTCAAGGACTCCACACCTCTATAAGGCATAAAAGCTTACTAACATCATATTCATGCCCAACCCGCTGTTTGGATGCAACGAAGTCTCTTAGAAGACCTAGACATCCAAACAACATAATACAATGAAGTCAAAATACTTATCTTTTTGGGGCTTGGGGATATTTCACTTACAAAGTCTTTAAAGGAGAGGAAATAAAGTTTCGGAAAAATTTTAAAAAAGTTTGGGGTTTTCAGGTACCCGAACTCTCAAACTACCCGAACCATACCCAAACCAATAACCTGAAAAAAATATCAGTTCGGGTACCCAAACTAAAATTTTTAAATATTTTGGTTCAGATACCCAAAATTTTAGGTCAGATAGTGGATTTTCAGTTCGAGTAATTGGTTACGGATATTTTTGAACACCCCTAGTTCATCCTTTGTCTCATTTTCTCACTCATTGTCCTCATCAGTTTCCTCCCCTTTCAGGTTTCTTTTATACCTTGTAAGTTTTAGTGAGAGCTTGTAAACATTTGACTTGAGTGTCATATAAAGTCATGATGTTTAAGTTATTGGCACGAGAACATATGTATGTTATATGTATGTTTGTGCGCGTACACACACACAGACACACACACACACACACACACACATGTCTCCATATAGAGTTTGATGTTGTTGAGGTTACAAGAGAGTGGGCTTATGTGCTGGCAGGTGATTAGGACTGATCCTCCTCCATACTCTTTCCATACAAAAAGGCAATCCCCGACCGTTGGGTTTAAGTAATGCTCATTCGATGATCTAGTCAGATTCCCAAAAAGGGAAAGGAAACAAGACGTTGAGAAAAGAGAAATAAAGATTGACTATTTCAGGTAAAGATTGGATCTTTAGCCCAAAAGCACAGTTGTGACAATTGGTCATGTCAAAGCCTGAAATTGTATCTCTTTCGTCCTTTTTTCAGGTGGAGTAGGTAAGTATTTATAGGGGATTTTGGCAAAGGCAAAATGGTAATTTTAAGGGATTCATGTGTCCCTACGCTGATTGGAATTGGACCTTCGCCTTCCATTTATGTCAACCTGGACTTGGGCCTCCTCCTTTACACGTCATGCAATGGGAGGGTGCTCTTGCTGGTGTAGAGGAGATGAGGTCATTAGAAGGTTTTTCCCAAATCTATATGTGAGTGTGCACGCGTGAGCGAGGGTGCAGGTACGTATGCATGTGCGTGTGTGTGTGCGCGCATATATATATATATATATAAATTAAATGCAGTTTGAAAAAAAATAGTCTAGCCTTCACTAGGGTTGAGATTACAATATAAAATATCGATCAAAAGGGGATGGATGGGAAACATCCAGGTAGTTAGGCTCATTGGCATTCTAACACACCTTTTGATAGAACCCGTGTCTAATCTGGATGGCATACAGAACTAATAAAGTCATCCTATCAGCCATTGTAATAATTTTAGTTTATATAAGGACAGTTTACATTTAATTTCAAATCACAAATTTTACCAAGTACAATAAAAAAAGTGAAGCTTTTCAACTACCTAATTTAACACCTAATTTACCTTTAATCTGAATTTTAATAGCAAATATAAAATATAAACTTTGATATATCGAGAATCAATGTACAATTAAATAACTTCTTTAATCTTTAAAGAATTTTAATTCTGATCATCCAATACTTTCACTAAAATGTACAAGTTCTGATCTCATCCCAAGTCCATAAATTTTCACTGGATTTTAAACTCGCCAACGAAGGTGCATTAAACTTAATGCACAAAGTTAAGTAAAAAAACAAAGACTACAAAAAAAGAAAAAAGAAAACAGAAAAGGACATGTAGTGTAAAAGCCAAAGTTGAACACGGAGGAAAACTACACACCTAAATCCTAGTAGCTTTTGGAGAAACCCACCCCCACACCCACAAGAAAAAACAATCTTGGAGGAGGAAAAAGAACTAAGAAGCACCTCAAATAATAGCTAAAATGTGCTATATTCTACCAATTCCCATACACATTAAAATAAAATAATAAATAAATAAGTAAATGGTTGGTTGTAAACTTAGCTAAAGTCCAAGACTGCCTTCTTGTTTTTGCCCTTTTCGAAAATTTTTGGTCCAATGTAAATCTACTTTATGCGAAGTTATGGCATGCCACGTCCTTTATACAGTAGAACTCAATGCAATGGCCCCCACAACGGCAACTCTTTCCAAAAGCACTTGTAATGCAAGTTCTGGGAGTAGGTTATAAGAGCATGTGCAATGGTGAGCCTATCTTATTGCTCATCAGTGGGGCGCTATATTTTCCACATCACCTTTTGAGTCCTTTTTTGGCTCACAAGTCCCTGTCTCTCCAATGTAAGACTCACTACCTTCACTTGCCAAATAAAATAATACTTATGGACCCCACATCTAAACATATTTAATTTGTTTAATTTTTATTTTTTGTTTTATTATTTGACTTTATTATTTTTGTGAAAAATAATTTTCACATAATAATTTGGTACACAACTAATTAAAGGCTCTTAATTTTTTAAAACAAAATACAAGAGTTTGATTTAAAAAAAATCACACATTCTTGAATAAAAAAATACAAGAGTTCGATAATAAATAAATAAAAAGATACACTGATTACTATTCACTTAAAAAAATACAATAGATCAATATTTTTAAAAAAATTACAGTATGAGGATCATTCAACTATCATCTGTTGCCACCTCGAATTTTGCTTCCATATTTCATCAATCAAGTCTTCTTGGAGAGTTGCATGTGTGTTGGGGTTGCGAACTTCTTTTGATCATATTATGGAGTATCACACATGCTCTCTCTAACACTCCGAAATTTCTAATTTCAATTAATTACTAATATTTACCCTACGTGGCAGCGGATAACCTATCGAGGTGCTACCGCTATATTCCCTATTAGGAAATACAAGGCTGAGTATCATATGAAAGTCTTTTAATGATTAATTTGTTGCTAAGTCCAACACAACTTCAATCCAGTTACACCTACATAAAATGTCCATTTTAAAACAAAGTTCTTCTCAAACACCACCTATGAGTCTTATGCGACAACGCCCTTGCTCTAAACAGATGTCCCTTCCCCACGCTCGTGAACTTTACCTGAAAACAAAACATTTTAAAAGAATGAGGCGAACTTAGTAACAACCACCCCTAACTAGACATGTCAATTCGAGCGAGCGAATAAAATATAGGTCAAGTGTATTTAGGTTCGAGTAAAATACGAGTCGGGTGCATTTCGGGTTCAGGTAAAATACAAGCGGGTGTATTTTGGTTTTGCGGGTTTTGGGTCGACCAAACAGGTTTTGGGCGCTTTTTTTGTGACTTATTTTGCTTTTATCAAAATTAAAAATGCAACATCTTTATTGCTTGAAATTGTCTGTATTTGATGAAAAAGCATTGTAACTGTAATTTCTTAAAAGAATATTAAAAATATTCAAACTTTTCATTAAAAGATGAACGTCATGCACAAATGGGCAAATGATTGAGTCCGCTCTGAGTTGGGTGGGTCCCCCCATATATTAAAATAAGATTAATAATGTGTCAGGTCATTTATGGGTTAGCCCATCTAAAGTATGTTAACAGGTTGGAGCGTTTCGGCCTGCTGATAACGTCTTTAATAATTCGATAGTTTCTTTAAGTACTAACTTAATGTTACTTGATCAGCTCACCTTTATTAGTGGGTTGATCCTAACACCAACAGAGGTCGACCCATTGCCCAACACTAACATCATAGTTGGATACAAATTAGAATGAAAACTAAATGACAAGATATTGGAGAAGCACAAGGCGTTACAATTATTATTACAACATCAAAATTTTATATTACAACGAAGTAAAATGATCTAGGATATGATGAGACGTATTCATTTCACTAAAAATATAACGGTATGACATACACATTTTTAATATTTGTCTTACTCTAAACTAATATTTTTAACGCTAGATAGTTATTTCACTCTATTTAATGCCCATTTTTTAAAGTTGTTCCATTTGCAAGTTGCGTGTGACATTATTTTATGAGAATGAAGTCAGGAAAGAGAAGACACTATTGTTTAACTTGTGAAAGATGCGATAATTGTATAATGTCTCTCTAAACGATTCGGTGTAATAATAGCTATTATAGTTAAGAGGAATAAACCAAAGAAAAATAAAAAATAAGGATATAATATTTGGGTCAAGCGGGAGGGTTCAGATCGCGTCGGGTTTGACCTGTTATTTGTGGGTTTTTTGGGTTCGGTCTATTTTGGGTTTGGGTTGAGAAAATCATGTTTAAAACCCAAATTTTTCAGACGGGTTCAGGTTAGGTCAGTTTTTATCAGGTCTACCCATAACAGTCAAAACACACACTCAAATTCATTTCAAACAATTTAGGAATGGGGGAAACACATACAATTCAAACATTTCATAACGGCACCCAACTGTTATCAACCCAAGTTATAAACTCATCCAAATCCCACTCAGTTCAGTTGCATAATCAAAAGGGGGGAGCAACCTCACCAGGTCTCATGACCTGTGCTTGGTTTTAATGCAGTTGTTTATCCACATCATGGCCTACCGTCAAATTGGACGGTTACCAATAACCTGACCCACGTCCACCCATAAGGTGGCACGTGGCTGTTAACCATGCATGCAAATACAGCCGGGGAAGGCTATAGGGCCTTCTTCCATACAGGAGCAAATCTCCCTAGTCTCACCTGTTCAGCCTGAAAATATGCTATTTTGATACACTTATACTATCTATTATTTGCTCAAAATAAATTATTAATTTAGGAATTTAATATGATTTTTGTTTGTTTTGTAGGAATTTGAAGAATAAATAAATGGCTTGAAAAAAAAAGAGAAATTGAATTAAAACAAAAGAAAGAAGAAAAAAAAAGAAAAGAAAAAGGATTGGATCAAAAAGAAGCATTGGAGCAAGATAATAGACAAGAGAAGGTTGACCCAGCACTGAGGAGGCCCAGACGTTGGTCCGCCCAGCTGCGGCCCACTTTTCCCAGCCCAGCGTGTCCCTCTCCTTCTCACCCTCCTCCTCCCTCTTTCTCTTCCCTATCGGGCCCAGTCCCGAGCCCATGCTTCCTTTCCCTTTCCCCTTCTTCTTTCCTTTCCTTCCTTTCCCCTTCTTTGGGCCTATTTCCCAGCAGCCCATTTCTCCCTTCTCTCTTTCTCTCTCTCACGGGCCAGGCCCAGCAGCATCTCACTTAAGTGAGGTGTGCCAGGTACGTGAGCAGGCCGAAACTCCCCCCCTCTTCGGACTCTTCTTCTTCCTCGTTCTGAAACCCCCCCCTTTTTGGCCTTCTTATTCTTCTTTCCTTCCCCGCTCCACGAACAGAGCCACAACTGCACCTCTTCGGCTTCCCCGTAACTGACCCTTGCTATCTTCATATCTTCATTCATTCAAATTGGCTGTTACACTCTATCCATCTCTTCCATCATTATCCCTCATAATCACCCTCTTCAAGACTACGGTTAGGGGAAAATGGAAGGACGAAAAAGGGCCTTTAATGACGGTCGAAGCAGAGAAAATAAAAGGGGAGATGGTAGCAGATTAGTGTGGGAGGCTCTTGTCAATTTTTTTATCGTTTTCGTTTCTTCCCGTTCAGAGAACGATTCATCTTCAAATTTTTCATCCTCATTTTAGTTTTTGGTTGTAATTTACCTCATTAGACTCCCAAAAATTTAGTTTAATTCGCTTTGGAATGTTAAAATTGAGGTTGAGCATTTGAAATCTGGCTTGGAATAACACTCAATTGGGATTAGCTTGCTATGTTTCTGCTGCTTATGGGTTCGATTGCTCTGTTGCGGTCGCATTCCCCTGTTTCCTTCAATCTTGTTCTTGAATCAATTGCGGCAAAGTGTTGATGATCGAAGGTATTTGCAGAGTGGTTCTTCTTTTGGCTAGATTGACAAAATTCATGAATTAATTTTGTTCATTTAGTCTATCCATTTGTGGATTTTTAATCTTGATACCGGGTTAATTTAGCATCTAATTTTAATAAGAATTTTTGGTAATCTAATTTCACATCCATCCCTGAGGACGATACCCGCAAGTGCTTTGACGTTAAACCGTATACTTGCGGAGATTCACAACAAGTTTTTGGCGCCGTTGCCGAGGATGAGTTTGTGAAATTTGGTTACATCGAGTCGTAGTTTACTTATTAGAGTTGTTAGAGTCGTTTTCGTTTTTAGTTTTAGTTGCGTCGTAATTTTTGTTTTACTAATTAGTATAGTTTTATTTTTTGAATTTAGTTTATATTTTGATTTCGATTTTTGTTTTTGGTTAAGATTAGTTTATTTTCAATTTTTAGATGCTGTTCATTGCTGGAAAACATAAAAACAGTACTAATCAGTTTGGTTTATGTGCAGTGAAAAACAAAAAAAAAAATTCAAGGTTGAATTGATGCGGAAACATACACTTGGTTCTTATACTTAAAAGTAGGGTCGATGCTTAACTGGTACGTAGCCCATCCCGCCCCAATATAGTCCAAAAATATTTTAAGATATGTTCACAACAAAACATTTTAAAGATATGTTCATGCGATTCCTAGATTTCACAACAACTTTAGTAATAATTAGAAATCTCATCACCAATTTATTTAGGAAAATCCCTCAAGCATCAATTCAAATCAATTTCAAAGTTCACCCACAAAGCACATTTTTAGAGGGGCGTTCAGGGGAGTTAGGGCATGATCGTCATGTGTTTGGGAGCGATTCCTAAGTTTGAGCTCGAGGGTCAAACTTGGGTCTATGCAAATACCCAAAATAGTTTATGTTAGTCTTAAACCTTAGCCCGACCTTTGACATGATAAATTATAACCCATTTTTAAGATTCACCCTTCCAAATAGGGCTAGTCACCGCCTAAGGAATTTCTTCCTTGAGGATTTAATCACATCCACTTCTTATTCACTTAAGAAGTACACACCAATTACCTTTGCTTTACAATCTGTCTAGTGTTCTATTATCACTCGACTTAGGAACCTCAGCTAGCTTACTCACTAAATATTGATCGCTCAATACCTAGCTACTCAAGTAAAGTTCCCAACCTACTTGTTGCAATTTCCTTTCAAATATTCAAATGAAGAACAATTACACAAGAATGATTTTCACTTGAGCTCTTTTTACGATGTAATTCTTTCTTGCGTCTTGCAATATGCTTTAGCTCTCCCTTTTATAGATTTCAAACTCTTTTTGACCGTTGGAGAAACACTTGCCGAATCTTCAATGTATTATGCCTGGAATCAATGTCACTGATCCAGACGTTGGTGTTTCCAAATTTAGCTTTTGATTGACGATAATATTGGATCTTGATTGCTGAGAGAATAGCTTGATTTGATATATAAAGATCTCGCCGTATTCAATTGAAATACTTTACAAATAAACTCAGTGCTGATTTAATACAACTTTCCAAAATTGGATCAAATAAAATCTTTATAAGATCTCGGATAATAATCAGGGATATATTGCATCACCAGATAATCCATTCAAATATAAATAAGGGATTATTTTCAAAAATATTAATACCAACATAACTCAGGAATAAACCGATATGTCATAATGCATTATTTTTACCAAAAATGATTCTATCATAACCAAAGTCAGTCAATCTAACTTTGATACTCAATCCTTGCATAATAAAGATTGGTCAGTGTAACTTAATCCATTCAAATTAAGTTTTTGTCTTTTACTCAAAACACCTAATATCGTTGAGCTGTGGTATTGAAACAGTCAATGACATTGCTACTGACATTGAGACAGCCTTCAATTATCAATATTCCATTTTAGTATGTGCTCACTATGCATGCAATATAGGATACAGTTCATGTGTAGTTGATTGAGCCTTTTTCTTTTTCATGCTTTGTACTTAAAAAAATTGAGTTTAGAATCATTTCTTGTGTTTCACAAGCATACTAATAAAAGTGCGATATTTTAGGGACTACATCACATATTTGACCCTCCTAAATTGTAAACACACACACTTCCAAGCATATCAATAGATGTCTAAGTTCTTGTAAGCTCTTTACTTTAGAAACAAAAGGAGCTATGTCTCTTAATTTATGCAATTGTCACCTAGTAAATTCATTCCTAATTTCACCAAAATTGAATATTGTTAAGTATATAACCCAACTGGACAATTATAATTTAAATACTATAATCCATTTAATATTGAGGCTCAAAACTAGCTTAAGTTGATGTTTGCTTAAGTCGACTCATTGTAGAGAAATTATATTTAACTTGATTAAAATTACACCAGAAATACATAGATGATTGGGGAAAAATCGGATTTCTCCCCAATTCGGCCCACACAAGTCCAACTCACAGGCCAAGCCCATACGTGGAATAATGGGCCCAAAAGTATCACCCTAGGGGTTCCATAGGGCCCATACCTGGGCTCATGGGCCCTCGAACGCGACCTTAGAGCCCCCCCTTTGGGCCCTTCCACTTCGACACTGGCGACCCAAGCGGGCACTCCAGCTAAGATTACTGTTCAGCCCCTTCATTCGAGAGGGCTATAAATACCTACAGATTTTCCTCGGGAAAGGGGTTAGTAGATTGATTCACTGAACTCTCCTCTCTCTCTCTCTCTCTCTCTCTCTCTTGACCCTTAACGTGGACGCCAAGCTAACTTGACCGTCGGAGAGGCATTCCCCGATCCTCAACCCCGGGGTTGCCCTTTTTGCAGATGGGGCCGCTCTAAGAGAAGGACGCCAAGTGTTGCACGCCAACTGTAAGATAAACCCGCTCCTTCATCCACGTCATCACTAACCGTACCCTAGAGATTTCATCCGGAATCATATTGGCGCCGTCTGTGGGGAAGGAATGGTAGCGATGGTAGTGAGCGAGGCAACCTGGGCACGGACTCGCAAAGACAAGGCCCCCACGGGTAATACCTCTGCGCCTCCTGAGGTACAGGATGCTTTCGAGAGCTCACGGGCGAACCCCTCGAGTGGTCAGCTCGCCTCCTCCTGCACGAGAGGCGTATGTCACGGTGGACGCTCTAAAAAACCTCATGTCCACCATGACAGACGCCATCACCTGCCAAGTTATATAACAGGTCAGAAGAGCAATGGAGGAACCTAACTCAGCCGGGCCGCTTCCCCACTTTGACTACGTACCGCTCATGGTGGCGACCCCTGCCACCGGCCGGATCGAATACCATCCCCCCGTCATACGGAGCGGAGGCGAGAAGTGTCTTGATCAGACCGGAGCGGTCGACCTTATGAGGAGCCATTAGGTCAACGCGCAACGTTGGGACCAATTGGCCATCCCGCGCAGGGGGCCATGACCAAATCAACAACTGCTTCCATGCCTTGTGCAACCCACTCCCAGCGGATCGCTTGGTATGAGGAACAAGAACAGGCCTCCAGGTCTCGGGTAGGCATCGGTCTAGCCAAGAATGCCCCATACGAAGGGAGCGCACTCGAAGTTCGCCCCCAAGGGAAGCGCGAGGTCGGGAGCCGTGCTGCATAGACCGATCACCCCTTAGATCCTCCAGGCATGGACGAGGGAGGGCGAGTCCTTTTGTCATTGAGCTCGAGCGTTAGCCTGAAACCCTATCAAGGTGTCGGGCACGACCGCTCGGCGGAGCACTCTCCCGTTCTCCACTCCGTTCAACGCGGAAATAATTAACGCTCCGCACTATGGGAAAGTTAAAATGCCCACAATGGACCTTTATGATGGGACAGTGGACCCTGAAGAGCATCTAGGGGTCTACAAAGCACAGATGTATGTGCAGGATGTGGACGATGCCGCGTACTGTCGCATTTTCCCTGCCACTTTGAAGGGAGTAGAGCAGTCTTGGTTTAACGGTTTGCCATCGAGGAGCATCGCTTGCTTTCAAAACCTGGCTAATAAATTCATTAGCTAATTCATCGCTAGCTGAAAGGAAAGGAGGACCAACATCCACCTCTCAAAGGTTAAGCAGGGGCCGCAAGAGTTCCTCGCCGAGTTTGTCAAGCGCTTCCACCAAGAGGTGGTACTGATCCCAGATCTGGAGGACAGGGTGGCCTACACTTCCTTCTTGAACGGTCACAAGAGTGCCCACTTCAAGTTTTCATTGGCTGAACAGAAGGAAACAACGCTAGTTGAAGCCCTGAGGAAGGCCGCGGAAGAAGAGCAGGATCCCAGTAGAGAAGAATTTTAATCGTGGAGATAGAAACCCCGCCCCCCAGGAGAGGAGGCCGCAGTTAGAGGCGGCTGATCCTTGGTTCACCACCGACGCCAGGAGCATCCTCATAGAGGTGAGAGGACACCCCATGCTCTGAAGACCGCCTCCTATGACCGCACCTCCTAAGCCGCAGAATGCACGAAAATATTGAGAGTTCCACAAGCAAACTAGACACACCATGACCGAATGCCGAGAGTTGAAGAAAGCTCTTCACGAATTGGCGGATAAGGGTCAGATTGATCGGTTTTTGAAAAGGGGGCCGCACTTCCTTCGACGGGAGCAAGAGCCTACTCAACCTCAACCACAAGATGAGGAGTGCTCGACGGAAGTCGTGGCCACCATAGCTGGGGGTTATGTAGAAGGAATAACTCGGTCAACTCGGAAAGCTCAGCTCAGAAGTGCATAGCAAGTGCTCACCGCGGAGAAGGGACCTTGTTTGACGGTGCCCACAATGGTGTTTGGGGGAAAGGAAGCTCCGCAATTTACCTCTCCCCATAATGACCCTCTGGTCGTCGAAATGAAGATAGCCAGTGCGATTGTGCGACGAATCTTGGTGGACATGAGTAGCTCTGTGGACATCATAACTTGGGATTGCTTGAAGAAACTCGCGCACCCAGGATGCGACGTCGTCCCCTTGGTGCACCCTATCCTGGGCTTCGGTGGGCAGGAAGTGAATCCCACAGGGATGATCCGCCTTCTAGTGCGTTTTGGCGATAAGACCATGTCCAAGAACCTTGAGGTCGACTTTCTAGTCGTTGATGTGCCCACGGCCTATAATGTAATTTTAGGACGGCCAACTCTCCACAAGGTGGAGACCGTCATCGCCCCGTACCTCATCCAGCTTCAGTTTGAGGCGGATGACGACAGTGCTGGCAGAATGCGGGGGGACAAGCGGATGGCCTGGGAGTGCTACCTGGTTAGCATAAAACCCCTCGTAGAAAGGACTCGAGAGCACAAACCCGCTGAATCGTCCCAGATGGAGAAGCGGGCAAAGGCGGGACCGGCCGCTCCGGCTACAGAGGCTTTGGTTATCCACACCCTCACTTCATTAGAACTTCCGTGGCCTCGACCAGAAGCCATGGACGAGATGGAGCACGTCTTGCTCGAAGAGGAGAGGCTTGAGCACACTGTGCAGCGCGGTCGCAGCATCACGAACCTTGATCGGAAATTACTGATTTCCCTCTTATGGGAATATAAGGATGTTTTCGCGTTCGGACCCGAGGAAATACCCAGCATTGCTTCGAATGTAATGGAGCACCGGTTGAACGTAGACCCCTGTCACAGGTCGGTTATCCAGAAGAAATGCCATATGGGCCCGGAGAGGGCGACCGTGGCCAATGCTGAAGTTCAGAAGTTGTTAGAAGCCGGTTTCATTCGAGAGTGCCAGTACACCGAATGGATCTCGAATGTATTGTTAGTAAAGAAACCCAATGGGGCCTGGAGAATATACGTGGACTTCACGGATTTGAATAAGGCCTGTCCAAAGGATAGTTACCCATTGCCAAAGATTGACAAGTTGGTGGACGCCACGGCGGGACACGCCCTACTGAGTTTCATGGACGCCTTCTCCGGGTATCACCAAATACCCCTCTGCCCAAAAGACCAAGAGAAGACAGAGTTCATCACGGACCGTAACCTCCACTATTATAAAATGATGCCCTTCGGGCTAAAGAACGCATGGGCCACCTACCAACGCTTGGTCAACAAATTGGTCGAGCCCCTCATTGGTTAGACCATGGAAGTCTACGTTGACGACATGATTGTGAAAAGTAAGACCAAGGGGGGCCATGGGGGTGATCTGCGAAAGACGTTTGACATAATTCGAGCGTTCAACATGAAGCTCAACCCAAAGAAGTGTGTCTTTGGGGTTTGGTCGGGCAAGTTCCTTAGTTTCATGATCAGTAGCCGTGGCATCGAAGCTAACCCAGACAAAATCTAGGCCGTCCTCGATATGAAACCGTCCCGGAATATCCGAGAGGTGCAGGGGCTAATGGGTTGCATAGCCGCCCTTGGACGATTTATGTCCCGATTCGCAGACAAGTGCCAGCTATTCTTCCGCATCCTACGCCAGCGGACCAACTTCAATTGGGATCAGCAAGCGGACCAGGCCTTCTAGGCATTAAAAGCCTGCTTGGCTCAGCTACCCAAAATCGCCAGTCCCCTGGAAAGGGAGGTCTTGGTATTATATTTGGCTTTCTCAGAGCACGTGGTCAGCACTGTTCTTGTGGTTGAACGGGCAAAGGAGCAGATCCTAGTATACTACGTAAGCCACGCATTGGCAGGGGCAGAGGCGAACTAACCCCTCATAGAAAAATTCACGTATGCCTTAGTTATGGCTAGCCGGAAGCTGAGGCCCTACTTCGAGGCTCACAGGATCTTAGTCCTAACGGATCAACCCTTGAGGAATGTCCTTCAGAAGCTGGATGCCTCAGGACGACTCCTAAAATGGGCCGTTGAACTCTCCCGCTATGACCTGGCCTTGGCTGACTTCTTAGCTAAGAGCACGACGCCTGCAGAAAAAGGGGATTCACGCCCGCGACCTTAGAACCTATATGTGGATGCCTCGTCCGCTAAAGACAGGAGTGGTGTCGGCCTCATCATTGAAAGTACCACGGGGATGCGGTACGAGCTTACTCTTAAGTTTATGTTTAAGGCACCTAATAATGAAGCTGAGTACGAAGCCCTCATTGTGGGGATAGAGTTATGTTACACTGCGAGAGCGGATTCTGTCCAAGCCTTTTCTGACTCCCAATTAGTCGTTAGTCAGCTAAACGACGCATACGAAGCAAAGGACGACACTATGGGCGCCTACGTTCGGTGGGTACGCGAAGCAACCAAGTTGCTGAAATATTTTGCAATCACGCACATACCCCGATCAGAGAATCGCCAGGTTGACGCCTTGTCAAAGTTAGCAAGCTCATCCAACAACGGGAAGCCCAAAAACATTATATGGGAAACCCTTACGGAGAGAAGCTTTGATTCGCATGAAGTACTATGGTTAGACAGGAGCTCGACATGGATGGATCCCATCCGCACGTACCTCACGGACGGTACCCTGCCTTCGGATCCTAAAGAAGTGGACATGGTGAAGAAGAGGTCGAACTGGTTTATTTTGTACAAGGGGATCCTATACAAAAGATCTTTTACCCGTCCCCTCTTACGCTGTATAACCCCAGAGGAAGGAAAAAGGGTATTGGAGGAATTGCACGAAGGCATGTACGGCACGCATATTGGGGGCCGTGCCCTAGCTATCACGGCAATACGGGTTGGCTACTACTGGCCCAGAGAATGCCATCATGTTAGTAGGAACTTGCGACAAACATCAGAAGTTCGCCCCTATCCAGCGGGTGCCCACCACGCCCATGACACCAATTGTCAGCCCCCTACCATTCGCCACTTGGGGAATGGATATCCTGGTCCTTTTCTGAAAGCAAGGGGACAACGTAAGTATCTCTTCGTGGCCGTCGATTACTTCACCAAATGGATAGAATCTGAGGCCGTAGCCTCTATAACAACTGCTGAGGTACGAAGGTTCATTTAGAGAAACATCATCACCCGTTTCGGCGTCCCCTGGGCCATTATCTTTGATAACGGCAGGTAATTTGATACCAGCAAGCTCACAGACTATTTGAGAAATCTGGGTTGTCAAGCGAGGTTCACGGTTGTGGCCCACCCTTAGACCAATGGCTAGGCTGAGGTGGCTAATAAGTCTATCCTCCATGGCCTAGAGAAGAAACTTGATGATGTAAAGGGAAAGTGGGCCAACGAATTACATGGCGTCCTATGGTCTTTCCGCACCACTGAGAAAATCGCTACTGGTGAAACCCCTTTTATGCTAGCATACGGTTCCGAAGCCGTTTTACCAATGGAGGTCTCCCTCCACACTCACCGGCTAACTACGTTCCAAGAGGAGCTGAACAATGCAGCGCTCCGAGAAACTCTCAACCTTCTCCCCTAAGTCCGAGGTGACGTTGTCCTTCGGGAAGCTCTCTACAAACTTCGAATCGCATAGCTACACAACCGCGCAGTTCGACTATAGCCTATTCAGGTGGGAGGCCTCGTCCTTTGACGCATGGAGGCTGTCGCACGGGCAGGTGAACATGGAAAGCTAATGGCTAACTGGGAAGGCCCCTACAAGGTCACTTCTCAAATCCGCCCTGGGACATAGTACCTCGAGACCCTCACCGGCTCTCCAATACCACGGACCTGGCATAGCAGCAACCTGAGGAAGTACTACACTTAAGCTTATGTTCTCTTTAACTCCAGCTCAGATGTACACTTTCGAGTACAAGCCACGAAATGAGCGGCCCACGGCAGCTACCTTTGCAATAAAAGAGAGTACTTTTTCTCCCAGAGCACGGCCTCACGGCTGGTCGCTACATTCTTAGCCCCAATGGGGGCTAAGGGTCCCAGAGCACGGCATCACGGTCAGTCGCTACACTCTCAGCTCCAATGGGGGCTAAGGGTCTCAAAGCACAACCTCACGGCCGGTCGCTACACTCTTAGTGGGGGCTAAGGGTCCCAGAGCACGACCCCACGGTCAGTCGTTACACTCTTAACCCCAATAGGGCATAAGGGTCTCAAAGTACGGCCTCACGGCCGATCACTACACTCTTAGCCCTACTAGGGGTTAAGGGTCCTAGAACATGGTCTCACGGCCGGTTGCTACACTCTTAGTCGCTACATTCTCAGCCCCAATGGGGGCTAAGGGTCCCAAAGTTCGGCCCTACAACCGGTCGCTACACTCTTAGCCCTAATGGGAGCTAAGGGTCCCAGAGCACGACCTCACGACCGGTCACTATACTCTTTGCCCCAATGGGGGCTAAGGGTCCCAGAGCACGGCCTCGTGACCGGTCGCAACACTCCTGGCCAGCTTACACCTCCCTTGCCCTTTTGCCTGGGGGCTCCTACTACCCCATGGCACACGAAGACATGAACATCAAGTACAAGCTAAGGCCAACGAACAAGTATAGGTTAAGGCGAAACAACACGCATAAGGCAAAAGAGCAGACGATGAAAGAAGCTAACAAAAGTGAACGTTCTTCATTAACAGATTGGGAATACAACCTCTAATTCAACCCAAAAAGGGGGGGGGGAGCGAGGAGTTACACATCGGGTTCCCCACCGTCCTGGTGCTCCTTCTCTTCCTCTGAAGCCCCAGCCTCGGCCTCCATGCGGTTGGTGGCCCATCCCCAACATCCTCACCCTCGATAGGAGGAGGGATAAACTCCACCTCTTCAGGGTCACGACCCTCATTGGCGGCCCGCTGACGCTCGTCCATGTAGTGGAGGTAAGTTTCAAAATAGTTATCCTCCTGGAAATCGCTAGTCAGGGTCACCAAGACCTTGCGAAGGTACCCAAGGGTGTCGTTTCGGCCTTGCTGGTAGCCCTGCTCCTTACCTTGGGCTGCATCAGCCCCTGCCTTCGCCAGCGTCTCCTCCAGCTGACACTGCAACCCTTCTTCTCAGCCTCATGGGCATCCAGATTAGCTCGCAACTTCTCACAATGCTGTTGGAATCCGCGACGAGCCCATCAAATCTTTGGCATTCGGCTGCCGCCTTCACCTCCCGAGCGAAGATCTCAGCCATGGCCATCTCCTCCTCGGTTACCGTCGGGGGATCCGATGTTCCGGGAGTTATCAGGTCCTAGGACTTAACCAAGTCCTGGACAACAGAGAGCTTGGCGGCAAGATCTGCCTTGATAAAGTTGGTAGATGGCCGCTGGGCAAATGGAAAGGAACCGCCGACTGCCTGGGAAGCGGCCCCAACAGCTTTAGAAGGGGTGGTGCACTCTTGAATGGTGGCCGCCACGACCTCATCTGGCTGACCCTCAGTCCGCTACTGCTTCCAGACCGGCAGGCTTCTTCCCATGAGGGACGAGAGTGGGTGCTTGCAGGGAAAGGACAGTGTTATCCAAAACTTACAGAAAAGGGGTGGGGACGAATGAGGTTGTGCACTATACCTTTTTGGCCTGCTGGGTAACAAGGCGTTGCCTCTCCTCCTCCCGCTGACGCTCGGCGTCGGCCGCCACCTGTTCTGGGGTGGCCTCCCTGGTCTCGAAGACCGTCAACCTCGACCTCGCTTGATCTGCATAAAACAAAAGGAAAGTCAGGTGAGCACCAAACATAAAGTTAAATAGCATTGGGACAACTAAGTACCCTTGGTGTAATTCTTAAGAATCAGGAGGCCGGCCGCGGCGAGGAAGAAATCGTTGGCAAAAAACATTAACTTGGGGAGCCAATTCAAAGGCTCCCGGTCAGCGGACTTGCTCCTCCTCATCTCGGGGCCCTTCACCGACTCAATGGCTTGGGCCATGAACTTAGGGATTGGCCGAGGCTTATTGTCCTCACGTATGTAAAACTGAAAGTAGCGGGCGGTCCTCCTCTCCTCGGGCATGGACTTCCCGAAAGGGTTCCTCATGGGTTTTCCCTCATTCCAATCGGGAACGTCCCCCCAACATGATTCCCGGTGTAAGAAGAGGAAATCATATTTCCAATGCTTCACTTTTGATTTCTTTTCAATGGCTGCCATGAAGCCCGATCTGTTGTTGAAGCAATACCAACCCAGGTCCTTGGTCTCCTTGGGAGCCTTTTGAACGGTATAAACGGGACTAAATGCCCGAGCCGAACAGGTAAGGCCACGTAACTCGCAAGTTACTATAAAGGAACAAATGTTGTGCCAAGAGGTGGGCACCACTTGTGCGGGCGCTAATTCATACTTATTCAATATCTCCACAGTCATAGGATGAAGGGGGAAACGAAGACCGTAGTTTAGGGCCGCACGGTAGACCGCTATGCACTTGGCGGGTGGTTCATTCAAGGTGGCATCAGCCTCAGGAATCACAAAATTATATCCGGCAGGCAGAAGGTATTGCTTCTTGAGGGCTGGTCTTTTTAACTTAGTAGTGACCTTTGGATCAGGGAAGTGGCTGCCCGGACCATCCTGTGGGTCTGAACGGGTTGGGGCCCCAGGAAACTTCAACCTTTCGGCCATGATCTGTGTTACCGCGGGTGTACGACCCTTTCGTTTTAGTACCGATTGGCCTGATCCCAACGACGCTTCAGAAGAAGGGGAGCTCGAGGACGCCCCCTCCGAGGATGAACTCCGCGACGAATTCTCAGATGAGGAGCCGGACGAGCCCAACCCTGAGGTAGCACTAGAACTAGTAGAGGCCACTTCTGCCTTCGGATTAGACTGGACTGGAGCTGAACAGGGATTACCTTGCATGCCCTTGACCAGCAACTCGTCGGGGGATTTGATGTCAGGGGTGGACTTGGTCCTTGCTATTCTACGAACCTGAAAATCAGTCATATAATTAGCTACGGTTATCTCCCACGGATACGTCACCTCCATCTCGGGGCTAAGGACGCTGGGGCAGGAAGAATACTCGCAGTTGGACCACGAGGGGGTGCTCGGTTCAAAAAGGGGCACCGCATAGGGAATCTTTTTGGGTTCCCTCGGTTTATTCTTTCAGGGGACGCCGGCTACCAACCGGCCATTAATAAAGGCCGAGAGGTTAGGAAATTGTGGGTGCCGACCCTCCACTTGGGGGCCGGTTAGGCCCTCATGGACGTCCCCACTGAATGAGCAAGACGGCGACAGAATATGCAACAAACAGTGCTTCGAGGCGGCACGAAGGTGTACCTGTAAGAGATGAAGATTCAAGGCAGCTGGTTGAAGATGAGGATGAACGTTCAAGCAAGCCCTTGAAGATGCGAGGAGGAAGCTTGAGGCGCTACAGTAAATTTGAAGGCAAAGTGGGAGAAGGGAGATAGAGCTTCTCTCTCTAAAAAAACTACTTCTCTCTCTAGGGGGAGGAAATGTGTGGAGAGCAAATCACCCTCCCTCAACGACTACCCACCCTTATATAAAGCAAAAAGGAGAAACACACCTCCCGATGAAACTCAACAGGCACACGTCTTCCTAACCGACGCCACGTGGCGACCTGTCACCACCACGTCATCGACAGGAATTAGGGATCTTGTGAAAGAGTGGATCTCCAGAGGCACCCTAGAGTGGCCAGCGTTGTACGCCTGGCCTAAGGGGCTGGGGATCTCGGGCATGACCCTATGGCCGTTTCCCTACTCTCTTAGCCCCATTAGGGGCTAGGTATCCGAAAGCACAACCTCACGGCTGGCCACGACACTCTTAGCCCTACTGGGGGTTGAGGGTCCTCAAGCATGGCCTAACGGCCAATCGCTACACTCTTAGCCCTGCTCGGGGCTAGGGGTCCACGAGCACGGTCTCACGATCGGTCGCCACGCCCTTGGCCCCACCGGGGACTAAGGGTCAACGAGCACGGTCTCACGGCCGGACCCCAATAGGGGGCAAAAGTCCTAGAGCGCGGCCTCACGGCCGGTTGCTACACTCTTAGCCCCGATGGGGGCTAAGGATCTCAGGGCATGGTCTAATGGTCGGTCGCTACCCTCTTAGCCTTACTGGGGGCTAGGGGTTCTAAAGCATGACTCTAATGGTCGGTCGCTGCACTATTAGCCCTAATGGGGGCTAAGGGTCCTAGGGCACAGCCTTACGGCCGGTCGCTACACTCTTAGCTCCAATGGGGGCTAAGGGTCCCACGGCATGGCCTCACGGCAGGTCGTTGCACTCTTAGCCTCACTGGGGGCTAGGGGTCCTCAAGCACGGTCTAATGGCCGGACGCTACACTCTTGGCCCCACCGGGGGCTAAGGGTCGGCAAGCACGCCTAATAGCCGGTCGTCGCGCCCTTATGCACCTACAGGGGCCAAGGGACCATAAGCATGGCTCTATAGCCTTTCACAACATACGGAAACGAGTATAAGGCAAGTCATGGAGGAACTGTTTTCATTACGGCAAACACGCTAATACAAGCAACAAACAGGGGGCAGGGCAGAACAAAGGAAGATTCAGAATAAAACTACGACTATTCCTCATCACTAGAAGGGGCGGGGCTAATCGATCCAGATCCTCCTTCTTGACCGTCTGGGGAATCCTTGACTTCTACTTCATCGGCCGGGCACTGAAGCTGCGTTGCTTTCTCTACGTCATCGACACAGCTCGTCCAAACCTCGAAGGTAGACCACCTTAGACCCACCAAGGCTGCTCTCATACCCTCGGCCGAAATTGTGTGCTACACCCAGCTCAACGGCCTCATTCAGCAACATAGCATAGAATGTCGCCTGCACCATTTCAAAAAGCGCGTACTCGACCACCGCACCCTCAGCCTCAGACAACGAAAATCGCGGGCATAGGGCGTGAAAGTCTTCAGGTAGGGGACGAGGTGGACGTGAAGCACTCCTTCAGCGCCAGATAAAGGTCTCTCTCACATAGTCGGCCATCTCCCTAGTATCATAGATAGGAGGAAACGCCATGTTTACCGAGGCAACCGGGGTACAGCTCGCTCTCCCTATGTTTTCTACAACTCGATGAACCACTTGAGTGTCCCACGTGGGAGAATGATGTTATATTTATA
Organism: Selenicereus undatus; assembly: GCA_017589665.1. Lineage (NCBI taxonomy): Eukaryota > Viridiplantae > Streptophyta > Magnoliopsida > Caryophyllales > Cactaceae > Selenicereus > Selenicereus undatus. The sequence continues at coordinate 70,152,326 of JACYFF010031956.1, read as the reverse complement.
GAGGGGGCATTTGGGAGCTGGAGACAAGAGAAATTCCCAAGAGTCTAATGGCCAATCCATTTCGGACACGTGTCCATCCAACCAGCATAACTTGGTTGCAAGTGAAGTAAAGACTACTCAACAAAATATGAAAGTACGGTCTTTTATTACTTATCAGAATAAAATAGTACAAAGCAGGAACGGGAGAAAACACTAGGGGGGCCATGCATTCATAGGCTTAACGGCTTCCCCCTGCTCATCGCCCTCCTAAGATTAGGCCGCCTTCTCAGTGGCCGAGTCCTCATTTGTTGTCGCCACTCCCAAGCCCTCTTCTGATCGATCGGCTCCTGAACTCTTCCCCGATCCGCTCTTTGGGCAGAATCGAGCTTCATAGATCCGGTCGCCAAATAACCAAATCCATGACTCAAAAGCGCTCCAACAGAGCTCAGTGAGGGTCGAGTCCAATGACTGAAGCGCCCGTCCATGCAGTACCACAACCTTTTCGGCTTCGTTCAGAAGCATCGCATAGAAGATCACCTGGGGCATTTCCGAGAGTTGTAGTACTCGATGGCCTCTTCCGCCACAGCCAGCTCGAAGTCTGGACAGAGGGTCTGAAAATCTTTTGGGAGAGGCAAAGGGGGAAAGGCAATCCCACGTCAGTCCCACGCCAAATGGCGAGTGACATACTCACTCATTGCCTTAGTATCGAGGGAACGTGGAAAAGTCATGTGAGGAACACCCGATAGCAGCTATTGCCAAATGAGGAAGTATGCGACACCATGCCCCATCAGTCGCCTTTTATAATGAGGAAAGCGACGGTTTCACACGACTGCCATTCAGGCCTCGTTACTTGTGCGTCTATGGACGGTGGCTCTAGGACCGTCTATTTCAAAGGCCCAATTTTTGAGGACCCCTAGATGTGCACCAACCATCAACGGTGCTCCACATTCTACATGACTACTCATTCGACTCGACGTGTAGGTAAAATGTGGGGGGTTAAGTGATTGGGAAAAAATTGAATTTCTCCCCAATTCGGCCCACACAAGTCCAACTTATAGGCCAAGCCCATAAGTGGAATGATGGGCCCAAAAGCATCACCCTAGGGGTTCCATAGGGCCCATACCTGGGCTCATGGGCCCCAGGACGCGACCCTAGAGGTCCCCCCTTGGGCCCTTCCACTCTTAGACTGGCGACCCAGGCGGGCACTCCAGGTAAGATTACCGTTCTGTCCCTTCATCCGAGAAGGTTATAAATAGCTACAGATCTTCCTTGGGAAAGGGGTTGGCAGATTGATTCACTAAACTCTCTTATCTCTCTATCCTTTTTGACCCTTAACGTGGACGCCAAGCTAACTTGACTGTCGGAGAGGCGTTCCCCGCTTCACAACACCGGGGTTGCCCTTTTTGCAGGTGGGCTTTAAGAGGAGGACGCCAGGTGTTGCGCGTCAGCTGTCAGATAAATCCGCTCCTTCATCCCACGTCATCACCAACTGTACCCTAGAGATTTCGTCCGTAATCAATAGATTTTTTAATTAATATATTTGTCTTAATTTTTATTTAGTTAAAGACCCTTATTTTTGAAGAGGGAGATGGGAGAGGGGAGTGGGGGAGGGGGAGAGATATGGAAGCAAGTAATTACAGTTAAAGGTAGGAAAGTTTGATTCGACACTATCGCACGACAAGAACCCGGCTTGAAGTGACTGAGAGAAACACGAATCCAATATGAACCGAATTGATTTCGACCCGAAATCGACATGATTTGACCGTTTAGCACGAAAACATGTTATTTTTCAATTTTGAGTAAATCTAAACTATTTTCAAGGTTGAGACGAAATCGACTTGTTTATTAAATGGGCAAACCCAAACCGACCTGTTACTCAGCTCTAATGACAGGCACTAGGAGGCTTGCTGGCTCAGTGCATATTTGGGAAAGAGGTGGTTGTCCTATGACAAGCTTTGTAGTGGTGGTATTGGTGGTGACAAACATGGAGGGGACCAACGGTGGCTGGCATCTAAATAGAGGATGCATATGGGATGTTGGGTGGGCGATTGGGGGGTAAGGGTCGGGTGGTGCGTTAAATAGGCTTATTACTGATGTTATGTTGGCCCATTCATTTCACTCGTTTAAAATTAAATGCCTCATATCCAGACAATTTATAAGGGTGATGGGTATTTTCATAAATTCAAAATAAAATAAATTCGGATTAAAAGTTATCCCATCAAAAGTTGAGTAGATCCAGCCTCGTTTTCGGCAGCTATTACTGCTGTAAGCGAACGTCGGCTTTAAAAACTAATGTTACAAACTTAAAAGGGGGTGAATGAAGAGTACCTACACAAAAAGTATATGTACATTTTGATTTTGAATTTTGAACAAACTGAATCTAGGCTTTCATGAGATTGGAAAAAAAATGGAAATTTGGAATGAATCGCCTCCTACTGCTGTCATATTTCACCATCCCATAACTCATCAACACTTTTGTATGGCCCTGTTTCATGAATAGCAAAATCCCCACATAGAAGCCTTCGCTGCAGTTGATATCAATAGTCACTTTAAGTACAGTAATTAATACGTAGAAACACAAAATATATATGTCAACTTTGAGGTTCGCTTTTTTTTATAGAATAGAATTTAGAAGGTTAGTCTAACCTGTTTGAGTACAGAGAGCTTTGAGAAGAGTTCTGGTGGAATTGACCAGGAAAAAATGTCAAAATTTTCTTTAATCCTTTTCTCGTTTACGCTCTTCGGAAGCACACTGTGACCACTTTGAATTCCCCACCGGAGGGCCACTTGTCCAGGCGTTTTGTTGAGCTTCTCAGCAATCTCAATCACCACTGGTTCTTTTAAGATTTCTCCTTTGAGTATTCCTGGAGATCCTAATGGAGAATATGCCTGCGATAATTCTTAACTATTAACTAGGGCTGTCAAAAGCTGACCCGACACGATTACCGATCCGAACCGAACACGAAATTAGGCGGGTTTGGGTAAAGATTTTCAACCCGTTTAATTAAATGGGTTGACACGATTAACCCGTTTAATTAAACGGGTTAGGTTCAGGTTGAAATTTTCAACACGAAAAAATACCTATTTAACCCGTTTAAATAAACAGGTTAAACAGGTCAACCTGTTTACCCATTTACAGTAACTCGTTTAACCCGTCTATCGGTATATAATTATGTGTAGTTTTTTAGAACATTTTTTGGGGCCATTAAAATTTTAATTTTCAGATTTTTGGCTAGGGGGTGGGGAGTTCAAATTTTATATATTTCACATTTTTTGTTCATAAGTCCATAAAGCCCACCCTATCAAGTGAAAACCCTAGATATAAAAGGCTTCTTGCCTTCATTCGCAATACCACTCCTCCTCATAGAGCCAGAGCTTGTTTGAGTTGCTTCAGCCTTCAGTCGCCCCTATCTTATCCTCTCTACTGATCCGATCTCCCCATGTCCTCTCCACTCCCCTCGCCCCATCTCCTCGCTACTGATCTCTAGGACTTACTAATCTCCTCAGAAGTCGGTTCATTCAGTAGTTGGTATACCAAGAATTCATGTAATCATGTATTGTTTACAAAGTGTTCAGCTGCAGTCTCAGGCTCACACACATGTTCATTTAATGTTTGAAACTTAAGTGGGTTAAACAGGTAAGTGGTACCTGATTCTGACCCGTTTAACTTAAACGGGTTAAACAGGTCAAAATCAGGTTGACCCGTTTAAATGTTAAACGGTTTCAGGTTGGATTTTTCAACCCGTTTATTAAACAGGTCAGGTTCAGGTCGGGGGGTTTTCAACCCGTTTAACTTCGACCCGAACACGAACCCGACCCGACCTGACCTATTTGACAGCCCTACTATTAACCACCCTTGTAAATCATTTATGTTGAGATTTGCTTAATTATACATTTAAGACTAACCCAAAGTTCAAGATATGTTTATCTACTAAACCAACTTCCTAATAAATTCAAAGCATATGGCGTTGGTAATAAGTAAAATCTTATGCATGTATCAAATTCCATAACTTCGATTGACCATGATATGAGGCCCAACGTAAATTGGCCATGAATTTGGGTTCAAGTCAAGCTTAGCCTCTTAGCCTATCGGTCGCGAAGGTGCGAAATGCAAGGCCTATCTCAAGCAATAGGTATTTGTCTGACCTTTCTTATATTAGTCTATCTTATCATTCACTCTATGTGATTGGCTTAATATTGAATCATTTGTAACCATGAATTCCTAGTGTAATTTTCATTGTAGCACAACTTTTTGAACACGCCGTCTTACAAAATAAGAGCACAAGACTGCAAATTATATTTACGTAATTTGTTTATAAACATAGAATAAATATTTTAGATAGGAGCTTTTACAGAGAGGTGAACACCAGTAGATTTGCAAAGGTTGTGAAGGGCAGGTTGTTGCCAAGCAAGGTGGCATTCAACCTGGTTCACAGCAGGGGGCACCTTGGCAAACTGAAAAAGGTTTTGAAGCTTCTGCGATGAGAAGTTGCTCACTCCGACGGCACGAGCTTGGCCAGATTCATATAAACCCTCCATTGCAGTCCACGTTTTAGGTAAGCATAACGGAAGCATATTTTCAGAACCAAAACCCTCGGATCCTGGTTTTGTTCTAATTGGCCAATGAATCTGCATTTTACAATGCTATCAATGGAATACAATAAAAAAAATAACATAATTTTGCGTCATTTGTAAAAATACAATTGAAATTTTCATATGCAGTTTGATACTGGAGGCATACAAGATAAAGATCAATATAATCAAGCTGTAGATCCTTCAAAGTTTTGCTCAATGCTTTAGAGACATCTTCTGGGGCATGATCACTGCACCTGTAAAATTTGCAATATCAAAACTTGTTCATAAGAACACTGGAGAAGTAACCGAATTGTCATTTTGCTTGGATAAAGATTACCACCAATTACTTTGCAACGCATGAATCCCCTGGACATCGCATATTTTTCTTCCAATTTATAATAGAGTTATAAATAAAGTAATCACCAGAGTTTTGATGTGACCCAGAGTTCCTCTCGTTTCAATACACCACTGTTGAATAATTCCTTAAGAGCAGCTCCCACCTGCAAATAATCGTAGTTAGGCATAAGGTAATGAATTGCTGTTATCCATCCTTCAAAATCTAAGGCTATAATTCACAATTACAAATAAAAAGGTTGCTACAGGATCGCAAGCTATCCTACAAAAGCCAATAAGAATGTTCTTTACTTTGAAATGCACAATTCTTCATCTGATAATTTTTTCTTTTTTTATTTTAAAAAGGCATTGATAAGCTTGTCCACTAAGAATTCGATCTCTTACTGGAGATTCTTATGTATTTTCAAACCCTATTAAACATTCAAATGTGGGCAAGTAATTCTAAGGCCAATAAGGATCATTTCTAGAAGTTTTGAAAATTTAAGTGGTGCTTATGATTGCATTGAGCAAGTTCAATAATATCTTGAAAAATTTAGTAGCAATTTGGGATAAGAATTCGAACTTCCAATCCGTAACTAGCTTTTGTAGCAGATAACTTGCGATGCTAGTTCCAGTCTCTAGGAAAACACAGAGAAATTTTACCTCAATCTCATTGCCATAAATAGCGGCGCAATCAATATGCCTGTACCCAGCCTACATATAAAAATTTTAAAATCATAAAAAACTTCATCAAAATTGATATTAATCAAATGGATTTATCTTACAAAATAATCAATTAACATTTCATCATAAATTAAAAACGTGAGATGCACATAAGTTAAACTACTATAAAACAATCTACAGTTTGAGGGTTTGTCCTTTTCATGTGTAAATGATGAGTTTTCACCATTCGGTACCATTTTTTCTTATTCTGTATCATTCATTTCCACTCATTTAAGGAAAATCTCATTCCTTATCATTTCTTGTTATTTCTGTGCCATTATTTTTCATTCATTCCCATTCGTTTTACTTTCTCTAAAAACAAATTTCCTATTCCTTCTCAACCGTTTCCATTTCATACCAATCAACACTATTCCCGTTCAGTCCTCGAAGAAAAACATCATTTGTTTCCTATTTTCTGCCATTCCTTCCCCATCCTTCACAACCCTTTATGTCTCATACTCATTCTTTTCTAACGAAAAGACTAAGCGGTAAAAGAAGAAATAATACACATTTTGGGCGTACTTGCAATATGCGCGTACCTTAACTGCATGAATTACAGCTTGACCAACTTCACCAGGAGAAGATTTCCACGTGCCAAGCCCTATTGATGGGATCTTTGTGCCTGTATTCAATTCAAAATCGATCAGCCCATATTCATTGTTTTCTGTTCCCATATTTTCAGACTCCTTGCTTTCTGCTAAAAAAATACACATCAACATGTAAAAGAAATGTTTAATTAATTGTGTTGTGTGTCACTTTGGGAGTTCAAGCAAGCATCATCATTTATCTCATAAAATTATGCATTACTCCTAACCGTATAACTCCATTGAATTACAAACAAAAAAGGAAAACAACGTTGAATTAAATGATGACCTCGCTCGCTCACTCACTCAAGAATCTCAACTGTTGATATTGTTGGTCTCCGAAAGAAAAGCAGATAAATTGAAAACGACAAAGATATCGGATGTTAGACTTGATTAACGGCCTCCATCTCCCACAAGTTGCTCCAGTTCTAAAATTAGCTGGATTAGTTTCTTCAGTCACGAAAAAACAGGACTTGGAAAATTCCAATATTTTGTGTAGGGTGAATTTTGCTTTTTTAGGATGAAAATTCTTAGGTCATGGGCAATTATAAATTTTGCTAAAGAAAAGCCAAAAAACAATTTGCCATAAAAAATGGGTTGGAAAATGAAAATAGTAAACTGGATTAGATTTTTACTTCTCGAAAAAGAAGCATGACCCATTTAATTAATGACACAATTGATGCATAATTAGAGGATGAGCCAAAGAATAATGATAGTTACAATATGAGAAAAATTAAAATGAAAAAAGCAAGAGATAAAACTGCCTAGCAGGTGTCCATATTTCACAAATCCATCATAGTACTTATCCCCCGTTTTAAAACCCCCTATCAAAAATTCTAATACAAAATTTCGTAGGGTGCAAAATAGTGCAAGACATATAACTCAGAGAAATAAAAAAGTGATGCAAAAGTTAGAAGACGAATACAACACAACACCTAAAAATCACGCTAGTTAACTACTTCGAAGTTAAATTTAAGTAGTCAAAAAGAAGGGATTGGGCAAAATGGAGCTGAAAGAAAGGAAGTAAAAGTGACAAGTTTTATGAACACAAGTGGTAATTCATACTTTCAACATGCGTATGAGAAAAGAAACAGAAAACATCAAGTCAAGCAAACTAAGCCATATGTAACATAAAAATGGGGATAAAAAAGTTAATCCAACTAAGTAGCACTGAGCTTCACTAGGCTCAAAATTAGCTTGGTAGCGTAATAAGCCAATTCAATCTCTAAGATTGAGTCGAGCCTAACAGCTCATCAAATAAACCCTATTCATTTACGGCCTCATAACTAGCGTAGAGCTGAAATATTGATCCAAAGCTTATGCTTGGTGAGAATTATAAGTGTAATACAGTTGACATTCAAAAAGTATGCTGTTATAATGTCAAAAGACATTCAAAAATTATTTATTGATGACTAAAACTGCGGAAAAAGGAATCTTGTTGTGAGTGTCGCAGAAAGGTAATGTATAGATTAGAAGTACGAGTTTGGTTCCGAAAAACAAAAAGGCTTAAAATTCTTAGCAAAAAGGATAGAAAATGAACATTAATTATCAAGGTTCAATTGTTCAGAAGAGAACTAGCCTTGCGCGTCATTGAACATGTGGTTGACTTCTTTTTTTTTTTTTTTTTAAATACTAACTTGTATCATTCTTCTTATTGTTCACGGAATCACAGTATGCGTACCTTGTCTAGCTATTTCTGTATGATTCTAACCAGAAAAAACCAATTTTTATATGATTATGTGTCTACTATAGTTTTATATTTATTAATGTGATGGCTGTAATGTAATGTAAATAATATATCTATGATATAAAATATTATAAATAATTATTTTCAAAAAGAAAAGCCAAATATTAACAATAGACATAATCATGATCCCTATTAACTATATATTGCTCATGATATGAGAGATAAATCCTTATGAATAAAAAACAACGATGTTAAATAAATTCTTTTAGAAAAAGTACCGATACAACAACAACAACAACAGCAACAACAATAGCAGTAGCAGCAACAACAACAACAACAACAACAACAACAACAACAACAACAACAACA
>JACYFF010031956.1:70086430-70144066 GCA_017589665.1 Selenicereus undatus | reverse complement strand
ATAATAATAATAATAATAATAATAATAATAATAATAATAATAATAATGAGTAGTTTTTACATGATTGATGTGATCATGACTATTTGTTTAGAATAATTACCACTTATATGTCATTTTCCTATTTTAAATAAAAACTACCTTCCTGCATAAATGCTCATTCTATGATATATAAATGCTACTCCCTCCGTCTCGTGAATGTATGAAATAATGTATTAAATAATTTTTGTTAATAATATACAATGAAAATGTGTTTTCAACGCATCAACACCACTAATAAGTTCTTTGAAATATAAATATGGCAATATTAAGGAAATACAAACATATAAATTTCTGACAATATTTATGAAATGGAGGGGTTGTTAAATTATAAACATTGATGTTTATTACAGGAAACATAATTTCTCATACAAAAATTAAATACACATGTTCATCAGTTTGGAATTGTATAGTCATTATAATATAATGGTACACTCCTAATTCCTAAGCTTTCCTAATTCATAAGCTTCAACAAAATGTTCATGATATCAAAATTGCAACTCACTATTTTTTAAAGCTACTTAGTATGAATTTTTTTTCAATTTATGATATTGTTATTCTCTTACTCCATGATCATAGTAAACCCTACCTTGCTGCGTGACGCCTCAATCTTATATCAACTTGCCTCTCCACTCTCTCTCTCATTGACCTCTCCCCTTCCCTTCCCATCCTCTCTTTCATTGCACCCTTGCTTGTCGCCGGTGCTCTAAGCCAACCATTTCATCAATGGTGGCTACACCCCTTTGCTTCTCGAGCAAATTTAACCTTCTCTACTTTGCAAGCCGCTGGGTTTCTCTCTCGCTCTCTCCCCCCTCTCTCCACTGTTATTTCTTCTTTATTTTCTCAAAGAAATGAATTTTACAATTGCTTTTTTTGAATTTCAACTCTTCTTTCTGTGAAATATGATATATTGAATGACTAATTATCATCTATGTGTTGCCTTTTTTAATTATTATCTTCTTTATTTGGTCTATCCTGCTCATATATTTCTACTCATAAAATGGATGGTCTTGGTAGACACCTTACTGTAAAATCTACACTAGGTTGTCAATGGTGGTCTATTAACTGCTAAATTTTGTGTTGAGTATGATGAAGACATCATACTTTAGTTTTTAAGTTGCTTGCAGGTATCTAATCTTTTTTTAAATTATTATCATTGGGCATCCTGTCTTAAAATATATTAGATAAATAGTTGAGTTGTTGATGTTGGCTAAGGTGGTTGTTGAGTTGTTTAATTTCTGTTGTTTATTAGGCATTCTTTTCTTTAGTTTAAAACTCAACCTGAGGTGCAATGCACAATATATGGAAGAGGTTTTTGTATCAATGTTAGTTGATTTGACTGTGATGACTTGCACTTACACTTGTCACTATAGATTCTTCCTTGTACTAAGTATGTTGTATCTTAGATTAGGTGCTTATATGAACCTCAAGCATCTTGATTATCATTCATCACAATTTGTGGGATGGCCATAAGACTTGATTAAGAGATGTTACACATTTCATTGGTGTTCATTTCAAGGTCTAACTATAATGGCATGTAACATAAAGTCTTTATTTTGTTATTTAACTTGATTTAGATGGCATCGTCTAGAAAAGGAGGTAAAGAAAGTAGCCAAAAGGTTGAAAAGAATGGTTGTACAACTTGGTTTAAGGAAAAGATTCTTATCTTTTGTGATATTTATAGTGAGTTTATTGATAAAAAGCAAGGAAAAGTAAAGGATTCCTAAGTTTTACACAAAAACTAGTTGGCTAAGGTCTAAAGAGCAACTGAAGTATAAGTATAATAGGAAGAATGCTTCAGGGAAAAACTGAAAAGGAAATGAAACTAGTTGAGGGTAGGATCACAACAAAGGAACTATTGTGGCTAGTGATGAATGGTGGATGAACAAGTTGACTTTTCTTTTTTCGTTCTTCACTTTACTTACCAATTTTGATGGTAAACTGATTGAAGAACCTACCATCATAGCCTATGTCTTTTTTTAATCTTATTTTGTTCTATAGAAAGATACCTAATTTAAAAAATTTCAGCGTAAAGATATTGAGTTGAAATCTAAGAGTGAAATGGATAAACTATTTGGAGAAAATGTAGCAACGGGGGATGAAATAATTACGCCCAACATGGATCACATTTGTATGCGTATGGAAGAAGACGAAGACAAGCTTCATATCCCATCTTAACTCGTAATGAAAACATTCTAAAGCAACCTTTGTATAATTAAGGTATTAGTAAAACAAATGTCTCTAGTCCATGGGTTTGGAGCAGAGAAAAGTTAGTTGGTCCTAAGTAAACTAAGTCACACTACAGAGGAGGTAATAAGGTGACACGAAATATTTGTAAATAAAAACTTTAAACATGAGCTAAAGCATAATATAGCAAACTCAAGGACATTGAATCGTAAAATCAAGGACGTCGAGTAAGCAAATCAATGCAATTGAGTTAAGCAAGAGTAAAATGGAAACCAAAGCACATGTGTTTTTTTTTTTTTGGAAAAAGGTTCACCCATCTAATTAGGCTAAGTCATCACTTAATGACCCTTCCTTCAGATTCAACCAACTTGTAGCAATTTGCTCTAAAATTACACAACCAAGTGTCCACAAAGAACCTTAGTGACTAAGTGATTTCTCTTAAGGCCCCACTTAGGATGGATGACTCTCCCAGTTAACCCTCTTGCCTTATAAGGATGGGAATTGAGCTTCATGTGTTCATGTGTTGTGCACATATCTTCTTGAGCAAGATCAACCCACAAGTAATGAGAATCAGGCCATTGAAGCATGCTAAAATAAGTAGTCGTCAAAGGCCATTGGAATATTCTACTGATGCTCCTCTTTAATGGCTATGGGCAGATTTAAGAACCTTGACATCTGTCTACTTTTTCAACATTGTTTAGCCTTCTCTTAGCTTCTTCTGACATAGAGAGGAGCTTTTCTAGGTTTCATTTAATGAGCCAGCCATTGTATTCCTCATTTGATAAGTTAGAACAACTCCTTTTCAAGCTTCAATCTTGAGACTTTTTAGATTTCCAGCGAGTCTAACCTACAACTATTTTTTTCTCAAAAATTGTTGTTGGCTAATTGTAGATTTGGGATACATTTGAATATCTTTATTTACTTCGAGATTGTAACCAACGGTTATAGCATGGAAACCACAACATTAATATTGATTATTGAAGATTAAATAAATGATAATTGGCAAGATTATTATTTAATTAAATTTAGAATAACTTAATTAACCCATTATAGCATATGTGGCAATTCACAACTTTTAAGGGTAAAATAAATAACCAGACATTCATCAAAGGATTAATAAATTAGAATAATTATTTGAGTTATGTTTACCTATCAAGGAACAACATATAATCAAATTGATTTTTTTTTAATTTTAAAGCTCATATGCACAAATTCCAGATTTATTACAATTTGATCATATTGTCATAAAATTCATCTAATTCAATTTAGGCACTTTCCATGTTGTGAAAATTTTATGTTCATCTAACAAAGGTCATTTTTTGACATGCGTCTTTACGATGAGAGTCCAGGGTGTTTGACCTCTAATGTTGAAGTTTTGGGTAATCATTTCAAGAACCTCGATATGATAGTCACTTTTAAATATATATATGAACAAGAAGCAAGCTACTATAGATACATGGTTAAGTGATCATGAACTCATGACAATGTGCCTTGAAATACAAACATATAATGTCATTTAAAGCAAGTAGTCTGATGATGTTGAGGGGACTCTTCAATCTGCTACTTTTTTATGAAAGGAAAAATTTATTTATCATATAGCAATAGGGAACAAGATATGATAATGAAGAATTATGCTCCCCACAAATTAAGCGATCAATACATATTATCAATATTCAAGTTCACAAAAATAGCTCCCCTTATTCTTATAAGAAGACCAACATGTCAGCACAGTGAGCATGTTTAGCCTTTAATGTAATTTAAAATATGTCAAAGTCATTCATGCAAAACATATCATTTAACACCCTGAGTGTGGCCTAAAGGATTTGAAATGACTATTTATGTCACCAAAGGTGTATCTTTCTTTTCTAAAAGCCCATTCTTAAGAACTCCATAATTAAGCATCCTTGTTGTAAAGAAATCTTATGATGTGTGACTTCTTGGGAAGTTTCCCAAGCAGCATATGAGCAAGGACAAAGTATGTCAAAAAGGTTTGTTTTATGGAGGCAGTAGATGATCCTTGAAGCTGTTCACTGTAACTGTCAATGGCCCACGAAGAGGTCGTAGCATTATAGATGGTGTCAGATTTGACCCATGATTGTGAGTTGTTCCAGGGGACAGGAGAGCCTTGAGTAGTCACGTAATGGGGCAAATATTCTGGATTGGACCACAGGTCAAGTAGATACAGAAGTTGGTCGGGTTGTAAGCACAATGAGAATCCTGTGCGCTTCGAGGGGGTTGATTGTAACACTCTAAGTGTAACTTAAAGGATTTAAAATGATTTCTCATATCACCAAAGGTGGACATTCCTTTTCGGGAAGCTTACTCTTAAGAACCCCATAGTTAAACGTGCATGCTGTAGAGAAATCATGGGAAGTCTCCTAACGAACGTGTGCTGTAACGACCCGAACCTAATCTTCTTTCTAATTACATTAATTACAAATTAATCAAATTAGGCCTAATATATTCCATGGTATAATATATATATATACAATATATGCAATATGGGGGTAAAGGATGAAAAAAAAATATAATAAATAAATTTATTTAAAATTTAGCAAAGGGGCCGAAGCCCCTTCCTTTTTTCGATCAGAAATGGCGAACAGGGGGGGTTCCTCGGGCCTCCCTGCCGGCAACTCACACACGAGAGAGGGAGGGGAGGTGCGGTGGCCGGTGACCGGGCCGACGTACACCAGCCGTTCCCCCCCTCCGGTTGACGCCCATCGCCTCATCAAGTACAGAGGGAGAGAGAGGGTTCGCGAAGGGGCTTCGACCCCTGGCCGGTGACTCACGCACACCTGTCGGGAAGGAGAAGGAGGGAGGCGCCGGTGGCGTTGCCGGCGACCTGACGCACGGCCAGCTGTCCCCACCCCGATCGAGCCCCACACTGGCGCCTCCAAATCTCACTCCAATACTTCTACTTGAATAAGCGCAAAGCCAATACATCCAATCCAAGATGAAGTAAGATATGCTAAACTAAGTTTCTGTAGAACTCCGTTTAAAATGTCTAGGGTGATTTACATTTGGGTACATTGAACTTTAGTGTATTCATTTGCAGGACCAATTTTTTGAAAAAGTCACAATCAAGTCCATTGAGTTATTGCACCTTTAACATTTGGGGGACAAATCACTGTTGAAGTTTATTTGCAAACTCCTAAACTTCTTGTATTTGCATTTTAGCCCAAATTCTTAAAAACTTACTTTCGAAAAATCAAAAATTGTGTATGCTACTTTTTGCTCATTATTAGTACTCGAAGTCCTCTTCCATCTCGTCTCAGAGCCATGTGATCAAAAATAGTTAAGATAATTAAGCTAATTAATGATTGATTAAGCTAATTAACTGTAATTAATGCTTGAATCATCACCTGCTTGCCCTGGTCCAAACTATTCACACATTGTTCACTTACCGGAAGCTATTTCTCTAGTAACACCTCAATTAAACTATATGAATGATATAGTTTTAGAATTAAAAGCAGAATTAGCTAAAATTAAGACCAAAGTCCATGAGCTTAAGAATTAGTTAACTATAGTCCATCTTTCACTCATTAACGAAGTTAAGTGTATCGAAAAATCTTCTTCCAATATTAGTACTCCATTTAAGCATAAATATCCTTTCCAAATCCCCAAAAAAAAATCCATTTCCTTTACAAGATATAAAAATCCAAAAAAGATGTGGGAGAAAAATCGGGTGAAAAATCGACTGAAAATATAGAAAAAGAAGATGGAGTATAAACAATATACTCTTAAAGAGCTACAAAAAATGTTCGAGAAAGAACAAAATCCAGAAGAATTGAACAAGATCATGGGCGCAATTAGTGATAAACATGACGTTTTGTCTGATGATAATTAAGAGACCAATAATGTCCAACTAGAAGAAGAACTATATCGGCATATGAATCTAATTAACTTAGAAGATCTCAATGTGTTATCATTAGAAGAAATCAGAAGAAAACTGGATAAAAAAAAATATGGTAAAATGACTGTTGAAGATGAGATCAATGAGATGGATGAAGAACTCGACTTAGGTGAAATAGAAACCAATCTAGTTAACAATGTCGTTCCTAAGTCTAAAGAATTTGGGGAACTGTCTAGAAGAAATACTCATTTTATAAGACCTAGGTACATTCCAACAGGACGTACAACTAATTTTCCCTTTGGGTTCATCCCAAGGAGAATCACGACCTTTGAAGAAATTAGTCTTTCCTCAATTAGTCAAACAGGATACATCTTAAACATTGATGGAGCCCGTAATAGAGAAGAAATATTTGAGCACTGGAAAAGAGGAATAAATAGTGTCTTAAACCTAAACACTACATGGACTGCTGCAAACTTCCTAAATGATATTGAACATAGTTTTTCTGGTACTGTAACTAACTGATACGATTCATTAAGTGAAGATGGTAAAATTACATTAAGAATGATGGAAACACCAACTACTTTGTTCAGAAATTTATGTAAGGAAATAGAAACTGAATTCATCGGAGCCAAACTTGATTCTGAAGAAAAAGCAACGGAATGGCAAAGAAAGATTAACAACATTGAATTATGGGACATGAGATACCTAGAAAATTATATTGCTGAATTCAGTCAATATTATTACAAAATTGGACATAATGAAACTAATCTTGGTATGTTCCATGACAAACTGTCATATCCGATAAATTCCATAATTAATGAAAAATACATGGCATGGCTTGAAAGAACAGATGTCATTGATACCCTTGGTTCAAAAATCTCTTATTTAAGAAAATAGGTCAATGATCAATATCTTGATCTCCTAAAGCAAAAGAAGATTAAGAAGCAGTTCTTAACTTGCTAGGATTCGCCTCACCATGGGGAAAAGAACCTGAAAAAAGAAGGAAAAGGAAATTCTACAAGAAAAAGAGCTTTAACAAGCAAAAGGGAGAGAAATATAGAAGAAAATATTATAACAAACCTAGTCCTAAAAAACAGAGATTTTTTGGGAAAGCAGTTTATTGTCCTGCAGGAAAAACAACTGCAAATGCTGGGCATGCGGAGAAGTAGGACATCATGCTAACGAATGAAAAAATAGGAAGAATAATAAGCCTATTGAAACCTTAGGAAGCCTAGATTATGTTAAGTTTAGTGAAGATGAGGCTTTAGACCTAGCTCTAAGTGACAACATAGGAATTGTTGAAATTATATTGGATAATGAATATGAATAAAGTGATTATGAATAAACAAGTCATATAATGGAAAATAACTCAATTAGTCTTGGTAATCTTCAAGGAGAAGAGTTTGTTGTAGACAATGAAAACAAAGATGTCAAAGGAGATTGGGTCCTTCCCATAATCCAAAAGGACATGATTTATAAAAGGTCCATCTTTCAATTAAAAAGCAAATATGTATGTGAAATGATGGAGGGATATCTAAAGATAAAGGATTATGAGTATGACGTTAGAGAAGTTAATCTCATCAATTAGAAAAATATCCTTAAGCATAACAAAGAAAGGAAGTACAGGTATATCCATGTTGGAAGTGTCCAAGTTCAAATCACTCCATTACAATATTTTGGAAAAGACATTGATCTATGTGCTTTACTCCATGATATTAGGCATACCAAATTTAATAATCAAATTATCACTAGGATTAAGACTAATTTATATAATGGGTCAGTAGGATTCAATTGTCGACCAGGATATTGTGAGAGTCTAAATGATGAATATGCTAAAAACTTCCTATCCCTTAAGATAATAACAGTTTGGATGGACATGAGAGAGGATATCCTTTAAGGATAGTTTGGAAACTTATCTACAAACTAGATAATATAATAGACCCTAAGACTAAGGTGACTATGATAGAGGCAGAAAAATTTGGAAGTCCTAACCCTATGTAAAAATTCCAGAGGATTAAATCCAATCTTCAAGAAATAAAAATTCACAGGCCATGGATTTCTAGCTTTGGCAAGCCTACAAAAATCAATAAGAAAAATATAACAAAAATTGATGAGGAGAATAAAATCACGATTATACCCCAATTATTAAGAAGTATGAGTGCAAGATCAGATTAGGGAGAAGGATCTTCATCTACTAAAGAATAGCTTAAAGAAGATGATCCAATTAGCATGACCAGTGAAATGAGTAGAATGCGTTTTGAACCCGCAAGAATAGTGTAGACCGAAGTATGAGTCTAGATAGAAAAGTCATAGGGTACAAAACTATAACTATTAGTGAGCCAATCTATGAAGAAGAATTAGTCAAAAACATGACTATGAAGATATGCTAAGAAGCTACCAATACAATTCCCAATGGCATCTATATCCCAATAAAGGTATGTTTGGAGGGATATAATAAGTATGAACTATGTGCCTACATAGATAGTGGTTGTTCTGTATTCTTTGAAAAAAGAACATTATTTTCAGAATTTATGTGGAAGAATGACAAAAATCTTTTACAAGTAAGGATAGATGATAATAGCATTATGAACCATAATGAGGCAATAGAAGGCTTATCCATAGAATTAGGAGGAGTCCAATGCATTATATCAGTTCTATAAGCAACTAATCAACCCTCTCATGATATGATTATTGGAAATAATTTTCAAAGATTACATTTTCCAAACACCTAGACCATAAACCAAATAATATTTACAATTAATGGTCACTCAGTTCCTATTGAAAAATTAAGGCTTACACTCATAAGAAAATTGAATTTACACGCAACCAACATAGTGAGAAGGTAATTCCTGCACAACGACAGGTAGAACTGACAATCTCATTGCTTGAGTTATCTATTAAAGAGTAGATTGTGGAACAACAAGAAAAATTATGCAAAGAACTTTACTCTGATAATTCCCTAAAATTTTGGGATAAAGATAAAACATTTGCTAAAATCACTTTATTAAATCCTAACACTATTATCCAAGTAAAACAAATAGTGTATACACACCAGGACATCCAAGAATCTAATAAACAAATCAAAAAACTTCTGGATAAAGGATTAATCAGGAATAGTAAAAATCCTCACACTAGTCCTGCTTTTATGGTAAGAAATCATGCTGAAGAAAAAAGAGAAAAAGCAAGAATGGTAATCAATTACAAAAAGCTTAATGATAATATTGTCTTTGATATTTATTATATTCCTAACAAAACACTCCTTGTTAATAGAATTCAATGAGCCTCTTGGTTCTCGAAAATGGATTGCAAAAGTGGATACTTGCAAATTCAAATGGATAAAGAAACTATTCCTTTAACCGCCCTTAGTGCCCCCACAAGGACATTATGAAAGGATAGTAATGTCGTTCGGTCTAAAGATTGCACCTCAAATATTACAAAGAAGAATGGATAACATCTTTAAAGACCTTAACTATTGTTGCTTAGTTTACATTACTGATATCCTTGCCTTTTCCAAAACCATAGAACAGCACAAAGATGATGTCTTAGGTGTCACCCAAAGATACATTGATCATGGTATTATACTTGGTAAGAACAAGTGCATTTATGCTGAACAAGAAATTAAATTCTTAGGCATTGTAAATTCCGCAGGTATACAGTTTATCATCAAAACTTTTACGAGTGTCGATCCACATGGAGGATCGTGAAATTAGATCACCAAAATTTTCATCGAAATTAAAGCTAAATATCAAATTAGCCAACATCCAAGTCAAGTTATTCCACCAAACAAATTGATAAACTAAATAAACATCAAGGTTAACATGCTTAATTTACAACCCAAATCAAAGAGTAAGATCCGCCCGAGGAGTAAGATACCAGATACGAAATAAAGGAAGAAAAACCTCAAGCCAAATGTAAAACATTACTGATATCAAATTCTTTTATCACTGGAGAAGCCGAGCAAGCGAACCAAGGCGAAACATAACCCAAGGCAACTGATCGACCCGAGATCAGCAAGGCAACATTGGCCCACATCGATTGTTCGAAATTAAAATAGGTAAAGTACAACGCACTTGAATCCAACACACCCAAACCAAGTCCACTAATTTTAGAACTCAAGAACAAGGTCTAAAACCTGCAAAGCAAAAATGAAATTATCGAAAACTGAAGATGAAAACACTCTACTTTTTGATCCCTCCTTCAAACGACCTAACATAGAAGAACCAATTGAAAAGTAAAAAACCCAAATCTGCGAACCGAAGAAAGTGAAGAAAACAAAAAAAAAACACTCTCAACACTAATCGACTTCGCTCTTTCCATCTACTCTGCGATTGCCCTCTATTTGAAAACCCGCAACTGCCTCTTCAATTGCCAAAAAACTCCCCATTGATGATGGTGAGTAATGATGGAATGAATGAGGAGAGAGAGAGCAAAGCGGTTTTGGGAAGACGAAGAGTCATGGTTGCTTTGCTTCGCCCTCTGTTTTGGGTTTCTTAGCAATGGAACTGAAGAAGAAGAAGAAGTGAAGGGGTAGGGGTGGTTGGTCATGTGTGTGGGGTGTGATCATTAAGTGAGAGGGTAAGTTGGGTCACGGCTGGAAAAGGGGGAAAGCAGATTGGCCAAGAAAAAAAAATGGAACTCAGCCTGTGAGAGGAAAGAAAAGAAAAGGGAAAGGCACCTGGTGCTGTGCTTGGGATCTGCTGATGACTGGCTGGGCCTGCCTAGGCAATAATTGGGCCAACCAAGCCCAACAGAAGGACGTGCAGCTGCGGGCTTGGGTGCTTGGGCTTCACCTGGCCTAGTTTAATTTTTTTTGGGCTTGCTTTACTTCCTTCCTCATTTCCCACTTGATCCAAGCTTGATTTTGAGCTAATTATTCATATTTTCTCCAAATTGTTCATTCCCTACAAAATAAACAAAATAATATTAAAATCCTAATTTAATAATTTATTTCAACCAATTATTAGATAATAAAATAATATAAAATATCATAATTTCTGGTTTAACAAATACTCACATACCTAAGTTTTGCTCGTCCTCGATTAAAATAAAACTAAAGATATTAGAAAAATAAAACCCTAACTCACTTTCGTAAAAATCACGGTTGCACTTAGCACGTGTAATAAGTCATTTAAACCCCTAGGTTACCCCTAGTGGAGGTGGAAGGTCTCGTGAGTGTTTCCAGAAGATATACCCACAAAATCTATACAAGAAAACCAAAACTAGAAAATCGAAAGTCTTTTTTGTTTTTCAAAAACTTATATACACAATACTGGGGAAAATATATACACATTTTAATCAACCATATCACTCAAGTAACCAAAGAACTAGTTCACATATAAACGCAATGTACACATTAAGAAACCCTTAATCCCCACTGATGACATCTATACACAATCTTTCACTCAACGTAGAAATTATGTATAAGCATGACTGGTAGAACCTCACTTTAGAGGAAATATGGAACACCCCCACTCATGTGTTTAAAATGTAATAAGGTTCACTCAACTCTCTTCCAATCATACAAACTACCTTAGGCTTGCTAAGATTCTCGAATCTCCACCACTAAAATGCAATATGCAAAACAATAATCAAGAGAACTTTTTAGGGTGGTAACGGGGCTAAAGGTAAGGTAAGAAAGGGACAAATGATTTGGAAAATGTGGAACACTCCCACTCATGTGTTTTAAAATGTAATAAGGTTCACTCAACTCTCTTTCAATCATTCAACTACCTTAGGTCTGTTAAGATTCTCGATTCTCCACCACTAAAATGCAATATGCAAAACAATAATCAAGAGGACTTTTCAAGGTTGTATAAGCATGACCAGTAGAACCTCATTGATAACATCTATACACAATCTTTCACCCTACTTAGAAATTATGTATAAGCATGACTGGTAGAACCTCACTTTAGATAAAATGTGGAACACTCCCACTCATGTGTTTAAAATGTAATAAGGCTCACTCAACTCTCTTCCAATCATACAAACTACCTTAGGTCTGCTAAGATTCTTAATTCTATATCACTAAAATGCAATATGCAAAACAATAATCAAGAGGACTTTTTAGGGTTGTAACAAGGTTGAAGGTTAAAGGTAAGAAAGGAACAAATGATTTGGAAAATGAGTAGCTAAAAGCTTAAGCTAATGAGCAACCAACACTTACACCAACTACAATAAGCACTCTTCCAGAACAAAAAAAGAACACACCCCACAATGAAATTGACCATTGGAAATGAGTATACACAATGACAACATCCATGCCAATCACACTTATTCACAACTCTTCTTTTTTGTTTTGAATTTTTTTTTTAGAATTTTTTTCTTCAGCTTTTTTCATTTTTCATTTTTTTTCCTTGAAACTTTTTTTCATTTGAACGTTTTCCATTTTTTCATTTTTCTTGATTTTTTTCCTTTTTTTTCTTTTGATTTTTTTTTTCAAGAAGAGAATGAATGAATGGCATGTACAAGAGCAAAATAACTCAATTCCAAATGATCACCATGATACATCAACCACATACCCCAAAATCAACCACCAAATTTATATAATACCTAAAAGTCACCCTCCAAATAATGAAGTGTAGCTTCAATAGCCTTGGCTTAGAGGTAGGAAATGTGTTTAGGCCGAGGGCTAAATTGAAGGGATCACAACAAAAAGGTCAAGGCTCAACAGGGCTAGTAAAGGGTAAGCATTCACACAAGGGTGGCAATTTGGGTATGCAACTTAAAAAAATAAAAGAATGCCTCTATCATAGCATCATAATGCACATGCTAAATGTAAGTTCAAAGATAATCAAAGCAAGTTCTAGAGATATAATCATGGAAGAGACACACATGAAAGAAAAATGTAAGACTAAATATGATGAATTAGTCCATAATGCTCAAAATCTCACAGGCTATCTACCACAGTCAAGCTTGCTTAGAAATAATGTTAGGGCTTAGGACCGTATACAAACGTCATACTTTTAAGACTAAGTTCAATCAATGCACACCACATCTATATGCAACCTAACACTAAGGTACAAGAGAACATAGCTAATCAAAATAGCATATACATTTCCCAAAACAAAACAAAAATCTTTTTGGATTTTGAAATTTTTTTAGAATTTTTTTTCCCCAATTTTTTCTTCTTTTTTAAAGCGAAGTTTCCCCTCCCCTACACTTAAATCTCACAATGCCCTCATTAGGAGTGAAAAGAAACATAAAAACCCCAAAAAAGAATGTATATACAAAAGAAAACATTACTCCAAAAGAAAGAAAAGTGACAAGATTCTAAACTCGAAAAGAAAATAATAAAAATAAAACAATGCAACAAACATATACAAAAGAAAACAAAATAAAAATAGGAGATAAAGAGGAACATTTATACCAGGTCAGACACAGAAGTACACCTAAACTACAGCCTCCAGAAATATACTTAGATAGAGGCTTATGGAGCATCAGCCACTCCATTTCACATTGAAAAACTACTACTCAAATCAAATCCCATTAGCGCGCGAAGTAGCTTGTCAAATAGGCAAGAACAACTCTATAAGAAAGTAAAGAGTTGACGTCAAAAAAAGCACATTCATAACATCATCGCAGCACAAGTAAGGGCCCGCTTCAACTTGTCAAATAGTTGGGCCCGATTTGAAATCAGACAGATGTACTCACAATTTTCCAATAAAGTGGCCGATTCAGACAGATGTACTCATAATTTTCCAGTAAAGTAGCCATCGGCCTAGAAATGTGATCGTCTTGAATGAGCAATCTAGGCAAAATAGTGGGTTGAAAATCCACAAGTCTGCTAATATCAAAAGGCATAAGAGTCCATTCGAAATCAAAAGTTTCAATGACAATGGTCTCAGACTCGACAAATTCAGACTTGCGAGATTCAAAAAGGAAGTCAGTAATGATGGCGTCAAATGAGAGGGATTCATATTCAACATAAAAACCCTCATTAAAACTTTCATCGAATACAAACCCACATGAAAAAGATTCATATTCCACAAGAAGGATATCATCATCAAAGTCCAAAATAGCTCACGAGACTCCTGGAAACAAATGGCTTCTGACTTATCTTTATCATGATGCTCATTTTAAGTCGTGATGCTCAAATCTAACTCACTAGGGTTTCCAAGGTCTTCACCCATCTCAAATTCACATGAGTGATTAAAAGCGACAGGTGAGTCGGCAAAAACTAGGACATCTTCAGTGACATCCTTAGGTGAGCTAGTGTGGGGTGCAATGTTAGATGGTAGACACGTAAGGAAGCTACTCTCTTGTTCTAGGCTAGGCAAAGACATAACATCATGAGACCTAGATTGATAAGAGGGCTCAAAATCATCATAAAAACTAACTTCAGGTTTAGGAGATCCTAAACTAGAGTCAGGCTCACAAAAGTTAATATCCTCCCTACTATGGTGAAAACAGTTAAAATATGCAGCAATTCTCTATTTCATAGTGTCTACCATTTGATTAGTCATTTTATTTATCTTTTTTTCAACACTTGCATATGTAGCATTAACATACTCACGATAGGGACAATTACAAGCATCGTGAGTAGAAGACTCACAGTAATCGCATAAAACAGGAGGCACAGAAGAGTAAGATGCGTCATATAAGTTCATTAAGTAGTCTGAATGGGAAGGATTAGCATGAAAAAAAGTCTCGCCATGAGTTGGGTATCTAAAATTCCCTTTAGCTTGTTCAAACGCATAGGTATCCCAAGCTAATTTTTTAAAGAAATCTCATACCTTGTCTTGAGTTTAAGACAACAATCCTATTATACCTCCAGGGCACATAGACTCTACATAACCTCTAGATTCAACATTCAGACCCACAGCTCACAATTTTTCCATTTTTGAAAATGTTGATTCAATTGAGTGCGATAATCGTTAAGTCTCGATAAATAACTCCAGAAAGGTTCATGCTCGAATTGTGAAAAATTAAAAACTGGCATTCTTGAATCTCTTTTCAATTTTAAGAATCTTTCAATTTTTTTTAGGATTTTCAAAAAAATTTCTTTTTTTAAAGGTCTTTATATATGAAAAGAAAAACAAATTAAAGACCCTAGGATCCCAACTATAAACTAATGACTAAAACAAAGAAAAGAAAGACACTGGCAAATAATTAAGTTAACAAAACAAAATAAACTAAAAAAAATAAAACTACGTGATCAAAATAAAAAAGAAAGGCTCAAACACCAAATAGTAACCTAACACAAAAAAATAGAAAATAAACACAAACACAAAAGAAGAGCGTTTTTTTCGAATTTTTTTGGGGCTGATTCTGCTGCTTCTGTGTCTGTTTTCTACGCAATATTCAAACTGTTAGTCCTTTTTTTTCAGCACAAAATAATAACTAAAATCAAAATTAAATGGCCCAAAATAAAAACCAAAATATAAACTCTAATCGAAAATAAAAAAACAAAAGAAATCTCAACTACACTAAAACAACTAAAACTAAATCAACGCACACAAAATCGAAAAATCAAAGATACGAAACAAAACAGAAATCGACGCAAATGACTCAATGCAACCTAACTCATCTCCGGCAACAGTGCCAAAAACTTATTGTAAATTCCACAAGGATACGGTTTATCATCGTAACTTTTACGGGTGTCGATCCACAGGGACGATTGTGAAATTAGATTGCCAAAATTTTCATTGGAATTAAAGCCAAATGTCAAATTAACCAACATCCAAGTCAAGTTATTCCACCAAATAAATTAATAAACTAAATAAACATCAAGGTCAACATGCTTAATTTACAACAAGAATCAAAGAGTAAGATCAGCGCAATGAGTAAGATACCAGATACGAAATAAAGGAAGAAAAACCTCAAGCCAAATGTACAACACTACTCATATCAAATTATTTTATAACTGGAGAAGCTGACCAAGCAAACTAGGGCAAAACAGAACCCAGGTCAACTAACCTGAGATCAGCAAGGCAACATTGACCCACATGGATTGTTCGAAATTAACATAGCTAAAGTACAACTCATTGAATCGAACACACCCAAACCAAGTACTAACTTTAGAACTCAAGAACAAGGTCTGAAATCTAGAAAGCAAAATAAAATTAACGAAAACTGAAGATGAAAACACTCTACTTTTCGATCCCTCCTTCAAACGACCTAACATAGAAGAACCAATTGAAAAGTAAAAGACCCAAATTTGTGAACTGAACGAAAGTGAAGAAAACAAACCCAAAAAAAAAAATCTCAACACTAATCTACTTCACTCTTTCCATCCGCTCTGCGATTGCCCTCTATTTGAAAACCCGCAACCGCCGCTTCAATTGCCAAAAACACCCCATTGATGATGGTGAGTAATGATGGAATGAAGGAGGAGAGAGAGAGAGCAAAGCAGTTATGGGGAAGACAAAGAGTCGTGGCTGCTCTGCTTTGCCCTCTGTTTCAGGCTTTTCAGCAATGGAACCGAAGAAGAAGAAGAAATGACGGGGTGGGGGTGGTTGGTCACGTGCACGGGGCGTGATCATTAAGTGAGAAGGTAGGCTGGCTCACGGCTGGAAAAGGGGGAAAGCAGCCTAGCCACGAAAAAAAAAAAGGAGCCCAACAAGTGAGAAGAAAGAAAAGAGAGGGGAAAGGCGCCTGGTGCTGGGCTTGGGATCTCCTGATGACCGGTTGGGCCGGCCTAGTCAATAATTGGGCCAGCCAGACCGAACGAAAGAAGGACATGCGGCTGCAAGCTTGGGTGCTTGGGCTTCGCCTAGCCTATTTTAATTTTTTCTTTGGACTTGCTATTCTTCGTTCCTCATTTCCCGCTTGATCCAAGCTTGATTTTAAGCTAATTATTCATATTTTCTCCAAATGGTTCATTCCATACAAAAGAAACAAAATAATATTAAAATCCTAACTTAATAATTTATTTCGACCAGTTATTAGAGAATAAAACAGTATAAAATATCATAATTTCTAGTTTAACATTAGGTCTAGAAATAAAAGCTATACAAATCATCTTACAAAAACATATTCTAGAAAAAATAGAGAATTTGACTGAAAAGATTGAAGATACGAAACAAACTAGAAAGGTTTCTTGGATGCCTTGCCTATGCTTCAAATTTCATCAAAGATTTGGCTAAACTAAAAAAGCCATTACAGCAGAAACTTAACAAAGATGTGAGTTGGACATGGACCACTAATGATTCAAAGATTGTCCCGAGCTTCAAAAAAATGAGTAAAAATCTTCATGCTCTTAATTTACCTAATTAGGGAGATGATTTAATTCTTGAGACAGATGCCAGCAATGACCACTGGAGTGCGGAACTCAAAATCAAAAAATGAGAAAAACTTTGCAAATATTTCAGTGAAAGTTTTAATAATGTAGAATGCAACTATCCCACGATGGAAAAGGAAACTCTTGCAGTCATAAGGGGAATTGAAAAGTTCTTAATCTTCTTAGCCCTAAAACCTTTTCTTATCCGAATTGATTGCAAAGGAATACTTGGTTTTGTGAAAAAGAATTTATCAAATATGCAAGCACAAGGGCGACTCCTACATTGGCAATTATGGCTTAACAAGTTTTCCTTCTCTATTGAACATATACAGGGATCGAAGAACTCTCTAGCAAATAGTTTAACTTGAGAACTTGCTAATGGTGATCACCCAAGCAGAACTCCTGCCAGAAAAGGAGGAAATCCATGATGAAATGCCATTATTACGAGAACGGATTACTCTTTCTAGTGAAGTCCTTATTGATAACTTGGAATTCCATACAAAAAGTAGATCGCGTTTTGGTCTGCTATCTTCAGCCTACCCAATAGCCTAAAGATTTTCCCTTCTAGAGTTATAAGTTAATTATCTTAGATGTCCTTATGATATCCAAGAAAAAATAAGTTCTCATGTCTAGGAAAAATGGTTCAATGAGTGGTATGTAGCCTGCATTGACTATTATCATCATTATTCCTATGATATTTGGGAGTCTCAGAGTACAACGATCTACTTTCCTGATAAGTCTGGAGTTGGTGGTGTTACGTTCCCAACAAATTCAATCTCTCCAAATGATCCTGTCATTAAAGCCTAGGAATACGAGATGGTACTTTACTTTATAGAAATCCCATATCCGAAGTACCCATTTTTCTCAACACTAACTAAATTTCAGGAATGCATGTTCCAAAGAATACATTGGATTCTTACATCTCCTGATGGTCCAACAAAAACTCCATTTAGCAGATGCTTGATGATCGAATATGAGAATGAAAAAGCTAAACCAGCCCATTATCTTGTTCAGATCGTTGATTACGATGATCTCTATGATCAACGACAAAAATGATTTTCAAAACGATGAGAATTAATTACTGATCCTGCTTTAGCAAGAGCTATCGGGCATCAAAGTTGGGACAAGGAAAAACATTAATACATTGCAGAAACACTATGTTCGCCTATGACAATGAGTTTAAAGAATACATGAAAGTGGAACGAGCAGTTTCAGAAGATATCTGTGATTATCTCTTTGATGTTGTAGCTGGAAAGTTCTTATCAAAGAAAGGGAAGAAATATGTTCTTGAATTATTTGAGAAATGGGATCCAGAGCATCTTAAACAACTTGATAAAAATTTTGATGATTATCCAAATAATGATGGTCTGGAAGATATAATTGGAGATGAAGGCATGTAGAATCTAAATAATGATGACTAACCTTATCATCATTAAAAGCTCTGAAAAATGGTTACTACATTACTGTACTATTTTGACAACTGTCTGGTCTGTAAAATAAAGTGGTGTACTATACCCATCAGTGTGTACTGTGGCCATGTGATAAATTATTATGTACTGTAGCCATTAGGCCATCCTATGTACCCCCAACCCTCTATAAAAGGAGATGCCAAAGGCTGAGAAGGGGCACTGTCGTTTGAACATTCTTGAGCAAAAGGGAAGTTGGGATTCTCTATTTCTCTATGAGCAAGCATCTCTGATGATTTTAGTAGCTTAAGTCCCTCTTCAATATTTCCATTATAATATTTTCACTTACAAGCTTTCAATAAAAGAAGTTTTCCAGTAGGGAACGTTGTTCAATCAGACCTTATGTCTTAAATGTTATAAGTTCTTAATTAAAGTCTCACTATCCTTTAAAATATAAAACTTGATTAGTGACTACGGTTTAAGATAGAAAACGAAACATATCTGTGCTGTACCTAATCTAAGGAAGATGTGGTTGAGATTAACAATCTCTGTAAACTGGAAGCTAGAGGACCGTTAGGGTCCAGCACCGACTAAGTTCAGGTAACGGTCGAAACACTCTAATTAAGTTTTAATTATTTTTCCTAAGCATGGTGAGCCTATAACCACAGAATGTATAATATATAAGATATAAGTAGTAGATTGTGATAACTAGTACCAATAAAGTCATTATAAGAAGTTTAATCGAGCATATTTCTTGAAAAAACCCTAAAAATAGCTTATTTGCATAGCTAACCCCTTTTCAGGGGCCTTTATGCAATTTCTAAAAGTTCAAAGACTAAAATAATAATAAAAAGTACCAGGAAGTCACTTGTACTGGAACTGGAGGTACCAAAGTGTTAAGTTTTTCAAAACCGAGTCTAACGTGTGAATACGCTAAAACTGGAGGTACCAAAGTATCAAATTTTCAAATGTCTAGTAATAACCATGTCTTCGTCAATAGCTTTGATATCTATTAGTTTCGTGGTGTTCCAAACTTCTGCAGCCAATTGATTACTAGATTCTAGAATCTCCATGAATCTTCTGATCTTCAACCACATCTATATGTGCCTTGGCATGTGCTTTTTAGGTAGCTTTTTTCTCTGGGATGAAATTTAGTTGCTTTCGAATTTGCTTCGTAGGCTCTTTTGTACAGGCACTCATGGAGTTTAGTGTGTCTTCTTTCCTTTTTTTTCTCGATATATCCCTCTTTTTCGAAGTCTCCAACTATCGTAAAGAGGAACATCATATCACCCACCTTCTTCAATGTTATCAGGTCAGTTTAGGTGTCTTATTGCTATTGACAATTTTGCCCCACTTCCTGATCATTAAATCATTCGGTCATTCCTATGTATCGATGGCCTTTGGGTTCCACAATTGGTAATTTTTTACCTTTGGAGTGTTTGGTAGAGAGGAAAATCATTTTCCATAGAAAATGTTTTCCTCAAGAAAATGATTTCCACCTACATTTTCTACTGTTTAGTAGAATGGAAAATTATTTTCTTTTCACTTCATTTTTTGCTGTTTGGTAGAAGGAAAAACTATCTCCCAAGACAATAAGTTGTAATAGTTTAGTACTAATAGGCTAGGCTAATGGATAACCAATCATCCTAGTCATCAAAGAGGTCTTACAAAGTCATAATAATATCCAAAGATATTAAAAAAAAAAAGAGGGGGCAAAGGGTGACGGGGATAAGAAATATCACTCCATTTAATTGTTCTCCTTAAATTTTTCAAGTTAAATCCTCCTAAGTTTCTCACTTTTGGCTAGAAAGCCCTTGGCTAAGTTTTCGCGCTCAACGAGATGATCAAAAGCGCTACCTAAGAACTCCTCTTCAAACCCTTCGGTTTTCATGACTTCTTGATAAAGAAGGTCGACGTCGAGCTTCGATTTAGGTATCTTTCGTAGAGCCAAGGCGACTTCTCCCATTTGGGTGTAGATATTTTGAAGTTCCAAATCATTGTCGCGTGTCCTCTTTCGACTTTTTCTTTATTCCAAAGGCACACTTGAAATCGATTGTTTATCATTGTCTTTCATAATCTCGCTGTCACTGGTGCCTTTCTTTTCCAAATTTGTTGTATTTTCATGTGAGTGTACTTTAATATCATCAAATGGCTTGGCACCACTTCCTCGAGTGACATCCTTTCCAACTACAACAGCCATTTCATCATACATATCAATTTTCTTGTTTAGATACTTTTCATGAGTTGGATTCGCCTATTAAACAAACTTATTAAATCATATCATAACAGAATGAATACGATCACAGTAGCATAAGGAGTAACCACATCATAACAACTTATTAAACAATATGATCACGGAGAGTTTCAACTGAAATGATAACAGTAAAGTGATGAGTTTCAACTGAAATGATAACAGCAACAAATGATAACAGTAACATATCAAACTCAACAACAAATGATAATAGCAAACTTAGCAACACAGGCAGATTGACATCCAGCAATACAGGCAGATTGACAATAGCAACACAAGCTAAAGTCAACCATACAACCTTACATTTAGCTTGATATCCAAACAGTTAGCTAAACTCAGCCTTACAGTTAGCTGAACTCAGCCTTATAGCCTTACAGTTAGCTTGAAGAAGCTGCAGTTAATTATTCAACACGGGCAGATTTCCATGTAGATTTCTAAAAGCTATCCGGTAAGGATTAAATTGCACCATCAAACTCAGGAAGCTGAAATGAAAACAAGCATTGAACAACTACTATTTGTACTTAGATTTCCAGATAGATTTCCAGGCAGATTTCTGAAAGATGAAATGAAAACATGCTCAATAAGAGAGAAAGTAGTGAAAACATTGTCTTAGATTTCCAGATTGGACATAAGAAACAACAGTCACTGGAAGAAAGGAAAGGAAGGCAAGTGCGTAACTAAACATGAGAATGCAAGTGTGTTCAAGTGCATAAGGCACAGCAGCCACTGAAAATGCAAGAAAAAAAATCAGATTTGTCAAATTCCTCCATCAGATTTGTACATCAAGGAAATAATCAAATTAAATTGCTCTTGAGTACCACTTGCTTCGTCACCCTAGGGAGGCTCAGTTCTCTCTAGATTATTTATAAAAATTGCACACAGGAGTAACCACTAGCTAAACATGAGAATGCAAGGAGTAACCAACATCACTACATAACTAAACTAAATAGGACCCCTAGATTAAATTGCACCACCAGCTACACTAAACTAACACCAAAATTTGCCACATCATTGATACAACTGAACTTAATAACTGAACTAATTGGTTTATTTGTTGTGCTATATCATTAATACAACTGCACATAGGACAAATCGATGCCCTCATGACAAACCCAGACAGCCTATAAAAGACAAAAAGAAAATCATAAACAGTTCACTATGTTACACACCTCATTATATGTGTTGTACACAGTAGGTGATGCAGTGATCATTTTCAGGTTGTCATCCCACCCAAAACCGGATTCTTTGTCTCTGAGTTTAGATATGACAACCCATGCATTTTTCCCTGTCTTCATATCATTGTCTATGTGCTCAGGCAAGCATTTGACATTAAACTTCTTTGATATGGCATTTGTCGCTGCAACATAAGATGAAGATTTGAAAGAATTGTTTGGTCGATTTTCCTTTTGAACTTCATTGGCCAAAAAAGCCAACAACTCCTTCGACATTGGTTTCGACCACCGAAATTGAGTTTTCTTCTTTTCATTAACATCTTTCATTTTCCCTTTTTCCATGCTATAAAAGGCAGCAGCTCAGGGAAGCAATAATAAGATTAGCAATAATAAGGCAGCAGCTCAGGGAAGCAATAATAAGATTAGCAATAATAAGGCAGCAGCTCGAGGAAGACAATTAGCTGAATATAAGTCTAAAAAGTCAACATTAAATTCTAAAACTTCTTACAGAAACACCAACATAGAGTCATATAATTATATGTTGAACTTTCTCATAACTAAGAAACACTACGAGCTTGAAAATCTTGCCACATCGCATTTGCTATAGCATACCTTTTTGTTTTCCAAACTTGATTTTCTTCTCTCTCTTCTCTTTGTGACGTTCTTTGTCTCTGAGTATTAGATGAGAATTGTAGTTCCATTTCCCTCATAATTTGATCATTTGGATCGACGCCCCTAAGAAAATTGTGTAACACGCAACAAACAAGAACATCTGCTTGTGTTCGAAAATCCCAAAATGGCTCCACATCTAGCACACGAAATCGCTTCTTCAAGACACCAAATGTTCTTTCGGTTTCAACTTCTTTTCTCTCATAGTATTTAAGAAAAATAGTCGTGGCCCATAAAAAAGCACTCGTAGCGGCAATCACCAAATGTTCTTCCTCTAATTGATCATCCATCTAGAAAATCCCATAACAAAAATTACAAGCATCACTATCAAAAGAACAAATCAAATAGAACAGAACAGCCTCAAGTATCACTATCAAAAGTTAAATTATATCAATTCTGATCTATTATGTATAAAAATTACAACTCTATTATACAACCCTATTATGTATAATTGAGAAAAACAAAGCAAGCTGTCTGGCTTGTCTTTTTCAGCGAACATAGAGTCAATAGAGAATACAAATTATGATTGAGAAAGCTCTTGCATTCAATGCTCAATTGTAAACCTAACCCTAACCCCACAAATCCCAAAACGATGAAGACCCATTCAAAAAGTTGTACCCATTACTATTAGCTATAGCATACAACCATCATTGTTAAATCATGAAATACAGAGCAAAATGATGTCTTCTGTTTACTCTAGGAACAATCCCATAACAACAATTTACCAGATGAAATATTGTTTCTGAGCATGCTATTACAAGGAATCTGATCAATTCATGGAACAATGGGTTTTTAGAATGCTTCCAAATTATAAAAGTCTATCAGGGGAAATTTTGCAAACCAACCACCATAAACCCTAACAAAAGATACCCACATCCATTAAAGCGACTTAATTAGAAAAAGCAGTGTTTACCTGAGTCGAGTTTGAGAAGAACAAAGAGCAGGAACGTAGATAAGTCCACAGATGAATTCAAGAACACCAAAATTTCTGAGCAAACCCTCAAATTGGGATTATAGGAGCAGTGTTTACCTGAATCCGAACTAGTGGTTAGGAAACCCAATCAAAAACGTTTGAAAACCAAAAGGCTAAGCGACATGAACAATACGAGAGGTAGAAATTGGATCAAACATTTGATTTTTAAGCAAATTCATGAAAAAAAATTGAGTCAAAAGCATATATCTACAATAGAAGTTGAAAGTGGAGACATTACCTGAGCAAAATTCATAAATTTGAGACTAATGAGATAGGGTTTAGCTGATTGAAGCATGAGTAAAGAGAGAGAAAGTAGCGAGAGAGGGAGAAGTCGACTGAGTAAGGTTTAGCCGATCTGAGTGAAGAGAGAGAAAGAAGCAAGTGAGGAAGGGGGGAGACGTGAGTGTTGTGGGGTGGTTTTTGGAAAATCAACTTCCCTAGTCTCATAATGGGAAAATATTTTATATCATTAGGGGGAAAATAAATTTCCCAAGAAAATCATTTTTTAACTTTTTTTGCACAAAACAATGGAAAATAGAATTTTGATTTTCCTAAAAAAATATTTTCTCCGCTACCAAACACTCCCCTTGGGGATTAAAAGGGCTTCTAATGAATGAACTTGAATTTGTCAGAATTACGTTTTGGTGAACTTCCTCCGAACCCAATTCAATACTCCCTTCTCCTCCTTCCTCCGAATCCAATACAATACTCCCTTCTCCTCCGCTTATCCTCTTCCTCTTGTTGTTTCTCCCCCTTCAAGCTTTATTCAACACAGAGGTTTAAATAGGACACCTTTTAACATTCATCACTTTGCAGATCATCAAAACCGTCTCCAACGAAAACAACTGCCCACCTTATTTCTAAAGTGCAATAACTCTTCATCAGAGTTAATTCTTTCATCTTCCGTCTTCTACCAAACCTCAAGCAAGACCGTTTGCCAAAACCAAGTGTTCCACTAACATTCATACTTTCGAGATTCAGAGAAAGGTTGTTAGATAAGTTGGACACAACGTCATCTACCAAGCCTCAAGCAATGTTGAGAGAACCGGCTCGGTAATCAACCCGGTCGGACGAGTGGGTCATGGGTCAACCGGTTGTATCGTTAGAACCGATATTGGACCGGTTGACTCGGATTGCCATTAAATTATATTAGACCGGCATGACCCGGTAGATCCTGTATTAACTTTGGCTCTATTTTTTAATATTACATTTCTGTAATAAAAAAAATAATATAAGATTTGTGTTGATTTTTCCTTGCACATAAAAAAAATATATAGAAACTGAACATATGTATTCATATTAGTCGCATTCATATTACAAGGCTAAACTTTAGCCCACTTACTCAGCCCCTGCCCATCTCAAAATAAGAAAGCAATAAAATAAAATAAAAATAAAATAAGGCAATGCTAATATTTAATAGAAAGTGAAGTGAAAGGAGTTTCAGCTTCCAACCTAAAGTGATAGGGTTCTTTCTACTTTTCGCCATTGCATTCATCCGCCTCCAAAGTTCAACCTCCAATCGTCCTCTCTCTCTCTCTCTCTCCATGTGAACCATGGATGCTAGAGAAAAACCTTGCCTGAGCCAAAGGCCCTCCTCTGGATGTTCTAACCTTGCCTGAGCGAAAGACCCTCCTCTGGTTGTTCAGTTGGCTATAGCCAGCCGGAAAAAAAAAAAACCGAGTTCACCAGGTGGGATTGCCGGTTTTTCCAAGCGCTTCCTCCGATTTAACCGCAATTTGACCTGTTGTTGACCAGTTTAATTATCAAGCAGGTTGAAGAGCATGTTCGGACCGGACCACTCACCGGCTCCCGGGTGAACCGGTTGAACCAGCCGGTCCGGTTCGGTTCTCGCAACATTGGCCTCAAGCAAAACCGTCTGCCAAAACCAAGTGTTCTGCTAGCATTCATACTCTTGAGATTCAAAGAAAGGTTGTCATAGATAAGTTGGACACAATAGTCTCCTCTTACCTGTTCACCCCCCCCCCCCCCAAAAGGCCCGAGTCCGGGTAAGTATCTAAGCCTCAAATGTGACCTTCCGAAACGCACGTATTTTTTAGCCGTTGGTTGTGCTGAACACGTTTCTAGTACAGCAAGAGATGTTTTTTTTTTTTTTGGGGGGGGGGGGGGGGGGGAGGGGGTTGTTGGTGCCCAACAATATAAATCAATCTACCTAGTTCCTGCGTTTCTGCCGGAAAAAATCAACTGCACATGATTAGGAAATGTACAAATAGCACAATTAAGAAATTCAAAAAAACAGAAATAAATCTTTGAATACGAGTTGGAGACAACATTTGACGCAGGAGGAGACTGCAGCATCAATATTATCAGTCTTCCCCTTCATCATCTTCAGGTAAGCCAGTCTCATCCCCAATACCTTCAAGCAGCTCGTCAACATTCTCACCCAGTGCCAATAGCCTCTCCGTGAGCCTCTCCACCTTGCTCTGCTCTTGGCCAAGACAAACAAGCAGATCGTTCAACTCTGCCTCACTTTCCTTTAGAGCCTCTTCTCTTACTTGAGATTTTATTGCTTCGAAATCTGGATAACCCCCATCTCTCAAAGTCTGAACTTCTTTCTCCAATTGCAAATTAGCCTGTTCAAGACTGTTATAGGCATCAGATAAGCTCTTCAAGTCAGATTCCATCTTCCCAGCTAAATTACAGTACATAGAGGCATCAGATTCTATTTTGGCTTTCCCTGCCTTGAGAACTTCCAACCGCTGAGATGCTTCATGGAGTTCTCTACGTAGATACTCAATCTGGGCTCTCTCCGATGGGCCACTAGTTCTTTGCTCAACCTTAACCCCTGTCTTAGCCAAGTCTTCTGCTAGGCTAGCATTGCGGACAAGGAGATCCTTCAAAAAAGCAAGAAGAAACGATATCAGTTTAAAGACACTTAAATTCTTAATCTATAAACTCGGTCAAATTCATATCAAGAAATTTCACATGTCAATTCTCCTGCACAAGCCAGGGTGCTTAATGACCTTCCAGAACACCCTGTGGTTGCATCAACGAATTGGCGATTCTAGACGACCACCGCAGGCAAGACAAACTAAAATACTGTTGGGAAAGTTCATTCTATTAAACAGCACCAGATGACAAAAAGAAACACAGAATATCATGGATGGTATGGTTCAGCATAACTCTTAAGTTCATTACCCTACATCAATCACTTGCAAGAGTGGCCCACTCAGCCTACATGGAAGGTTTGGGTATCTCAAATTTCTACATTTTCAAAGTGATCAGAAGCCATAATCACTTAACGTAATTAGATTACAGTTCTACTAAAATGTACTACTATTATTTTTTATTATTCAATTTCCGGGGCTCTTACATTGCAAAGAATCAACAAGCATTGTTGATTTGACAAGTAGAGCATTGTCCTAAGGCAAAGTGACATGCCCAGAACCCTGTCACATATCAGAGTGGCAGGTTATCAAACTCCACAATCACCTTGAATCTTGGAACCGCAGGATAGCCTAGCCAACTAAAATTAGCATTTCAAAATCAATAAACTTTGTTAACCACTTGATCACAAGGGAAGGATGAAAGAGATAAAAATTGAACAGGGGGCACAAGAAAAGCTCCCCGACCCCCCCCCCCCCAAAAAAAAACCCAAAAAAAAGAAAAGAAAGAGATTAATAGAAAGAAGGAAAGAAAGAAACCATCCAATCACAGAGAGCTCAGAGTGGTTACAACTTGAGCTAACTAGCATCCAACACAAATGCATGACATTACACTGTAATCAGATTACAACATTACCTGTATCTCAGAGCATTGCTTCTCCACAAAGGATCTCAGGCGGTCGATGTAGTCCCCATCACTCTCCCCACTTCTCTGTTCTAATTCAGCTGGAACCACTGCAACCTTAGCCTTTGGATTGCTGTAGACCTCCACAAATTTCTCTCTAATGTTCGCCTCCAGATTACTGACCAAAGTAACAAAGCCAACATCAAAAAGCGACACTAGAATTGGATTATCCTCATTCCTCTTATCAACGACATAAGTTCCATCTTCTTCAATATCTGCCATGCTAGCAGCACTTGATCTACTCAAAGGCTTCCGCTGCTCAGGAAGCTTCCTACAGGAGAACAAGAAGCTCTTTTGCATCTCATCAAACTTCAGAAAGTACGAGGTAAGTCCAATTTTCTGGCTGATGGCATCAACTATGGCAAAAGCATCCTTGCCACTTTCAACGCACTTATTATAAAGAACACACTCACCCAGGACAACAGCTGCCATGCCGCTGATGCATACTGTCACAGACTCATTGGAAACCAACTCAATCAAGCATGCGAGGTGGGGACGTGCATCCAGAAAACATTGTACTGCACTTGGGTACTCAACAAGCCATATGATCAGCAATTTTAGAATCATTTCTTGGACACAGAGGCTTCCTTTCCCATTAGGCTTCCCGTCCTTACTAGCCAAGGAAGAAACAAAAGCCAAGTACTTCACCATACGGTGCATTAGTGGCTCCGGAGGTCCAATAGACTGTGCAGGCGCCTCAAGCTCAATTTTTAAAGCCTGCAAATTCTCAAAAGATTATATACGCAAGATAGTCATAATCCCAAAAAATAGCACAACAGTAACTTCAGTTTACAAAAGGGCACGCACTCATCAGCAATAAATAAGTCAGCATAATTTTCTTTTTCCTGTCTTTCATTAATACTCAATAAGAACTCAAAGGAAAGGAAACCAGAGCTCTGCATCAATCAATCATGCAAAAAGAGAAGACAAAAGTATATGAAGAAGATATCATTCTTAAGAAGAAAGTTGATTAGTTACAAGAGGTGCACCTGGCTCTTGTAAAATGCAACATGGCCTTAAGGTTGGAAAATTGTGATGTAGCATATAACATCAGGTATGTTCAGGGAGGTACTAATGAAGAATACAATATACAAATGTGACAGAAACATGAACATAGACATACGGTGTACTGAGTTATATCTTCACAGAACAAGTAGCTTCTAACTGATGCAGTAAAAACCTCTGGCCACCAGACCCAAACCTTTGAAACCAGCATTCAACTCCCAGTTTCCTCATTTTAACGGAACAAAGGAAAGACAGAGGGGAAGAGGGGAGCCATTGGAAGAGAAAGTGTCATTTTTAGTTGGAAATCAACAGGTGACAATCAGCCCAGGAAGGGGAGCATTTTGCTTGATAGCTACATGGGATTGATCAGTTTCTGCCTCATTGGTGGTTGGCTGGAGCTCTTTAGGGTTCGATTTCAATAGTGGCTGAATCTATTCCACAACATCTGTCAGTATGGCAATCCTTGGGAAGCAAATTTAAACAAAAAGATCATGTTAGACTTATCTATGCATAATTCGGTATGGGAGGGCTCCTTTGAAGGGAAAGTCAAACAGAAGGTCATTATGGTCATTCAATGCATGGACAAAGATGTTTTTGAGACAGACAACGTTTATTCTTCTTCAATGGAACTAATTGGGTTTATTGCCAGCTTCTTCATGAATAGTGATTAATTTCCTTATAGTTGCATTCATTTCTTTTGGACCTATTGGTTCACTAAGCAATGTAATTTTTCTTCAACCATAGAGAGAGAAAGAGACAGAGGAGCACTCCTGAGTGGATTCCAAGCCGTTTTTCATGGAAACCCAAGCTGGTAGGCTGAGAAACGACCACATGAATCATGAAATGATGCCAAAACAACTTATGACTGATGACCAAATGTGATAGAAAAAGGCTAGTATGGAGGGAGGTACAGAAAGGGTCTACAGAAGCATAACAGAGCCTCTACTTTCAAAGATGTCACTCCAATAGTGACTATATCCCCACTCAAGCAGGGCCAAATTTTGTTGACTAACAGTTGAGAACCAGGCAGGCAGAAGAAGCAAGGACAATTCTCACACTTGATGCCCAGTGAGTGGATCCAAGCCAATTTCCAGGCAAAGTCAAGATGGCAGGACGACATACAACCACGGGAATTAAGGAACAGTGCACGAACAACTATTACACTGACAAGTGATGGGGCTCATGACGAAATGCAGCAGAGAAACAAGAATAGGACAAGAGACACCAGAGAGGCTTTGCAGAAACGTAACAGAGCCTATGCTGTCAAAGATGTTACTCCTAAGTGAATATAACATCGCTATTAGGATTGACAGCCCACTTAAGCAGACCGCATTTTTGTTGTTGTTCATTTGTAGATGACAACCAGGAAGGCAGAGCAAGCACAGACAATTCGGAATACTTGATGCATTTATTTACATCAAGGTTTGCAGAATGTAGTCTATGTAGACCATTTCATTCACTCCATGATGCAAACAGATATCATGGGAAGATATACTCTAGAAGACACAGGAAATTTAGGAATTAGGAATTTTTATTTAGGAAGACATTATCTTTTAGTTATCTCCTTCTATCATTTAGCTAGCAATAATCTCTCTTTTATTACATTATCCTTTAGTTTCCTTATTGTTTATACTGTATTTTTCTATTTAAACTACTGAGTATGTTTGAGGGAGGCAATTGGAATTGAATTGAATTGAATTATTGAGTGTTTGAAAGTGCTTGTGTAAATTTTCCCGGTGTAAAAATCGCACTTAGAGCGTCCTATGTAAAATTTGGTATGAGAGCTCACAATCTTTGCTGCTGCCCTTTGTGTCTTCCTTTTCCCGTTATTTTCCCCTTGCACATTCAAAAAAAAAAAAAAAAGCTGCAAACCCTAACCGTAGCAACCAAAGTCTTCGAACCACCACCCAGACGCGTCGCCCACCACCCCACAGTCGCCACCTCAGTCCGACCATTGCCCGCCCTACACCGCTACCAGCCGCCCGCCGAAACCCTAAATCCACAAATTCGCAAAACCCTAAATTGCGAATTGGCCAATTTTTCAAACCCTAGATTCTCAATCCGCCCTCAATTCATCTCAATTTCCCAAAATTGACTCCACCCCTTCCATCTCCTCTTCAATTCGACCCAAAGCCCTCTATCAATTGCACGAGAAAGCCTCACGTCATCCCTCAATCAAGTGCTTGACTCACTGTGAAACCCTGAACCCGCGGCCAATTTGCCTGCAAATTGAGGGCTTTGTGCCTTTGGTCCTTGACAGAGGGGGCCAAAAACCTCTTGGCCATGCCGTCCCACCTTTGCAGGCCCATCCTCTTGCTGGAAAATGCCCTTGCAGTCTAGTGCCCAAGTCGCTGGCCGGTTTGCTCCTGTTTGAAGTATCAATTCATGTGCTGGTGTTATAGCCGTCCAAAAGTGATTATGAGACATGAAGCTGACCGTTCCAAGTTCGGAAACCACTCATGCGAAGGCTACTGCCTTGTTCCCTCACCCTCGGGTCAGTTCTGCAGCAGAAGGTGCGGATCTTAGACCAACACTTGTGAACCGCTAAGAGGTACGAGGAACTCAAACTACTTCGGCGATTGCGTAGATTTTTGCTGCGAAAATTAGACTAATATCTGATTACTTGGAGTTTCAAGCAATCACGTTAATCTTGATTTTCCTGTTCCAATTTCCCTGGTGCGTTTGATTCATATCAATAACCCATATCAGTTTTTGTGCTCTGCTATGTGTAGTGATTGCTTACTGCAATTTAGATTAATCTCAGCACGTACATTCATTGTTTGCCTTCAGCATCTCATCATCCCCCAAACAGCCTTACCAATCCCATATTGACGTCCTTTCTAAAAGACTCAATCCCATATTGACGTCTTTTCTAAAAGACTGGACTATCAGGATGAGAAGCTTGACCGACAAAAGGCTAAGATTGATAAACTGACCCAGAAAAGTTACCCATGTTAGACCAACGTCAAACCCCACCAAAAGATTCCCTTGAACTTCTTGGGGGGAGGGGGGAGTGACCGTCGTAAATGGGCAGTCTATAAGTCAAATGGGGCTAATGAATTTGAGAAGAGAGAACTCGAACAACTACTTTGCTCTAGCGGTTGAGATCAAGGGTAGAAAAGTGGTTGGAGACATGGGTAAGGAGACCCTAGAGAGTAGAGACCGACGGTTTGACACCCCTAGAGACAATAGGAGGACGGGTAGCTTTAGGGAAACCTAGAAATGCGGACCTTGAGATTGACCGTGGGAACATTTACGAGGGTTACTCTAACATTACTCGAAAGGTGAAAGTAGATGCATTCTTTTTTGATGGAAAGATAGATGTTAGGATTCAAAATACGGTTTCGGTCGCGATTTCGGTTTTGGTAGCGGACGGCACAATCACTCTAAAATGGCAATCGTGTTCCATGTTGCGGCTATCGCGGCATGAAAACGCGGATCGCCCAACTCCAAAACCTTCCCACCACGGCCGTTTCGTCGCGGTTCGGCCACATTTTGAATCCATTCATGTCTCCACTTTTTCTGATTGGAGAGTGGCTATAGAGGATTACTTTGATTGGTATGAGATGTATGATATTGAGCGGTTCGATTTGCTAAGAAGAAACTCGTAGGGCCTGTTAGGAAGTTTTAGCAAAATGTCACGAGTCACCTTAAGCGACTGCGTCAGCCTCCCACCACCTAGTGGCAAGTCACAAAGGATAGCTTGAAGAGAAGTATCTCCCTTCTTTCCATAAAGCCCACCTTGTTGACACCTTTGGCAGTCCACCTCTAGTATATCCAACTACACCAATAGTTTTGAGGAATTGACTCACTGTTGTGACCTTCTAGAGGATCCTCCCATTACTATAGCCCACTTCATTCAAGGCTTACGGACTGACCTTCAAAGGGATGTAACCTTGCCTGCTCCTAATACTCTTGATGAGGATTACCATAAAGCTTTAGAGGTTAAAACAAGTTGACAAGCTTTACCCTATTCGACTACTTCCTCCTCTAGGGCCCTTGCCCAATATTTTCCTAAGATGAGTGAGTCTTTCGTAAGTGCTTCAACCTCTATGGGTCATAGCCCTCAAGTCCCACCCATAGTAGTGCCACATGCTGGTACAGTCTGGTATTTTCGGCAATCCAATGAACAATGTCCAATGTTTTAGCTGTTATGGGAGAGGTCATTATGCTTCTTAGTGCCCCCATCGTAACCTTGCAATAGAGCATGAACCACTTGAACTTAAGGAAGAAGTTGTTGACCTTGAAGGAGACTTTGAAGATCTTGTTGATGTTGAAAATAGTCTTCTCCATGTATCTTGGAATTGTTAGACATCTTTCGGCTAACCCACTCATGAACGACGAGGGGAAACGTACCAGCATCTTACATATCCTTGTTAGGTGTGGAAAACTCTTCTGAAAATGGTAATAGATTGTGGTAACATCATGAATGTTGTTGCTAAATCCGCCATAAAGCATTGTCACCTTAAAGTAGAGCCTCATTTCCACCCTTTCAAAGTAGCGTAGGTCAACAAGACTAACCTAACTGTTACCAATAAGCGTAAGGTTCCCATCCAAATTAGCGGTTATAAGGACGAAATTTTATGTTATACCCTTCCGATATATGTTGTTCATATCATCCTTGGCTTTATGATCGGAATGTCTCACATAATGGGAAGGAGAACACATACTTTTAGGTACCTGAATAAGAACATCACTCTTAAACCATGCCGACCCAAAGAGCTGTTGCCTTCCCCGAGCCCAGAGCCCAAAACCTTCCCTGACAGTATATCTACTCCACCTAGAGGACCTATTTCCCTCCTTTGCCATAAAACTTTTGAGATACTGGGAAATACTGTTAGTTCTATCTAATAATTTTAGCTCGAGAGCTAGCATTAGACTTCAACGTCCCTTCGAATGACACGCCTTCCCAGATCCTCCCAACTGAGATTGATAACTTACTTAAGGTGTTTGCTGATGTTGTTCCTGATGAGCTTCCTAGTGAGCTCCCTCCCCTCCGAGACATACAACATGCTATTGATTTAGATCCTAGTTCCCAACCCCCTAACCTTCCTCATTGAGTCTTATAAAAGTACTAGGGGCGTTGGATAACTCAAAAGGCATAATCATTCACTCAAATAAACAATCCTGGGTCTTAAAGGCAGTCTTTCATTCATCTACTCGTCTAATGCGAGCCTCGTAATAACTACTACGCATGTCTAGGCTAGCCCCAACAAGACAATCCAGCATATTCTCTAACCTTGGAATGGGAAACCTATACTTGACTGTTATCTTATTGGTGGCTCTACTATAGACACATATTCTCCAAGATCCCTCATTCTTAGGGGTAAAAAAGGCAGGGAACACACAAGGACTCACGCTATGACGAACAAAACCCTTAGATAATAGCTCTTGAACCGGCCTATTCCAAGGTTAGCGAATATGCTTGACTATCTTGCTAGCGCTAGCTAATTATGTAAGATAGACTTCCGTAGTGGTTATCACCAGTCTCGCATTACGACTTAGACCAGGAGATGAACAAACCGCTTTTAAGACCCAAGGTGGTTTATTTGAGTGGGCGGTTATGCCTTTTGATTTATCCAATGCCCCTACTACTTTTATAAGACTCATGACTTATGTTCTTCATTCATTTATCGAAAAATTCCTAATTGTCTATTTTGATAACATCTTGATGTATAGCAAGTCTAGGAGACTAGGAGAGATCATGTTAACCATCTTAGGCAACTTTTTTACACACCTAAAGAAGTCAAGCACTTTGCTAATTTAAAGATGCGTATCTCCCTTCAACCTCATGTCCTCTTTTTAGGGTTCATTGTGTCTGCTCAAGGTATCTCGAGTGACCCTAACAAGATCAAAGCCATTAGAGCCATCAGGGACTAGGGAGTGACCCGAACCCAAGACCATTACGGAGGCGAGGAGTCATGGTCTTGCCTCCTCCTACAAAAGTTTCATTAGACACTTCAACTTTATTATGGCTCCTATTACAAAATGCTTGGAGAAATGGTCATTTTAGTGGACTCCTAAAACGGCATCCGCTTTTAAGGAGATTAAGGAGGATGTCATCTGCTCCTATCCTTAGGCACTCTGACTTTAGCAAGGCATTAAGGTCCCATGCCTCTAGGCAAGGCATTAGGGGAGTGTTAAGTCACGAGGGACACCTATAGCATTTTTTAGTGAAAAGTTAGGTAATTCTAGAAGGGTTAAGTACATGGTACACCACATTTGAGAAGGATTTATATGCATTGCTTCAGTTACTTCTCCATTGGCCTTTTGCCTCAAGAGTTTGTTGTGTACTCCGACCATGAAGCCCTTAAGTATTGGAATTCTCAGTCTAGTGACAATCCTAAGCATACTAGTATATCAGTGAGTACTCTTTTGCGCTTAAGCATAGGTCTGGTGTTGAGAATAAGGTCACTAATGTCCTCACTTGTATTGGTTGTCTTCTGCACACAATGACAGTTAAGGTTCTAAGCTTCTACGGACTGAAGGATGCTTACTCTTCTTGTCCTTATTTTGGCCTTGTCTTGTCGGAACTTTTGCTTGGTAGCCTGGTAACTCGTCGACCTTATGTTGATTTTCATGGTTACCTGTTTCGAGGCTCTCAATTATGTATCGTTAAGGCATCATTTAGGGACTTCTTAGTTTGGGAAATGCATTTGGGGGGGGGGGGTAACTAGCCACTTAGGCAAAGATAGGACCATTGCACTTGTGGAGGATCGCTTTCATTAGCCTTTAATTAAGAGAGATGTCTCGCATTGTGTCTCAGTGTTGCACTGGCTAAGGTCAGGAAGCTTTATACATAATCCAGGTTTGTACACTCCCTTACCTATTCCTCATACCCCATAGAGAGACATTAGCATGGACTTTGAACTCGGTCTGCCTAGAACATCCCATGCTCATTACTGTGGTTGACAAGTTTTCCAAGATGGCCCATTTTATTGCCTGTAGTAAGACTAATAATGCTTCACATGTTACTAAATTAGTCTTTCGAGAGATTGTTAGGTTGCATGACCTTCTTTACCTTCCTCCCAAGGCCCGAATCTCACAACCTTCCTTGACATTTGCCCAGCATATTCGCGATTAATATGAATGCTAAGATTCATTATAAAATTTCTATGATTAGTGAAAGTTATAAGCTTTCAACTGATGTGCGTCACAAGGACACTTCTTTTGAGGTGGGTGACTTTGTTATTGCTCGTGTTCAACCTGAAAGACTACCCAAAAACTCCCATAAAAAGCTCCATGCTCGAGCTATGGGTCCTGACTAGATTGTCGGGAAGTTAGGATCTAATGCTTATGTACTTGATTGGCTTGACAACCTGGTATTAGTCTTATTTTCAATGTGGAAGATCTCGCCCTTCACCGAAGTACTTTTGGCCCTCTTAGTCTTCCTTTTGGGGCTTCTACAGGTGCCCAGCTGAGCTTCACCCACCTCCGCAATCACATCTTGACATTGAGGTTGTGCTGGATGATGAGTTTGTGCCATCTTCTCGGGGTGGATTCCATCGTTTCTTGGTATAATGGTCAAGCCACCCACAATCAGATGCCACTTGGATTTCAGAAGATGAGTT
Organism: Selenicereus undatus; assembly: GCA_017589665.1. Taxonomy (NCBI): domain Eukaryota; kingdom Viridiplantae; phylum Streptophyta; class Magnoliopsida; order Caryophyllales; family Cactaceae; genus Selenicereus; species Selenicereus undatus. Next base: position 70,107,918 of record JACYFF010031956.1, on the reverse strand, counting down.
CCGTGAACTAAACCCTACGCTCTTAGAGTGAAACCTTCAAGACAACTCGTCAAAGTCGAGTTCTTTTCCGGCGGGGCGTATAATGCAAACAGATATCATGGAAGAATGGGAAGACATATTCTAGAAGAAATAGGAAATTTAGGAACTTAGGAATTTTTATTTAGGAAGACATTATCTTTGAGTTATCTCCTTCTATCATTTAACTGGCAAATAATATCTTTTTTATTACATCATACTTTAGTTCCTTATCATTTAGACTGAATTTTTCTATGTAAACTGTCTGAGGGAGGCATATTGGAATTGAACTAAATTATTGATTGTTTGAAAGTTCTAGTGTAAATTTTTCCTGATGTAGGAATTGCTCTTAGAGCATCTTACGTCACTCCATCTCAACAAGATGCCTTCAAGTAAACAGTAAGCGAAACTGACTATCATAAATTATGTATAGCATAAAGAAAAAGGTAAAAAAACCGAAGTCTAACAACTAACAGAAAGACTAGTAGGATTATACCATTACACAACAAAGCCAACAAAAATGTCATAGGCAAAAATAAAAGGATGTTAAATATTGGCTAGAGCATGATGATGCAATAGCTCAGAAAAGAAAACATCAAAGAGGGCAGCGGCGCCAGGGGGGATGGGAAGCTTTGCTCATCTATCTTTTATTTAGATACAGAGGTTTGTTCATCTATCTTACTATTTGATCCTTGATATAGGTTACAGCTTTATAGCTCAAAATTTAAAAAATGGAGTTACTATTTCTATTAATAATAAGGGCACTTCTCTATATTTCCAAATCCATAGAGTGTGGGTTAGTTATTTTAACTTTCATTTACCCTCCTCCCGTCTCCCCGCCCTCATTCGTGTCCCTCACTTACAATCTTCTTGTTAAATTATGGGAACTAATAAAATTAGTGTAAAATATCCACACACAAAAAAAAAAATATTCTATGTAAGAAACTTTCTCCTTTTCTATAAAATTTTATTGTAAGTAAGAATTCTCTTACTTACAATGCTTTTGATTTACCATGATTCCAGAAGTAAGGAACTTCCAACTTATTAAGAGTTATGTAAATTTTTCTATATATATGTAACATTATTATAATAGTCGTCAAAATAAATCTATTTTATATATATATATATATATATATATATATGTGTGTGTGTGTGTGTGTGTGTGTGTGGCTCTTTTTAAGTGATCACACGTTTTTTTTTCCCCTAAAGATAAGAAAACAAAGGAGGAGGATAAGGGGAACAAATGCACCGTTTAAGGTTTTTATGACAGTTAAATATCCTAAAAGACATGCGTTTATCATTGCAGGACCCTAAATGTACATATCATGTGTCATTACTAGCTTCTTTACCAAGAATAATCCTATTTTAATCAACAGTTCATCAACGTTCCTCGTCATCATTGGTACTCACTCACTCATGAGCCCTGACTGGCCTGCACGCAACGTGAGCGGTTCTCATGCCTAGTTGATACCGAGAATCAAGAAGATCCACAGTGATGTACAAGAGCACACAATATTGAATGCACAAGACTCTACTTCTTTAAAAGGTTGAAACTTTATTAAGTACAAAAACTGGAGGGATCAGAATGCTAACCCTTTCTTTGCATTGTTCATTGTCCTTCAGCAGGTGAGATAAAACACTTGCAGCACGCCCGCATATCTGTCACCCCAAAGCATTTGCAGAAAGGTTATATGGAGCCAGCAAGACCAGAATGGCAAATGATAGACACGCATATTTCATCATTTAGGTTAATAGTTCATGTTAAGAGGACAAAAACATTTATATCAAGAATTAGTTACAGACTACATGACGTAAAGTGAAATAATAAAATAGTCCATGTCATCCCAAAAATTTGAGTTGGTACTCTGGCATAATGTTGTACTAATATTTTAACTTAAATACGTGATGATATCAGCCCACTGCTAAAACAACCCTCCCATTTATCATGGTTATCTGACAAAAAAAATAAATTTTGAGTTGGTACTCTGGCATAATGTTGTACTAAAAAGAAAGTTACTAATGAAACATTGATTCCAAACAAGTACCCCCAGTTGTTTCTATAGCTCTCAGATAGCTATACAACTTTTTCCCCCTGTCTAGTTCTGTATAAGGAAAAAAAAAAACAGAAGAGCATGAGAAAAAACCCCCAGAAGGGGGGGGGGGGGGGAGAAGGCGGCAAAATGGAATATACCCCATGATACAATCGAATGAACAACCCGACACCCATGGTCTCATCCTATAACTTCTTATGCCCCACTCCATAAAAGCTTGTGCCCATGGTTTTTGGCTTGCCGAACCTGGTTCATGGAGAGCCCAAGCCAAGCTTGTTTAGTTATACAAGCCGAACCCAAAACTTATGGGTTTGGCCTCATGGACTTGCAAGCTTGGTCAGCTTCAACAAGCCAAGCTAATGAGCTAAGTGAGCTTCTCAGTCCTTTTTAAAAAAAAATAAAATATTAAGAGTTTAAATAATTAAATTTTCTATGTAAAGATAATTACTTTAGTTGAGAACTACTAGTTACACTCACCCTGTCAAAATAGCATAGTGTCGCCTTTATATCATAACCGACTTTTCTATCATTTGCCCTTCCTCATCTGTTTACAATTTAAACTTTTTATCTTCTCGCATGCTCATGCAAAAAGACAGGCAGAGTAATTGCACCACTTATTAACATAATACAGGCCTTATTAGACAATGGCTACTAATGCTAGCAAACATCAACTATCGACATCGTGACGATTATTATTGCATAATGGCTGCACCTATCATTCACCAACCCTTTTAATATTTTCCTAAAAGTCTATACATTTGACCCCCAAGAAGCGAGGATCTTAAAATCCTAAAGGGCAAGCTTATATATGAGCTTCAAATAAGTCGAGCTTAAGCTCAAAGCAACAAAGCTTTAGAATAGCCAAGATTAGGCTCAAGTCTCATATGACCCTTGGACATGCCGAGCCTGGGCCCAAGCCTAAGGCAAGCAAAGCTCAACGTTTATTTTATCAAGCTCACTAAGCGAGTAGCCAACCCCGAGACCAAATGCAAGCAAAGAAGCCGAGCTTCGGCCTCGGCTTGGCTCCAAAACACCCCTACCTTATTGCTAGGACTATGCCTTGGCCATCTATTTTTCATCTAATACACAATCACCCTGTTTATCCCAGAGGGCATTGCTTTAACATCCATAAGCAACTACAATTGAAGAACAAAACGTTCACTTAGGAAGCAGTTTCAAATTTAAAATCCAAACCCCAAAAAACAAAGCTAAATTAAATGACCTAGAGGGACCAACTTAAACCACATAGCTGGTTCGTGATCAGGTCCTATAATTGTTAAAGAATTCAAACAAGATCTTAGCATAAACACATAATACAAAACTATAAACCATCCATGTGTAAGCCCTCGCCACCTAACAAATCTCTTCGCTTGGCATTGACCACCTATTGGCAGACGCCTAAGCAACTTGAATGGTATCCAAATTGCAATTCAAAGCAATGTCATCTCATTCTGAGGCTTCACAATTCCTGATAATGCTCTATCATAAGAATTATGCAGCCAAGAAGAGAGGAGACATAGACGACGTAAAGGGAAGGAGGGGTGGGGCAAGATCATGCAGAAAGTTTTATCATTAATTGTTCCAATTTCATTCAAAGGGACATTTTAACGGGTTACACTAAAAAGGTTGACATTGAAATCAATTAGCCGTCAATCAGGACTTGTGTATTTTCATCTCTTTTACATGGCATTATTTAATTATTTAAATTGAAAGTTAATCCAATGTAGACTAATTATTGTTTTGAAATGACATCTATTGTGTTAGTTTTTTTTGTTTTTGATAAGGAAAAAGAGTAAAATATATTAAACTGAACAATGTACAAAAGGATGGAATGATGGATGCAAGCAGGCATCCGACAAAAGGGTTGTGTACACCCAAGATGGAGCCTATCCACAAAGTCAATTACATCAAAAGAAGATTGACAAAAGTTCCCACTATCCCCCAAAATAAAGAGTCTTGATAATAATATCTTTGATTTGTTGAAGAGGCGTCTCCTCTCCTTCAAAGACTCTTGTTTCTCTCTCGCCAAATTGTCCAAAAAATCGCATGTGGGATCAATAAGACGCTTCTCTTTTTAACTTTCCTATCAAAAGCACCCTCCTAAGCCAAAAGATGATTCCTCACAAAATCCGAAACAACCCAAGAAACCCCCAAGCAACTAAAGGATAACTCCTAAAGAGCCCTTCCAAATTGACAATGTAGTAGTAGGTAATCACGAGACTCCAAATCCTCTTTGCACATAGAGCATCTATTCATCAAGATAACTCCCTTCTTTTATAAATTATCACATGTCAAAATACTCCCATGCGAAGCTTCCCACACAAAAACTGACACCCTTAAGGGAGCGAAAGTCTTCCAAATAATTTTCCAAGGGAACCGCCCCAAAGATCTAGACTCCATAGCGAAGATAGAATTAGAGAGGAGTTTTAAATAATAAGATTTGACAGAAAATTCCTTTAGAGTTGAAAACCGGAGACCACACAATAGTGCCAGGCCCATGTTGCCAATAATCTGCAATAGTAGCATCTCTATTCACCGCAAGCACATAAAAAGAGGGGAAGATATCTCGTAGAGGACCCTTCTTACACCAATGATCGTGCCAAAACAAAATAAAAGAACCGACACCAGCCTCAAAGGAAGAGTGATGATAAAATCTTCCCCATCCTTTGTGAATGAATCTCCACAAACTTTGCCTATAAGCACCACTTGATTTAGAGGGATACCATCCAAGATCATTATCACCATATTTGCTCCTAACCACCCTTCTGCAAAGGCTATCCTTCTTATTCATGTATCTCCAGAGCCACTTGCCTAACAATGCTTCATTGAAGAGTTTAAGATCTCTAACACGTAACTCCCCCTCAGGTATGGAATTATTGATAATATTCCATCTAACAAGATGAAATTTGAAGTCACTACCAAAAGACCCCCAAAGGAATTTTCTCTTAATAGCTTCCAACTTATTAGCCACCGAGACCGGTAAGGGAAGAGTGAGAGAAAGTACGCTGGAATGCTCGACAAAACACTTTTAATAAGTGTCAGTCTCCCCCCTTTGGAAAGATATTTTGATTTCCACCTGGATAGGCTTCTCTCAAAATGATCAACTACAGGCTCCCAAATGGATTTATCCTTAAATTTTGCACCAAGAGGGAGACCAAGATAAGATGTTGGAAAAGAATCAATAGAGCATCCTAGAATGCCTGTATGCAATTGGATATAGTCCAATTGCCCAACTGGTAAGATAGAGCTCTTCGATAAATTGACTCTTAGCCCAGACACCGCCTCAAACCAAATAAGAATGCCACACAAGTTCACTATTTGCTCACAATCATTATCACAGAAGATAATCATATCAATAGCAAGGAGCAGGTAGGAGACATTAGTGGCAGATTCATTCAACCGGCCTATAGAGAAACCAAAAATAAGCCCCGTTGTAGCAGTCGAATTAACCATCCTTGTGAAAACTTCCATTATCAACAAGAACAGAAGAGGGAAGATAGGGTCACCCTAGCGCAACCCTCTGTATGCAGAAAAGAATTGAGAAGGGTAGCCATTAACTAGCACCGCAAAAGAAGCAGAAGAAATACAATGGGGAATCCAAGCAATCCATCTGTCCCCATACCCCATTCTTCTCATCACGTAAATAAGAAGATCCCAATTGACATGGTCATAAGCTTTCTTGATGTCTAGCTTACAAATAACCCCCGGCTTACCTCACCTGGTCCTACAGTCAATAAGTTCATTTGCAATGAGCACTGCGTCCAAAATCTGCCTCCCAACAAAGGCGTTCTGATTCTCATAAATGGGACCCCCAATGATACATCTCAACCTACGAGCCAACACCTTTGAGAGCAACTTATAAATACAACCAATCAAACTAATTGGGCGATAATCCTTGATATTCTGTGCATCAACTCTCTTTGGAATAAGCCCAATAAAAGTAGCATTAAGGCTAGCCACAAATTTCCTAAACTCCGAGAACATGGTCAACACATCCCCTCGCACCGTATCCCAATTTGCTTAAAGGAAAGCCATAGTCATGCCATCTGGGCCACGCGCCTTATCCCCCACAACAGTCATGTAGAGCTGTAATGACGACAACTTCTTCAAATTGCATCTCAAGAACCGCCCTGACAGAGATAGATAGAGGCAAAGATAAGCCATCCACTTTCGGCCTCCAGGGTTCAGTCTTAGAAAACAACTCCTTGTAGAAGCCATGTATAGAGCTTTTGATATTTTCAATCATTTCATAACGATTCCCCTCAATCTCCACCCCTGACATGAAGTTGAACTTCCTGCGCAGACTGACCATTCTATGGGAAAACTGTGTTACGATCACCGTCTCTAAGCCAATAAGCCCTTGACTTTTGCCTCCAAGAAATTTCTTCCATCTGCAAAACCCTTCCAACTCCTCTCTGGCCTCCCTCCTTTTGTCGATTTCATCATTGCTGAGACCATTAGATTCTTCTTTCACATCAAGCGCATTAACAGAATCCAACAGTTTGTATTTCCTAAACTTAACATCCCCGAAGACTTATTTGTTCCATTTCTTCAACTCCTCTTTAACAAACTCATGTTTCCTTGGAGGCACAACTAGCAAAACCTTCAACTTCCACCTCCTCCCACCATTTTTTAATAAGGTTAGAGAACCCCTCAGCTTTGAGCCACATGTTCTAGAATTTGAAAGGAACCTTCTCCCTCTCCAGCTTGGCCCTCACTAGAGTTATTGGGAAATGATCTGAGAGAGGCCTTGGCAATCTAGTCTGAAGTGAGTCTAAGAATTGTTCCTCCTAGTCCAAAGAAACCAAGCAGCGGTCCAACCACGAGCAAACAGCTTCCCCACCACTCCTAGACCAAGTAAAATTACCCCTACGCAAAGGAAGATCCACTAAAGCAGAATAATTGATGAAGTCATGAAACTCCAACATAGTATTCATTGGACATAATCCCGAACTCCTTTCTTGAGGATATAAAATTCCATTGAAATCTCCCCTAAAACACCATGGACCAGGCCATCAATCTCTAGTTCGTCGAAGCACCTCCCAAAACCTCAATTTATCAAGTCTAGCTTGAGGAGCATAAACCTCGAAAAAAGCCCATGTGAAGCCACCCTCTACCATTTGAATTATGCAAGTAATCGAAAATTCCCCCTAAGAAAAGGAGACAAAGTTGAAGGTGTTCTTGTCCCACATCACTATAATGCCCCCAGAGGCACTTTCAGCTCTAAGAAAAAAGAAATCAACAGAATAGCTTAGTTTAAAAAAGCGCAAGGCGTACTGAGGCGCAAAGGGTCCTGATGGGCGAAGCGAGAGCCTTGAGGCGAAGGCACGCGCCTCAAGGACGTGAGGCGCACTTTTCTAAAAAAATACAAGAAATTTATTCAGAAAGTATATTATGCCGAAATAAGATATATACTTGCATCAATACAGTGCTTAGATAACCATTACAACTAATATACAGTCGAATATGGTTGCAAAACGTTATAGCATACAATAAAATAATATTATAATTCTCTTAAATAAAAAATGAAAATGCTAAAATATAGAAAAGTTTTGAAAATTTATCAAGATTGACTAGTATACTCATAATATACCCAAATAGTAAACATAATCCCCCATACTGGTTTTCAAGGGGGTGAAAAAACAATACTAGCCTAGTGCCACCTAATAACGAAAATTGAAAGCAACCAAAAAAAGGGAAAGAAAAAAGCAGACATTAAAAGACCAAACACGCCAAAGAGGGAAGAAATCATTGGCAGCCCACCCACCCACTTTCTCGAAACCCTAAACTGGCACAAGTCAGCGGCTGCTCAAGCACTCACCGGAGCATATCACCGGCAAACGGCGAGGTTTAGGTGCCGGAAAAGATGAAGAAAGGAGGGTCAACCTTGTCTGTCTCCATTGAGCCACGCTCCAAGCCTCCAATCAGACATGATTAAGGTTTCGAAAAATTAGGGTTTTTGAAAATTAGGGCTTTGAAAATTAGGGCTGAATTCGAAGCAATGTTATGCAATTGAATAGGGGTTTGTACTCGAAATTTGTCAATCATGACTGGGTAAGTTCTAATTTGGAGAAAATTTGGCACTTGATTACTGATTTCTCCAAAATCTCTCTCTACCACCGCGAACTAATATGAGGCGACAAAGCCTGAGCCTGGGCTGAGGCGCGTGTGAGGCACGCGCCTCTGTGGGCCTTTGGAATTCGCTGCGCTTGGGGACAGCTGAGGCGCTGGCCCCGGTTGCCTCTCGCCTAGGCGTGCCTCGTGGGCTTTTTTAAACTAAGCAGAATAGTGCCCCCACAAACTGCGAACAAAAAGTGAAACTTCTTCTAACTTTGTCTCTTGCAGACAAATAAGATCACATTTCCAATCCCTCAAAAAAGTTTTTAAAACATCTCTCTTGCGAAGATCATTTATGCCCTCACATTCCAAGACAGCATCCTAAACATACGGAGCCAACATCCCACTAGAAGAGCCACTTGCCCGGTCATAGTTCACACCAAATTCGAGCCTCCTCAATTCTCTTTGCCTTCTGATTGCCGAAGGTGTCCTCTACACACTCTGTTTGGGCACAACACTCTTCTTTTCAATTCTAGAGAGTAGATGAATAACCTCACTTTCATAGCCTGGAAATGCCACACCAATAGTGGTAGCAATACTTTTGCGCTTGGAAGCCACCCATTTTGACACATTCCCAGAATTAACATTTTCGCCATCCCAAATATCTTCTACCGAGAACGAGTCACTTAACTCTGAAGAAAGGAGAAATCAATAGCTAAAGGAAGTTCCACATCTTCAACATTTGACCGAGCAATGGACACTAATGGCCAATCATGCACAAAGTGTTCACAATTGTTGTCACCCACCCCTGAAAAAGATGCACTACTTCGAGATCCTAAACTTATACAAGTGCATCCCGAACCACTTCTCTAGGTAAGTCGCAAGGAACACTACCAAATATACCGAGACCCAAATCTACAGAATTAGAGGAGTGATTCCCCACAGAAAAAAGAGGAGGAGGATTAACCACCAGGCAAGTAGGTTGGTCAATCATATCATTGAACCAAGAATAAGAAGCGGAAGGTGTATGAGTTGACGCCAAAGTGGGAGAAGATACTGCCCAGACCGAAGATATTGCACAGACATCTATTGTTTTAGTATTACACTATGTTTCGGGCCTTCAGCATAGTATCGAACTAAGCCTCTTGGAAAAGGGGGAGACGATCAGCGAGCTTGGGGCAGCAAAACTGCACCAAGCCACCTTCCAAACAGCAAAGTATCCCACACTAAGTGGACAGTGATTAGAACAAAGAACGGAATCCAATAAACAATTGACGTCAAAAGACTCGGTACTGCATTTCACTATGAAAGAACCCAAAGACAATATTTCCAAAATGTGCATAAAAGCATCACTAAATTTATTGAAAATAATAAAATATGCATTTCTTATTTAAATAAGTAGAAAACTCAATTAAGTTACCTCAACATCTCCATCATTTTCACTCATTGTCAGGCCATGCAGCAGCATGCTGCAAAACGAGTACATTACTGAATAAGTAGCTAACTCAATCAAGCATCATCTACTCATCGTGAAGAACTACATGTAAGCTATACGTCATTAGATTACATTCGACTCAATAAGCTAATTGAGACGAGATTTCTCAAGTACTGCAAAGGAAGAAAATAACCTTCCAAATGACATGTTTACATCCTCTTCGGGTGGCGCATTCGTCATAGACTCTGGCTGTGGTATCAATGTGGATGCTAACATTCTCTGACCGTCAGGATTTTTCTGTTTCAAGTGAGATGGATCAAAGATCAGAACGTGATGTTATGAGAGCTAAATCTGTGCAGTAAACAAATAGTCGAAAGAGAAATTCAGTATTACAATCTCTTAAGATAAACTATGGAAGGGATACAGGGGTGAAGGATAGAATGGGCAGAAGGCAGCCATGGTCCCCCTATTTTTTGGCACAAGTCATTTTTCAGTTACACAGTCATAGAAGTTGGGTAAAATTAAGTTGATTTTTAATGGTCCCCCCAAATTACTCGATCTAGTTCATGGCCCCGCTTCAATACAAGCTCTGGAATCTCTTGTGAAAGGCAGATTTCAGTGGGATGAAGTCACCTCACAAAAGTTCTTGAAAACACAATCAGCAGCAACAAACTCTTGCAAACTAGAAGTTCGCAAAATGATCCGAAGAATGGAATTCAGAGCAAGTTCTACTTGAGGCTCTTCTCCGAGGACTTTACTAGCAAGAGCATCAACGTTTTTCGGATGATGTGCAATTAAGTCACCAATGCTCCGAAGCGCCTGGAACAGTCAGTAATCAAGCTTATGACGATGTGAACATTACATAACACCAAGACACCAACGGAGCATTGGTAGAAGATATCATACCGCACAACGCACAACAACAGGAGCCCATTGGCTCTCAACTCCCAGAATAAGTAGGTGATCTAGAACCTTCTTCTGCATATATTAAATCAAGATTTATAAGCGTTTGCAGGGAAATAAGACAGTCAAGGTGTGGTTACTCAGCGGCACAAAGATGAAAAAGAAAAAGAAAATGCAAAACATATTACAACCAACAAACCTGAACCAATACTGTTTTGTTGGTCATGCTATTTGTATCTTTTCCAGGTTCAGTTCGTGAATCACCATTGATGAGCAAACTAATGGTCTCCAATGAGCTAAGTAGATTAATTGTCTACTGGCATAATGATTTGCAGAGGAAAAACCAAAACAAACCAGTAAGCCATCCACAGTGAGATCATTAAATAAAAATCACTTTCAAGATTTGCAGACATTTCCAACCTTTTGTTGCGTGAAGCTGTAACTGATTCCACGAAGTTTCAAAAGTGATATCACAGGATCAAATCCAACAGTCTCCCTCAAAAGAGTCTAACAACAAGGAACACAGTTAGCAGATAGCAGCAGAAAAATGTGATATCCTGACAAATTCCAGGGCAACATACTTGGTTGGATGTGTTGTTACGCAAAATGTTATTCAATAATTCAAGACAGTCCTGCACCGTAAGATAAGAGCACAAAGAAGAATTAGTATGTTAAAAAACCAGGAAAAAAAAAAAAAGAGCCTTGAATTTGAATGTTACACGCATGTTGAGGGAAAGGGTGTGGATGGGCGGGGGAGATAACATAGAAGTGGGCAGCTGACTCGCCATGCCTGTAGCCAGTGAACCACCAGCATGGTCCCAGTGACGGCCCCACAACCTAAAACAAACAGACTAGCCAGCCCCTCTGTCCCTATCCCGTTTATGCTTCTCTCCTCTAGTTGTGCCATTATTTGTTTCCATCATCTAACAGTGTTTGCTGCCGGAATCAATTAAAAATTGATTGAAAATATTTAAATTTCGGCAATTGTGAACCCCAAGGCTAAAAAGTATGAACAAAAAGCAGGCTCTGGAGCTTTGTGGCAAGCTTATTATATCTGGCAAGGTTGCTGGTGATTTCTTCCACCAAGCGTAGGCCGTAGAGTCAGCAACCTCATCTGCCAATTGGTCATGGGCCTCATGGCCGCCCATGGTGGCAAGGTAGTGATCCACAGCTGTCAGATAGTGGAGTGGTGACGACAGGAGGGAAAATCATCATGGTTCTCAGAATACTTTTTCTTTAATCTCAGCCATTAGATTGAAATTGATGGGTTAGGATTTAACCCTCTCGTCTCTCACCCTATCTTAATCCTCTCATTTGATATACAGCATGTGTACATATGTACACTATGCTGATCTCCGTGTGCGTGTCATTGTGAGTAGACACACTCACACACGTATTAAAACTTGCAAAATAACCAAACTACATCTCAACCAGATTGAATATTAAACGGTTAGGACTGATGGACCCCTCCGCTCTCACCCCCCCCCCACCTCAAAAAACCCAAAAAAAAAAGAAAAAAGGTCGCATTAAATGCTTAAATATAACATGAGGTTTAAGACAAGATAAGATAACAATTTTTACAACAGGCAGTTAGGACATTTCAGAGATTTTTCCCTTCACTTCACCATAACATTCGACAAATGAGTAGTAAGCAACACTGAAGCCTAAAACCCGAGCCCCTCATCAGACTTGCACTCATCAAAACATCCCAATTAAGAATGTCTCATCATTTTTCTGATCTTAGAAATGAACCAAGCCCGGAATATATGCTTTCTAAAATTGGATAACCCTTTCTTTGGACAGGAGAAATTTAGGAACCACTCTTAAAGGTAAGGCTGTCTACATTTAGATCTCCCTAGGCAGGGGAGATCCCTGCTTTGGCAGCATCCACACTACATGTTAGAATTTCAATTTTCAAGGAAAAGCCAAAATTGGAGAGATGCCGCAGGAAAGCCATTCCTCAAATGTGGTGGTGTAATATCAGTGTTATATGGTTAGATGAACAAAGAGGGGGGAAAAGGGGAGGGGATTGTAGTCTGTTATGCTTCTCAAATTTTGAAGGGATTTAGGGCTGAGGAAGAGAGGAGGTGAGAAAGGCCGCTGATTCGGAATAAATGGGCCAGGAGGGCGTGGGAAAGTGGGGAGGGAGAGAGAGGTGGGGCTGGGGTAAGGAACGGTGATGGAATGGGTCATGTGGGAAAGATTTGACTTAGAGGCAACTAGGGTTTGGAAGGAAAGAAGCAAGGCAGCTGTATGGTAGCGAATGTTGGGGGCCAAACAATGTGGAGGGGGTGGGGAATGGGGAGTACCAAGGTGATCCTGGGACACAGGGCAGAGAGAGGCTGCTGGGCTGGCAACCAAAGACTGCTAGAGGGGATCTGCTACATTTCTGTCATTTTTTAAAAACAAAATAGCTTATCTGCAGAATCACTGTTCTAAGGGTATGCGTGACGCACTCATCCTGTTTTTTAATGAATGAGGGAGATGATTTTGCACCAGACAAGTTGACACCAAAGAGAGGTTTTTTTTTTTTTTTGGGATGAGTAAATAAACAGAGTCTTATGTGTTAAAAGCAAATAAATAAGTAAGCCCGCAGATAGATAAGATCTCTGGCTCTAGCTTACACAGATCATTCCACAAAATACAGTCGCCCTTAGTTTCTCGATGCTCGGTAAGGTGCAATGCAATGCAATAGATAAAGAAAAAGGGCAAAGTTTCTCCAACTGATCACAATGCATTACAATTTATCAAACCTAAAATTAAGGTTATTACATAGTTAGAAAGGAGACAGGCATCAATTGTGACTGCACCTAGCTATTCTAGAACTAGAAGAAGATTACAAAAATAACTCTACACTAGTAAAATGTGGGCACCTAGACGATATTTATTATTTACAGGGGGGGCGGGGGGAAGGGCTTTATACTAGAATAAACGTGGATAAAAGCCCTACTCAGTCTAAGATGATTGCTTACCTGGACAACCACACCGCCATCAGAGCCGCCTTCTTCTTTCACAATGCTAAAGATCTTTTCAAAGGCCCCTTCAAAAACCACAATTTTTTGAATTTCCTGGAACGAAAACCCTAGTCATTAAAAGACATATATGCTAATAAATTGAAGCAAAAAGCATAAGATCAGATAAGAAAATCAAACCTCAGCCTCACGAGTCAAGTATGTAAGAAGCAGCAAGGCCTCATTTCGTATAACCTATATATAAACAACATAAGCATACATAAAAGAGAAAAGGTTCAATACTTAAAAATATATTTAAAACAGTTGTTTTGAACATACAATTAAAACAAGCAATTATTTTACAAACTACACAAGAATGTCAAGAGATGCAAGTACACCCCACCAGACATTTCTACATGCACAGCAAAATATGCAAAAAGCGTACAGTTGCACAAAAAAATATGTAGACGATATTAGGAACAGAATTACTTGTTTAACACTGCATACCTCACGATCCATCAACATATCCATCAGCCGAGTAACACTCCGAGGAATAGCCAAAATTGATTCTTGTAAGCTGAAAATGAACACATTCTATATCTGCATCAGCTATCAAGCAGTAGGAACAACTATAAGGAAAGAGACAACTAATAGAAAGCAATACCTGCTTGGCGAATACGTAAGAAGGGTGGTGAGCACTTGGAGGGTGTAATACCTGACATAAAAGTCATCCTCTTCCTGCCAAAAAATTAAAAGGCACAAGTTTGCATCCATTGAGCAGATCAGCAGAGATATCCTACAATAAGATGTTGAGGTAAATGATCTGCATATACGAGCTTCTCACCAGCAAGCTGAGGAGAAGAGATACATTGTCAACTTCTCTAGATAGTAAATCCGCATTCATTTTAGCAGGCTCCACATCAATCTTTGGTGCTCTTGCATGATTGAGTGGGGTTAAAGAACTCACAAGGGTTTCCAAAGCGCCCCGAATCTACATGCATTAAGCAAATGTCATACTCATAGGGGTAGAAATAGATGGGGGAGAGAGGATGAGGTCAGATCTGGCGAATCCCCTCCCCCCCCCCCCCAAAAAAACAAAACCCAAAAAAAAACAGCCTGCTTAGGCAGGACTTCAGGATGGCAAGTGGATTTAGAAATATAGCTATCTAGATGGATTGCCCCTTTTATTCTATATTAGGCACATCTGTTTGCAGATCAACTTGTCTGTAAAAAGTATGAAAGTTGGGGGTGGAAGCGCAGCAGGAAACAATGACTAAGATCTGAAGCTTAATTACAAGTATATTACGAAATGACTGGTTGTGTGAGAAAATCTCCAAATCTTCCAAAAAAGGCAAGCACAAATGCATCGCGGACTGGAGACAAAATGCATCACAGACGCACTGCCAGTGCCCATCTACTGTCAAATTCAGACTCGCGTACGTGCGCGCGCGCGGGCACGTGTGTGTGTGTGTGTGTGTGTGTGTGTGTGTGTGTGTGTGTGTGAGAGAGAGAGAGAGAGAGAGAAGGGGAAGGGGGGAGAATCCACCCCAGGAAGGAGGGGGAGGCATGATGAACTTGGTTTAGATTTTGAGTTAAGGAAGTAGGTGCAGTTCGGGGGAGGAAACTTCTAAGGGTTAGCAGGTGGGGTAAGATGATATCTTCAAGCTTCAAAGTTGTCAAAGATGTCCTTAAGCTCTTCCTTTGATGAAAGACAAGACCTCCCCCCTGTGCACGGCAAGTAATACAAAATCATATTAAACAGAAACCGAATGGAAGTCACCTGATAAAAGAGACTACTACTAACAATGAACACTTATGACACAAAGGCTTTCTTGATACCCCACCCCCCCCCCCCCCCCCTATCAAAAACAAGGAAAAGAAGCAAGACAAAATTAGCTAGTTACAACAGCACAAACGCTACTGCGTCAGCCAGTGAAGACAAAATTAGCTAGTTTCTTCTTTTCCATAAAAAGCCAACATTAAAAATTTGCATGTGACCAAATTACAAATTGGAATATAAACAATGCTAATTATGCCCATAACCATGACCCCACGTTGCACTTTGAACATCCAAATGAAGGTAAAGAAAGGAAAAAGGAAGTCACAATCCTATAAACCACATCAGGTCAAAAATTGGTTTGGCTATGGAGTTTTCAGATGGACTCGAAAGCACACTCAACACAGTCCCCCAACTGTAATCCAACTAACTATGCCTTCAAACCATCCACAATCATGAAATTCCAAAAGTATATATTCACAAAAGATACAATTATCCTATAAACCCACTTATAAAATTACATTCAAACCAAACCAATAGCTAGGAGTGGTACTGAGGAAGTGTGTAGATGGGTAGATGTACGCAGCCTTACCCGTAAATTTTTAAGCTGTTGTTTCCGTTGAACCCCGGATTTATAAAGAGCTGACAATCTATTAGTTGAAAGAAAGTAGTACAGGATGGTGTAGTTAGAATCCTAACTAATTTGTAGCTAAAATGAGTTCTCCATAAGTGACTTTTTTCTGCTGCCCAAGTAATTTCAGTTACATCAATCATGAAAAGCTCAGACATGAGCTTTTGGAACAGCACTAATGTAAAATGTAAACTGGAAAAAGAAATACGAGACAGGGAATAAGAGCAGCATCAGAAATACCACAATCCTTTTTGGGAAAGTGTGACAGCTATATCCTCTCTTCGGTCTTTGTCGCTAGTGTCTTTCCCAGCTTGACCATGTTAGACATAAAAGTGGTTGACCTGTACATTTCTTGGATTAATTCATTGAGACCAGATAAATCCTTTCCTCTTAGTCAGGATATTTTTCTTTTGCCAAAAACATCTTTTTTGTTGATTATGTTTGACATAGGCACCATTGCGATGGCCCCCTTTTTTTGACATTCAGGGCTTGTTCTTTTTGTGGTTAAATTGGGGTGGGTAAAAGGGTGAAGTGGGTTGAAGTAGGTTGAGGTGAGTTGAAATAGGTTGAAGTGGGTTGAAGTAGGTTGAAGTGGGTTGAATTTTTTTTATGTGATAAATTGAACTTGATTAAAATAGTGGAAGTGGGTTGAAGTAGGTTCAAGTGAGTTGAAGTGGGTTGAGGTTGGTATTTTGGAATTTACCTACGAAAAGAATAGGCCCTCAGCTACAGAGGTTGGATGACTCCTGTTCCTCAACAGCTTCTTTGCATTAATAAATTGTTTTCCTGAAAATTTTCTTCTTTCATTATCAGTTAAATTTTTTTATATCACAGAACAGTCTGAAAGCAAACTGTAAAAGTCCAACCTCCAATCACTAACTCTGCTACATTCAACTCCACAGTCTGAGTGTCTGACTTGAAATTTGTTTCAAATTTCGAGGCAACACAATAGTGGTTGTCACCCTTTGAGTTGGGAAGTCAATCTGAAGAATAAAATTACACCTAAATTTTTCTGGTCATATTTGTGTGACCAAGCAGATAGATCAATCACCTAACAGTTAAAGAATGCTCATGACAAATAGCAAGCCCAGAGGCCAACTAGAGGTCTTTTGGTTTTCATCTACTTTGTTGAGGAAAAGGCAGAATAAGAGACATTTAAATTTCCACAGTCGCCCTGCTCCTATTTCTGGCTACTTGAGATGAACAAGCAGAAATTCACTCACCAGACATCTTCTCTAAGCATTTTTCAATTCGATATACATATATATGTCAGCATTGGAAGGCATAGGTGTGCATGACAGCATGCTAGCGTACCTTCTTGACATTCTTACCACTCAAAAGAGGGGGAGGGGAATCTTTAGAGCTGGACTAAAATACAAAAACGTTTATGGCAGCGCCCCTTTAATTCTTGGTGCAGGGCCCTTTCAGGTGCTCTCTTTAAAGGATGTATGCATAATTTGCATGCATCTTAGCATTTTAAATGTCTCCACTGAGAGGCTCAGGGTACATGACATTTTACAATCTCTTCTCATATTTCAATGAGATTGAGCTTTCACAGTTTCTTCTCATTCTTCAAAGAGATTAAGCCTAATGGGCAATCTCCAATATTGCTCTCACCAGCAATCCCAGTGGCAATTTTCATGACGATTCAACTGTGGTCTAAATGTAATTCATGTCCAGAGATTGCTTAAACAGCCACTAAAAGTTCAAACCTGACCGCATAGACATTATGAATTTCAGATCAGCAGCTAGTTCTATTTCCAGCAGAGCTGAGTGCATTAAGTTTGTCTTTTTTGGCCCATCAGCAACTAGCAGGAAAGGAGGATTAGCTTAACAAATGACAAAATATAAATGTAGACACTTGTCAATTGAAAAAGAGAAGTAATGAGAGATGAACTTGCTAATTTTGATAGGTACATAAGAGCACAATGAAGGCCCTTTAAAGAGTCTTCAAGTTTCTGAGGTTGAAAAACCTTGAATTAAATCCCACACAACTAAGAGGGAACCCCCTGCTTACCACATTGCTAGGAGCCCCACCTTGTCCTCCAAGGCTAGTGGGAATGACCAAAAAAGAAAATAGAAAAAAAAAAAAAGGAGGAAAGAAATTAAAACTACAGTTTTCATGACTTATCAGTTATCACATAACAGGCAGATCCTCTTGGTTCTCTTCTCATCATTACATTTTCCTTCCATCACTTATCCCAACAAAATAGGGGTAAAAAAAGGGAAAACAAAAAGAAAAAGTAATCACTGAATGCCAACGTGGAAGATATCAGATATCCTCTTCCCTTTTCAGTTATCACTTTTGTATGAAAAATGATAAAATCACGTGAAATGAGAGCAGTGCAATTTACATAGTGAGATGTTGATAGATTAGAACAGTAAGAAAGTTGAAGAATCACACCATTTCTACGTCATCTCGCTCCTCCTTCAGCACACTCAATAATACTGGAATGCCTGCAAATTTGACACCAGGGAGGGTGGGGATATTGCAAATGATTAGTATCAAATAATGCAGACAACCACACCTTAACATGCAAAACCAAGCACAGTAGCAAACCCATTGCTCCAAATGCCAGCTGTGCTGCATGACTCTCTGCAACAACAGACTGAAGCTCAACCATTGCAATCCTCCTATCTTCGGCCATTGTGCCATTATTTATGCGATCAAGCAATCGCTCCACATAACTAAGGAAAAAGAAGAACCATTGCATGCAGTTAGGTATTTATGAAATAGAAGATGAGGTCATTCACATTACCATCAAGAAAGATCACATACAATTCAAACCATTCACAACATAATCTAGCATTATTCTCATAGATATAGACCAATGATATCTATGATATTTGACCCCCACCATTCCATGCTATATTCTATATGAGGCCCGCAGATCAAGAGTCCTACTGTCCTTGCCTGAAGCTTCTTCTCCTCTTTACCATCCCTCCTTTACTGATGTTGTATAGCTGGCAGTATGACAAGTAGAGGATATGGAGGCTTGGTGATTGATAGAGAAAAGGTTGACACAGCAAGGGGAAAAGGGAGGTCAGACAGCAGTGAGTGCAATGAGCATGTGGTCGCATAGATGCTCCAACCATCTTTCCAGCTCAAATTTCTCAAGCAATATTGAGTTAAAAATACTATCCTTGACAAAAAAGACAAAGAAACATAACATTAATGGCTTAATCTCAGAATCCAACCCTTCTTTGCCATTATCATGCTCTTCACCACTGTCGGGACTCCGAAGACTCTGGACACCAAGCTTTCAATTCAATAGCAATCCTTTGCAGATGTACTAACAATCTGCATCAACCAGGGAGGGGAGGGCCTTAAAGCACAATCTCTAGAGGCATGTTTTACGTTTTCTCTTCATTCACTGCCCCCTTTCCCTTGGATTTCAACAAGGCTCTCCGCAAGGTATTCTAAGCCAGAAGAAGAAAGCTGCAAAATTGTGTAATATTTATCATAAGCTTCGTTACCTAATTTGCTGCAACCCCCTCCCCCCCCCCCCCCGGATATGTGATCCGAGATCCTCGTTCCAGATCGCAATTCACCCGGGATCTGAAATACAATGGGTCACGATCCAGTTCGCTATGGTTATCGATCCCGAGTGAGCAAGGTTAATGCTAGTTTTCGTAATGGTAGAACAGTTGTTCACAGTGGACTTCAGTTGATGGGCTTTGTCCCATACCTTCAACAATGCAAGCATCATGATCGTCTTCAATGGTGTCTTCTGACTTCAGAGGTAGACTGTGACAAGGAGATAAAGAGATAGAACAGGCTGCTAGGGTTTTCAGTAACGGAAGAGAGATGAGGAGGAGAACTATGTGCAATAGATTTAATTTGGGGATGGAGGTGAAAGAAACAAGTGGGCTACTGGGTTAGTAAGAGAGAGGGAATGAGAGTGAAAGGAGAATTAATTTGGGCAGCGGGTAAAGTAGCTAAAACCTATAGACAATTGGGAACATAGGGAATGATAAAGGGGTTAGTTGTGATACCGAAAGAAAAAGAAGGTAGTCTAGATATCATACATGATACAAATAATGAGATAATTTTTGATTTAATTAGTTCATTATGTATTCTTATGGCCTTTGGCATCTATCAGTATTCCCCTTCATTTTATTTTTAAGGAAAGCAATTGACAATCCAGAAAAACTTTTGCAGCGAATTATGATCCAAATTAGCGTTTCTAATGAAGTTACCCCTCATTCTGAGATCTTAGCAAAAGAGTGTATTGCAATCCCGAACTCCTCTCGACGATCCAGTGATCCCCAACCCTGGTAACTATGATCATAAGTAATAACTTTGAGTTGTTATATAGCAACAGGCTATCTCAGCATCATTTTACCCCTTTTCCAAGAATGTTCTATGCTTCTATTATGTGGATATCGAACCAGCCTTAGTTTGTATTTTTTTAGTGTGCTCTTCGCGATTGTTTTTTAAACAAGTTTCTACTAGTTCATGCCTGCACTTTTGTACAGAATCTTTTGATTAACAAAATAATCACTAAGGGCTACAAATAAGAATTTATTAAATGTTGCAATTCAAACTCTAAACCACTCTATACTCTGCCCTTACCTGCTAAAAGGAGAAAATTTCGCTGAAGAGAACATATTAATGTAATATCATTTAAATATAATATTACTTCAATTAATTCATAAAGGGACAGGTGTAAATATGGACATCCAAAGCGTTAACATTATTCTTCATCCATCCGTCGATAATGCTTTTTTTCGCTGAAGAGAACATATTAATGTAATATCATTTACATTTAATATTACTTCAATTAATTCATAAAGGGATAGGTGTCAATATGGACATCCAAAGCGTTAACATTATTATTCATCCATCCATAATACATTCAGGAAGTGAGACTTTTTTTATTTCATAGCATGTTTTGGGGGCGGGGGTCTAGTTGGATTTAAATTGTTGCTTTTAAGAATTTTTAACTGGGAATTAACCAGGTAGGTCTTAAAATCAATAACTTTAATTATCAACACTGTCTCTCTTGTATTCTTTACTCTGTCTTCCTCCCCCTCACCCTCTTTTGGGTACAGGTTGCCTCCTTAAAACAAAAGAAGAGCAGCTAAAAAGGTCTGGCCTTCCTTCTATTCTTTCATATTTGGGGGGAGGGGATGTTGACGAGAAATGCTTGGTTTTGGCAAAAGGAGGGGGAAAAAATGCTTGGATAATCGTCACAGCAAAAGCTGGCTGCTCCTTTCACATGTTGAATTGTGAGGATTTAAAATTTAAAAAAAAATAACACACAAAAAAAATAACACACAACACAAATTAAACATATAAAATTCAAATAATACATTTAGACATGCACCATAAAAAATCATTTGTGACGTCTACTAATCTTCTCCAACTTCATGGAAATAAAAACAATTATCCACGATACAGTAAAGACTCCAAACTACTGACACATCAATTACATTTCTTATTATGTCATTAAGCAAGCATAAAAAATTATTCTGCCACTTTATATGAAAATGAGTTCTTTAATTAATCGCCTATATATATATATACACACACACACATATGTGTGTGTACATATATACACGCGCGCGCGCGCGCGCGCGCTCGCATATATATATATATGTGTGTGTGTGTGTGTGTGTGTGTGTATACATATATATACATGTGTGTGTGTGTGTGTGTGTGTGT
>JACYFF010031956.1:70046436-70076430 GCA_017589665.1 Selenicereus undatus | reverse complement strand
ACACACACACACACACACACACACACACACACACACACATTCATACACATGTATGTATGTGTGTACGTATGTGTACATGTGTGTGTGTGTGTGTGTGTGTAGACACACACACATGTTTGTGTGTATTTATATGTTTGTGTTTCTATGTGTGTTAGTGTGGTTGCGTGTGTCTATAACTATGTATATATGAAAAATATTGTTATCTACAGTCCTTTGATCACCCAAGCCCCGTCTCATTGTTGCTATCTTCCAGAACCTATTTCAGAAAACATTTCTCCAAATTCAAAAGTGAATAAACAGCCATTCCATTCAAAGTGCCAAAATGCCAAGGACATAGCCATTCAAGGAAACATACTAAAGCTTCAGAATCAGTTCTCCTAATATACACAAGGACCACTTAGCAAAACTGGATCAAAAAAGGGAGCATAAATCAGGGACAAGAGCATACTTTAGATTTGACACAAGTAGAGCAGAATGGGACAAATTGAGAGCAAAGGGTCCACATGGCCCAAACATAGCAGGCAAAAGGCAGCGTTCTATGGGAGCACAACAAGCACAAACAAACTAGAGATCTATTTCCAAGTACAAGTTGCATGTACATAATATATCTTATCCCAAACTCTTTGGCAACGAAATTTTAATGCTCTACAAGTTTTATCTACCGAACAACCAATTCAAACTTCTGTCTCCAGTCCTGTCCAATGTGCTAATTTTATCATCTAGTGGCTTGGATTCAGCCTTTCTGGTAAGCTTGAAAAGATCCAAGAGAAGAATCTGAATTTTTCTTTACCTGAAACTCTTAGGTGGTGCAGCCCTATGGCTTTTATTACACCAACTAGAGACATAAATAATTGCAACCTCCACAGTCATATCAAAACTGGAAAGAAAGGGGCGGAAAATACCTGTCTTCACTTGAAGCAGAATCCTCATTCCCAAGAACAAGCCCCACAACTCCCTGTTGAAAAACTATTGAAACATTATTATCCTTCCCTTAATTAGATTAGAACATAATCACTAACATACAACTAAAAATCGGTCTCTCTATTTGCACAAGTTCTTGCAGAGGTAAGATTGTCTATATATGAATCTCGTTACACCCCAGGAAAGTGGGATCACTACAATTGTTGTAAGTTGTAAACTACAACTCTGGTAACATCTGACATGCAACTGCTTCAAATTAAAGATATTCTCATCTCTCATAAAGCACTAGAAAGCACAAATTTTATGATCATAAGGTCACCAACTAGAATTTTTAAGCTTTCAACAAAGCATCATGGACAATTAGCTAAGAATCAGTATGCAAAATGTAAGAGACCATCTGTCCTATTAGGCCCTTGATGAAAATCAGGTAAAATGGGACAGAAAAGCTAGCCAAGGCAAAAGCTAGCCAAGGCTGCCAAGCATGCAAGCACAATGTAAATGCCCTGTCGAAGGCACATATATTTACAATCAAATTTCATAATCATGCAACGCATTTAAGATACACATAAAGGAGATAAATTAGGAGCTAAAGGGAATATAGATGCAGTTGAAGATTATTCCTCTGTGTGTGTTGGGGGGGGGGGGGGGAGAAAGATAGAAAGAGAGAGAAGGAACCTTGTAGCGAGATACAAAATCCATGTTGCTAGTCTTGCAACTTGACCTGAATGTCAATAGTCATAAAGAAAAACTAAGCTTCCAATTCTGTTAGGCTAAATTCCAAACAAGTAATTTATATCAGCTAGCCATTACACTATAGGGTCCATAACAAAAATGCTAGGAATCAAATTCACTTGCCCACTGCAGTCTTCTACTAACCCACAGATACATACGTTAAAAAAAAATTTAAAAACAAAAAAAAATGGGCACTAATCATCATTCATCTTTTTGATACTCCATTAGCCTAGGCTGTTTAAGAAAGGGCCTCTATAACTGAACAAAACTCAATTTTATAACCAACTCCAAATTCTTAAAATAACAAAGCATAAAAGGGGTACTTATAGCCTACAGACAACCTGCAAAAAACAAAAATAATCTTGCATCTTAAAATAACTTAAACTCCTGTAAACATCCAAATCCATACCCAAAGAGTCCAGCGAGGTAGGGGGGTCCCAAGGAGGTTGGTTTGATTAGAGCCTAGAGTAAAAACATTGACTGCCTACTCGTACATAAAAAGGAAGGCCAGAACAACTTGGAGGGCATATTGCTTTAGAACGTTGTAATCCAAGCTCAAAAAGTTGCCCAAATTGGCCTTTTCAGCTTCCTGGAATGTGTGCAAGACCAATTTCCTATTGAGTAAAGCTAAAACTTGAGGTCTACTAGCCTACAAACATACACTTAAAATTAAATACAAAAGAAAAGAAACTATAGACATACAATCACAACCTAAGACTGAAACAATTTTACCTTAATAATAAATTTCTTACTTCCTTTCCTTGAGGTCCACAGCATTACCCGCTCTACAGTTACATAGAAGACGAAACTTGGTAGCTCATTACTAACAATCCAAGCGTAGCTAACATTTGGCTGCACCAGGATGCATTAGGTAAACATAGCACTTTTTAACTAAGAGGACTTCACTAATGCAGGTGCAAAAACAAATTCCACAAGTAAAGCATTCAACAACCACTTCGGTTTTATTTGCTTAGTGGAGTCATTAAGAAGCTTGGGCTCCTCTTCTAGAACTTCAACAACTACTTGTTCCACCTTTAGTAGTAGATGTTCAACCTCTTTCTTACTCTCATCATGAATATTAGCAACGTCTTTCATTTCTTCTTGGACTTTACAAGCAATTACGGGTCTAACTAGAACCCTTCTTAAGAAGCATCTTCTGCTGCTTCCAAAGTGTCTTTAGGTTTATAATCTTCAATTCGACACTCTGATTTCAATGTCGCCTTCCCATGTTCAACCTTTAGCAAGCTTTTGTTTTCCTTTTCCCATTCATCATGACACTGTTCCAAGAATGTAGTAACAAACCAATGAAATTCTCAATCAGTTACCCAAAGCTTTCGCTGAGGACTCAGGACCTTTGGTATTCCTCCACAAGGTGGTCCTAATTGTCATTCTCCAACCCAAAACTTCAGCAGGTACTGTATTAGACAGGGCAACCATATCAAGTTAGGATGCCCTAGAAAAAAAGATGTGATGCTCTATATTACCCTTAATTACTGGTTTCATCAAGGCCTACAATTCCACAAGTGGACAACAATCCGAAGTAACTACTTGTCAACTGACAAACCCATAAATCAAAACAATGCAATTCACACCAATGATTATCAACCACAAACAATTTCCTTTGTGAGCTGCATTTTTGCGCAAACATTAGGAAGTGCTCAGACTAGATGAAGAAATTGTCTAGGATCATGTGTACATGCAACCTCAAAATTATCTCTTCCTACGAAAAGAAGGCTTGATGACCTCTAACCGGGTCCAACAAACAGATGCAAGCTAGGGTTTAGAAGAGTGTGGTGGCAAACGTTGTGGTGTGACAGTGGTAGGTGTGGATTGCTACATGAGCACAACTAATCCGCGATTGTCATGAAGGTGATCAAGAACCACTCAGTCCCGAAGGATGGCATTAGTTGATAAAAATTATTGCTCACTGATATCAAATGCATGGAAAACCCTTTCAAATAAAATAATTAAACTTTATTTCATAACCAACTCTGAAAATAATAAAGCGCAGGGGTACTTGTAGGCTAAAAACAGTTTGTAGAGTAAAGAAAATAATCTAGTATCCAATAGCAAACAACAACCAACTATCATTTCCTCATTTAAATAGACAAATTTCTTTAAAATTAATGCACAAATAGAATATAAGAGAATATAAACATAAAATCAGAATGGAAAACTAATCCATCTTTACCATAGAAATGAGGTTCATATTTTCTTTCCTTGAGAAGCCCACTACTTTCATTTTTAACATGAGGAGGTTACAACTCTACTCATTCCATGATAGCAACAACAGGCAAGAACCCAATAAAAGTGGCATCCAGATTTGAAAATCAAACCAAGCTCACCTAGATGTAGGAAGTTTCTTATGGTTGAATAGTAGGTAAATATTGAATATTGATGCTTTAATGGAGATCCTACGCCATAATGACTATCATTAGTGGATTGTTATGATGCGGACACTCTCCACAACTTCACAAATCACTCCACGGCTTCGTAGATCTGTGTCCAACACACTCTTAAATGGAAGCCAAACATATAGGCAGCACAAAGAAATTGGATTTTGTTATGGATAGTTTTTGGAATGGGCACACTACGAACAATTTATTATTGTTCTCATCCAGACACGACCCTCTCCAAGGCCAAAAACATAGAACAAATTATAAATACATAGGTAATATAATAAATATTTTCTAACCAGTACATGTCCACTATAGGTATCGTAACTTATTTTTAAGAAAAATCAAATGTTGAAGTCGTATAGTTTCCGTATCACGTATCAGTGTCGGTGCCTCTTGGGTCATCACATTTCACCTCTCTTGAGTTAAAAATTTTTTAGCTTTGATCAAGGGAAGATCCAATTGAATAGAAAGCAACTTGAAATGGAAAAAATCAAGAATATGGATTCAGTTGCATGCTAGATGCAAAAGGGACCTATCAACTTCAAATGCTTGTAATCTCTCCAAGGGATAAACCATAAAATGCCAACCAATTAAAAGGCCTTGAAATCATAATTGAACGGAAAAAGAAGAAATGCAAACAGGAACTAAAATTATCCACATTGAACTGAAAGACCATTATTTGATAGCCTTTGGTTGATTCCTCTTTTAGCCACTGCTACATCAGGTGAGACCATTTCACCTAATAAAGCTATTAGACATAGTAAAAGTGTTTAGAACATATACAAGAGGCAAAAAGAGCACTGGCGAACGTCCTATTCAAGGATTAGTCTTACCTTTTTCATAGTTTCTAAAGCATTATAATCTTGGGTATGGAGTCATTTCAATGAAAAATCATGAGAGAAGCATATAAACTAAGCAAAAAGGTGAAGGTCATAAATGAACATCCAAGTTCATTTTGGTGCCTGCTTACTTCTTCATATGATTCAAAATTAAGGGTCTCATTGTTTAAGGTATGATCGAAGATTTGGAGTCTTTGTATGCTCACACTTAATGACTATTTTGGCTCAACATTGATCAATCGTGTGTCAAAGGTAATCAAGGCTAGTAATGGAGATTAGCGTAGCTATCCAATTTAAGAGACCTGACTGATGCAGGCTGGATGTTCGTCAAACCCAGATAGCCTAACCAAGCTGCTTTTGCCTTAAACTACTGATTTTGTTACTAAGTCCCCATACACTCATTTATGGTATGCTAAGGATGTAACTAAAGGATTCAGCTTATTTAGAAAAAGTTAAATACAGTGGGCTAGGATTAGATGGATAGCTAAGGGGCTAAATCAGCATGAACCTAAAATCAGTGAAACAATTTCTGAACAAATTGGCTTTTCTCTATCTTGGATATTTCCATCTTCTCTTCATATATGACACTATCAAATTATGCGGTAATTGGTATGAGCCTATTATAAATCTTCATTGCATACTCATGTTGATTATAGTTTAGTGCAGAGATTAGCTTCTCTCTCTCTCTCTCTCTCTCTCTCTCTCTCTAGCTGCTCTCTCTCTCTCTAGTTGCCCTCTCTGCACAATCACAGAACGGTCAATTGGTGACCTCGGAAACAGCCGCAGCCGGTGTCGACGGACTGCACAGAGACGGTAGTCGGCAAGGGAGACCATCGACGTTCGCTCGGGTCTCACGGCAGTGTCTGAAGGCTCTGTTTTGGGGGTTCGCGATTGCTCTGTTTCGGACCGTTCCAGTGTGGCTCTGTATCGGCTCCCTCTCAGGTGAGTACCAGGCATCTCGAAATTTCAAGTCGGTGAGGTGTCCCATCTCCCCCCTTTGATTTGCTGTTAAATTGGCAATTTTGCTGCCCACCCTCCTTGATTTTGTCTAGCAATTGGCTCTGTCGGTGGGATTTTGCCCGGGTGTGTTTTGTATTTGTTCTGTATTTGTTGCTTCCAATCCTCTTGCTGCTTGTGCTGCTCACTCTAGCTATCTGGGTGGCTTCTGGTACGGCTTTTGCTGTTTCTGTTACCGTTGCTGCCGGTGTTGCCGGTGTGGCTTCTGCGGCCTGGTTTCCCCTGCTGCTTCCTGTATCAGTTCTGGTTGCTTTGCTGCTTCGGGTGCTCGGTGGTCAGCCGAGGCTTCCACCTCCTTGGGTTTTGCGCAGTGCTCGGTGCTCGGTGGTCAACCGTTGTGCGCGGTGGTCGGCTGAGGTTTCCCGTATCACTTCCCTCTGTTTAGCTTTGGGTTGCTTTGGTATTGCTTCCACCTCCTTTGCTTCTATTGCTTTTGTCGCTGCCTGGTTGTTCCTTGCTTCGGTTGCTTTGGTGTTGCTCCCTTATCTCTTGTGTTGCTGTGTGTTGTCGCTGGGTTGCTTTTGTTGCTTCTCTGTTTTGCTTGTCTCTGTGTTGCTTCAGTGCTGCCGGTTACTCCCTTTTTTTGACATTCTTCTTGTGGGCCTTTAGGGTGTTAGCCCCCTTTGGCCGTGAGTAGTTCGTGGTTCGTGGTTCGTTGTTGTTAGCCTCTATTAGGGTTGCCCTGGCGTTTGGAGTGTTGGCTAATTTTAGTTGGCAGTGGTCGGTAGCGGGCTGTAGTCTGTTATAGTTTGTAAAGCTTTTTGCTTAAGTTTGTAGTTGTCATTAGCTGGTGTGTAGTGGGTTAAAGTTCGCTATTTGTTATAGTTGCAGTTGCCGCTAGCTGTTTTTAGCCTGTTATAGTTTGTTAAAGTTTTGTTATAGTTGTAGTTGCCGTTAGCGGGTTGTAGTCTTGTTTAACCTTAGTTAGTTAGGCTTTATTAGATTTTGCTCCCTTTTTATCCTGTATCTTAGTCTTTTTTACCAAGTAGTCTTGCTGTTTTTATTTCTTTTCTGGTGGTTGGAGGGTAGTTGACCAGCTTTTTCGGGTGTCTTATAGTTGGTAGCCCTTTAGGGTGTTCGTGGCCTTGTAGTCGTCGGCGTCTGTGGCGGGCCATGTAGCTGGTTCAGCCTGTCCTCGTCCTCCGGGGAGCTCTGGGGTTAGGAGGGGGTTAGGGTTGCGGAAGGTGCGTTTTGCATCCTGGAACATTGGGACCCTCACGGGTAAGTCGATAGAATTAGTTAAGGCTCTGCGTAGGCGTAAGATTAATATAGCGTGTATCCAGGAGACGAAGTGGGTTGGGGCGAAAGCTAGAGAGATCGATGGGTTCAAGCTGTGGTACTCGGGGTCAACCAAGGCGAAGAATGGAGTTGGCATTCTGGTCGCGAAGGATTTGGCGGACCAGGTGGTCGAAGTGAGGCGTAAGAGCGACCGGATTATGACTATTAAAGTTTTGGTGGGTTCAGTTTTTGTGAACGTGGTGAGCGTGTATGCGCCCCAGGTAGGCCTGCCGGAGGAAACTAAGAAGCTCTTCTGGGAGGATCTAGACGAGGTCGCTCAGGGGGTACCCCAGAGTGAGAAACTGTTCATAGGAGGGGACTTTAACGGGCATATAGGCGCGGAGGCAGCAGGTTATGATGGGGTTCACGGGGGTTTCGGTTTCGGTGAGAGAAATGCGGGAGGGGTTTCTGTGTTGGACTTTGCGGTGGCCTTTGATTTGTGGGTTGCCAACTCCTTCTTCAAGAAGAAGGAGGACCACATAGTGACCTTCAAGAGCATTTCCTGCAAGACTCAGATTGACTACTTCCTAACGAGGAAGGAGACTCGGAGATCGTGCAAGGACTGTAAAGTGATCCCCGGCGAGTTGCTGGGAACCCAACACAGGCTGCTGGTTTTAGATGCAGAGTTCAAGTATCCCAAGAGGTCGAAGAGGAGAGCTGAAGAACCTAGAATTAAGTGGCTGAAGAACACAGGCGGGGTTAATAGCAGAAAGAATAGTTGATGAGAGAGCTTGGAGGAGGGCTGAAGACGCCGACTCAATGTGGGATGCTATGGCGGATTGCATCCGTAGGGCGGCTAAGGAAACCTTAGGTCTGTCAAGGGGAGGCGGTAAAAGGATGGAGGGCACCTGGTGGTGGAACGAAGAGGTAAAGGAGAAAGTTAAGGCAAAAAAAGAGGCTTACGCGGAGCTCATGAACAGCAGCTCGGAGGACGAGAGGGCGCATAAGAAGATTGGATACAAGGCGGCCAAGAAAATTGCCAGAAGGGCAGTGGCAATAGCAAAGAGTCAGGCGTTTGATAGACTGTACCATAGATTGGGGACGAAGGAAGGGGAGAAGGAGGTTTTTAAACTGGCGAGAGCAAGGGAGAGGAAGACTAGGGATTTGGGGGTGGTAAGGTGTATCAAGGACGAAGAGGGTAAGGTGTTGACGGAGGATGCTGAAATCAAGGAGAGATGGCAAAGGTTCTTTGCTAAACTCCTCAATGGGGAAGGGAGGGAGAAGTCAGTAGTCCGGCCGGAGAGTGTAGCGATCAGCGTGCGGGCGTTATGATCTCAAAGGAGGAGATTAGGGAGGCCTTAAAGAAGATGGCGAAGGGGAAGGCCGTGGGCCCGGACCAGATTCCAGTAGAAGTTTGGAAGTTACTGGGGGAAGTGGGGCTAGAATGGCTCACAGAGCTTTTCAATATCATTTTTCGGACCGCCAAGATGCCCAGAGAGTGGAAGGTCAGTACAATCATCCCACTATACAAAAACAAATGGGATATCCAAGATTGTAATAACTTTAGGGGCATAAAACTGCTCAGTCACACTATGAAACTGTGGGAGAGGGTGATTGAGAGAAGACTGCGAGGGGAAGTAGAGATTTCAGAAAACCAATTTGGTTTCATGCCAGGCAGAGCGACCATTGAAGCGATCTACCTCCTCAGAGGGCTCATGGGCGCGTTCAGGGACAAAAAGGTGGATCTGCATATGGTGTTCATTGACCTGGAGAAAGCCTATGATAGAGTGCCAAGGGAGGTATTGTGGAGGTGTTTGGAAGAGAAAAGGGTGTCGCCCGAGTATATCCGTGTTATCAAGGACATGTACGAGGGAGGGCGGACGAGGGTTAGGACCCCGGGCGGTGTCTCGAATGACTTTGCTGTTACTCTGGGCCTGCACCAGGGATCCGCTTTGAGCCCGTTTCTTTTCACATTAGTTTTGGACAAACTCACTAGAAGTATACAGGACGAGGTGCCTTGGTGCATGTTATTTGCAGATGGCATCGTTCTTATCGATGTCACCAGGCAGGGGGTGAATGACAGGTTGGAAAGTTGGAGGCGCACGCTGGAGGCTAGGGGTTTTAGGTTGAGTAGGTCGAAAACGGAATACCTTCACTGCTGTTTCAGCGGGAGGATAGTAGAGGGGGAAGATGTCGTTATGGATGGGAGGGCAATACCAAAGGTTGACAAATTCAAGTATCTGGGCTCGATCATCCAGCAGAATGGGGACATTGACGAGGATATCAGTCAGCGGATTAGAGTGGGATGGCAAAAGTGGAAGGCAGCGTCAGGGGTGCTGTGCGACAAGAGAGTGCCCATAGGTTTGAAAGGCAAAGTCTATCGGACTGTAGTCAGACCGGCTGTTCTCTATGGATCGGAGTGTTGGCCTGTAAAAAAGACGCAGATCCAAAGGCTGATGGTAGCTGAGATGAGAATGGTCAGGTGGATGTGTGGCTTAACGAGATTGGACAGGATCAGGAATGAAGTGTTTAGGGGCTTAGCGGAAGTGGCCCCGATAGAGGAGAAGATGCGGGAATCAAGGCTCAGATGGTTCGGCCACGTCAAGAGGAGAAGTGCGGCCGCTCCAGTGAGGAGGTGTGAGAGAATCAACCCCCCCGGTGGTAAGAGAGGGAGGGGTAGACCGAAGAAGAGTCTAGAACAAGTGGTTAGAGAGGACCTGAGAGTTGTTGGTCTCACGGAGGACATGGCTCAGGATAGGAGGCTGTGGCGGGACAGGATTAAGGTTTCTGATTGTAGGGGTCGGGCTGTAGCTTAGGTGGGGTGGGTCGGGTTTTGGTTTGCTTGTCCGCAGGTCGTGCTTTTCAGGGAGGAGACGGCACCAAGCGCCCCTGGCTTTGATGAGGTATGTCTCCGCTCCGCTTCCTATTTATTTGCTATGTATTTAATCCCTCTTTAATTGCCTTTCGGAACCTTTTCTCATCCTCTCTATCTTTCTCTTACTCGGTAAGTGGTTTCCACGATCGTTTTTCCTTCAAACCTTTTTCACAAAACTATTTTGTGGGTCTTTTGGAATCAACCTCTCTATGGGTAGGAATACCGGTAGAGGTAAGGTTGCCTACAGCTGGATCTCCCCAGACCCCGCGAAAGCGGGACCCACATGGGAGTTTGTTGTTGTTGTTGTTGCATACTCATGTTGATTGATGCAGTGTCCGGTCTAAGAATTAATTTGTTAAAGAGCTCTATCTTGCTAGCTAGGGACATGGATAATTTCCGAGTCCTTGCGGACATTTGGGATTGCATCTCATACACCTCCAATCATCCTACTTGAAGCTTCCTTGAGGTGAGAAGAATAAAAATAGCCATTAAGAGATTTTAGAACAGACTCTTTCTGGAAAGCAAATTACCTCACTATTTGGTTTTGGGGGGGGGGCCCCCCCGCCAGAAGATTGACAATCTTCAAACGTGTCCTTTCTAGCATCAGATATACTTTCTTCATCTTTTCCGCATTCCTTGTTCTATAGTAAGAAAGTTGAAAGCCATTCAAACGAGCTTTCTAGGGGGATCTTTCGAGGACAAATTCAAATATTACTTGTTGAAATGAGATATCGTCAAGCACCCCAGTCCAAAGGAAGGACTAGGTGTTAGAGACCTTCCTATCTTCAGTGAAGGTCATTTGGGAAAGTGATTTTGGAGGTCCATGAATGAGAAAGATGCGCCTTTGGGGAATGTGTCAGGGCCAAATATGGTTAATAGCCAAAACAGTACATATGGTATAACTGTATAAGTCTGCAAAAATCTCTCACCAAGGGGTGGGATCTTTGATGCCTTCATATTCATTAGAATATGGGCGACGGCTCCTCAGTCTCTTTGTGATGTTTTTTTGGGGGGGGGGGGGGGGGATTGTGTGATGTTATTTTAAGAGATCAATTCCCTTCTCTCTGCACACTTGCTGCCAACAAATACACATGTGTTTTCTGATTATTATGATCAGGGTTAAATGTGGGCATTAGGACTCCTGTCTTTATTCAAGATGCCTTCCCCGATAATGATTGCCGTGATTGCTTCTTTAGCATGTTCGAAAGCATAGCTTTTGAAGGGTGCATCACTTGACATGGTCACATGAAATCTCAATGCAACTAGGAAATTCAACAAGAATTTTTTAGAGCTCTCATTCTCTCAAAGTTGACTGTGTAGTCCAGGTTCAGAGACTGATTTCCTATTGAAGATTAGACCCCAGGTGCAATTCAATGTCCTTTTTTTGGTGGAAGGCAGCTCAAGGCAAGATCATGACTTATGATAGTATGCAAAATCATACGGGAGTCTGGAAGAAAGAAATCAGTGTTTGTTCAGAGAAAACCATTGATTTCAATCCTAGAATATAGCTTTTAGTTGAGACAAGCCTTAAAATTAGGATAGCAAAGTGGTTTTCAAAGTTTGGTGCGTAGTATTCAGTGCTCCAAAAAACGAGGTTTCTGATTCAATTAAATCAGGAAGGTTAACAATTTTGGTATGAGTTAGGTGTGTAGTGTTCCAATCTCTCTAGGTTCATATCTTTGAGTAATTGGACCAATTGAGTTCAGTCCAATTCAGTAAAAGTTGATATCTTTTATGCTTTGACTGTCAGTGTTTCATCCAAATACCTCCTAAATCCTCAGGTTGTGTTATTTCATAGAGATTAAATACCACCCCATTTGTTAGAATTGAGTGTTTTGACAACAACATCTAAAACCCTCTTGAGTTTCGACCTCCTAGAGGTTTGAGAGGGGGAAAAGGCTAAGTCTAATGGTCTCTACTGAATTTTCAATTCAGCTTGAATTCTTTAATTTATTATACATCCAAAACACACAAATAAGGTGGAAAAACAAAAACAGGGAGAGCTTCAGGCTGGTTTTCAATTTGGGTAAGCAAAACAAGTTTACATTCTCACAAGATTGGTTTTGCTTGAATCATTATAAACCTTCCCGGAAATATCATGCGCATACACAAACTAAGTTTATCAGACCCCAGAAAAAAATATGAAATTTAGACGGATTCCAAATTTGGCATTAACAAAGGAGCAATTAATTGGCTGCATTTTAGAAGCATCAAAGAAAAACACATAGGAGCGTCCCAGACAACTTGAAATCCGCAATAAATGTTCTATTACAGAAATCTCATAACAAAAAACCAATGTGGATCTCCAAATTGGATATTGAGAAAAACTGCAACAATCCAAATCAGAAAAATTCAATCCCACTACATCAAAGCCCTTTCTGCACAAACCAATCAACTGGTCTTCCACACCCATTACTAGTCCCTCTAATCTCACGCAATACTCCGGCAATCTTAATTGCAAACTCTATTGATGAAGCAAGCGAAAATCAATCAAATAAGGGACAAACCTCTGTAATGGCGTTGACTGTGACTTGTATAAATGGTAGCAGCAGCCACTTGAATCAACGGCCGAGATTAACTACGTTTCCAGTAGATACAGGAGCTGCGTTGCGTGCGAGATTGAAGAAACCCCCAACACTATCTCTCTCCTTGATATTGAATCTTCAGCTGCGAGGTTTCCACTGCGATTACAGCTACAGAATTCAATTGGCTGCTCCGATTGGCGAACTTATCGTCACCTCGACGGTTTCCGATTGGTTCTCAGAGCTTGAAATGAAGTTCTAGGTACGCCGGCAAACAAGCAATGCATGAGAGAGGAACTAGTATTTGATTGATTTTCAATTTTTGTTTACCTGTAAAAATTAATTACAAACCCTTTATAATTTGTTGTAGCCACAGCCCTTTAAGCCATGTTAACAATAGAATGATAGATGAAAATTATATTGGGCTTTGGGGAGTATGATGCATCATATTTTTACCTATTAGGATTCAACTTTTCATAAGTTTAAGATCCAGTTGTTCAGTCTCTAAGGTATCCTAATTTTTAGTTTTTATATTTTTAAACTTAAGGTATTTTTTTCTTTAAATTCTCCAGTGATGACAAAGACTAATTGTTGTGCATGTCAAGGCACAGAACAAGCCTCATATAAGGGGAATTGAGAGGTTCTTCTAACTGCTCACATAGGAAGTCATTTCTGCGAGGGCAAGGACCTCAGTTTTGAGGCTTGCCTGGAAAGAACTTTACTTTGTTGGGTTCCTTAGGGAGTTCTAATCACTCCTAACTAGGGGTGTTCATTAGTCCAAACCCGAACGGGGTCGGGCCGAGGATCGAATAAGAGAAAAGTTATGGATCGTAGATCAGACTGAATAAGTTAAGGACCGGATTGAGACCAGATTGAAAAAAAATGAAACGGACAGGACCGGACCGGAGTGAATAGTTAAGCTAACAAATTTTACGATATGAACATCTTATATTTGTTTCAACATAAACCATTTCAATATATTTCCACCATAAAAAGGCAAATCAATACTCTTGAACATTTAAGAAATTATAAGTTGCAAAAGAAAATTAAAATTAAACAAGTAAAAAGTTGGTTTTCAAATTTTTTTTATTCGGTCCTCAATCCGAACCAGTGGACCGAACCGGACCGAAGACCGAATAAAAAAATCTGTGGACCGTGAACCGAACCGAATTCATTCGGTCCGGTCCGGTCCACACCGGTCTTCGGTCCGATTTGGATTTGGATAGAATAATAAACAGCCCTACTCCTAACAGCTCATTTTGAGGCTATCTGATTAGGGTAGGCTCAAGGGGATTTCAGTTGAGCCTTGAAGCCTAATCCCATCCAATATGGGACTTGTTTTGAAGCTTAGGAGATTCACTCTAGTATCAAGCCATTGGACCTCAGCTAAACTCTCACAATTAGTCACCACAGCAAGAGGAATACTTACTGTCAGACTTCCAGTGTAGGCTGGACTGAACCAGCCTCATTTTTAATGCTTCTGAGTAAGGGTTATAACATCTAGGGGTGGGGAAAAAAAACCAGGTACCTAGACCCAGATCCGGACCTAGTTTGGACCCAGACCCTAATCAGTCGGGACCGGGACCGGTGCCAAAATTCAGGATCGGGTTGCAACCTATTCCAAGTCTGAGTCCTGAAAGTTTGGAACCGGAACCGGTCCCCGTATTCGGTTACCCAGTCTAATTGCTGAAATTAAAAAAAATAAATTGAAATATATATAAAACAAAACACACGCTACCCAACCAAACCCTAAAGTTTCGCTAGAACTTCCTCCCCTCGACTGCTTCTTTCTCTCTCTCTCTCTTCCCCGACCCCGCTCAAGTGCTCAACCACTCTCTCTCTCTCTCTCTCTCTCACTCACTCAAATTGTCTCTCTCGCCACTCCCCGGCTTAGCCACCCCTCAATCTCTTTCTCTCTCCTCGGCTCAAGCGCTCAGCCACTCCTCTCTCTCTCTCTCTTTCTCCTCGGCTACAACGACTGTTCTCTGGCGTTCCTCCTAGGCTATGGCAACGATGACTGTTCTCCCCGGCAACCTGCGACTGCCATCTCAACTCTCTCAATCTATCTCTCTCAATTTGTCTCCCTAGCTACGACAACGACTTGTTCGCCGACGGTCAACAATGAGTGACGCTGTCTCTCTCGCTCTGTGTATTACTTTCAAGCTCCTTGATTTATTTTTGTTTAGATAGATTTGTTCGTATTTTTGTTTAGATCTGTTCATGCTTTATATATGTTCGTGTTTTTGTTTAGATAGACCTCCTTGATTTATTTTTGTTTAGATAGACCTCCCTGATATATTTTGTTTATATCTCCAAGGATTAAAGCTTTGGAATTGTTTGTATTCATTGGGGCTATTTGGATCCAAACATGATCTTTAGCAACAAGATGTTTCATAGGTTCTCGAAGAAACATTTATTGATTCATGGGCAATTATTAATTCATTGGACAATTATCAATCACATGATGAACTTATTGATGAGTATCAATTCATTTAGGCCCTGTTTGGTAAACAGTTGTTAGCTATTAGCTGTTAGCTGTTTGTATTAGCTGCTAGCTATTAACTGTTACCTATTTGAATTAACTCTTTGTACTAGCTGTTTAAATTAGCTGTTTGTAGAAAAACTATTTGGTGAAATTAGTTGTTTCTAACAAAGTTGTGACACAAAAAGCTAATTCTCTAAAAAGCTAATCAAATTAACTTTTTCAAATTAGCTTTTTGGATCCAAAAAGTTTTTCCAAAAAGCTCTTCCAAAAAACACTTAAATTAGCTTTTTCACTAGGTTAAACAGCTAATTTTGCTCAATAAAGCTCTTTTTGCCGGAAAAGCTCTCCAAAAAGCTGTTTACCAAACACTCCCTTAAAAGTCTAAGATTGATGTAGTTTTCGGCAACAGAGTAAAAACAAGTAACAAATTTTCATTGTAAGTACTTACTTTTTCTTCTCTTATTTTGAAGAATATCAACAATGAAAATCATATTAATTTGCAAGAGCCCAGTAATGCTAGTTCTAGTTCAACTTGCCATACCAAAACTAGCAAAGAGCAAGTAAAGCCTGGTGGCACGAGGAAATCAATTTATTAGGATCATTTTATTAACATTGTTAATCTAGTGACCAAGAAAATTGAGAAAGTGAAATGCCAGTATTGTACCAAGGTATTGTCTACCAACCCTAATAATGGGACTTCTACTTTGAGAAAGCATCTTCAATCATGTTCTAAATATCCTTACAATATGGATAAAAAACAAAAGAAGATTTCCTTATTTAGAGACCCACAAACTAATAGTGTTACTCTCTCCAATTAGTCCTTTAATGCAGATGCTATTAGGCTTGCTTTAGCAAAAATAGTTACTATTGATGAGCGCCCCTTTTCCGTAGTTAAAAAGGAAGGCTTTAGGGGTTTTGTGAGTGTTGCTTGTCCACACTTTGTTAGTCATGTCCCATCTTGCTTCACTGTTGCTAGAGACTGTAAGAAGTTTTATCTTTGTCAAAAAGATGCCTTGAAAACTACTTTGAAATGTCTGAAATCTAGAATTTCTCTCACAACCGATTGTTGGATATCTGTTTAAAATTTGAATTATCTTTGCTTGACTGCACATTTTATAGATGATGGATGGAACTTGCATAAGAGAATTTTAAATTTTAAGTTGGCGGATAATCTTATAGGCAAAGAAATTGGAAAATTTATGACGAGTTGTGTGATTGATTGGGGTATTGAAGATAAATTGTCTTCTTTAACTGTTGTAAATGCAAGTTCCAATAACGTGACTGTTGATTATTTGAAAGATAATCTTAGTGATAGGTTTGTTTTGGATGGTGATTTTTTCCATATGAGATGTGCTACCCATGGTTTGAATTTGGTTGTCATAGATGGTTTGTCAAGGGTTAAGGATTCCATTCATAACATTCATTGTGCTATTAGATATATAAGGAGTTCTTCTATGAGATCTGCATTGTTTGATACTTGTGCCAAAGTTGTTAAAGTTCCTTGTAAATGATGTTTGTGTTTGGATGTATGTACAAGATGGAATTCTACTTTCCTCATGTTGAATATGGCTTTAAGGTTTGAAACGACCTTTGAAAGATTTAAGAATGATTATTCTAATTTCGAGAATGAACTTAAGGAAAATGTTTCTGTGGAAAAAGATTGGGAAAATGCAAAAATCTTGGCAAAGTTTTTAGAGCAATTTTATGAAGCTACTAAGTGGATGTCTGGCACTTTGTATGTCACTGCTAATTTGCATTTTCATGACTTATTGAACATACTTACGAACTTGTTGGAATGGGAGAAAGATCCATCTCCTAGTCTTCGGGATATGGCTTTCAAATGCAAAAGAAATTTGATGATTACTATGAAGATTGGGCAAAAACTAATCTCGTGGTGTTGATTGCGGTTGTTTTTTATCCACGCTATAAGTTGAAGTTTATAAGATTCTCTTTTAGAAAGCTTTATCCCAATGACTTTGTCAAGGCAAATAGAGTTTATGATCATCTCTATAATATGCTTAAACAATTATATGGTTCATACTCTTCTTGTGTGAATGTTGATAAGGATTATCATAATGATTCTTCTTCCCCTATTCATGTTGATCATTCAAAGATGTCCTTAAATAATGACACTATTAAGGAGTTGTACTCTCACTGGCATGAGGGTGGGGAAGATGATGTGGAGGTTGCTGAGAAAACTGAATTGCATGCCAACGTAGATGTTCCTTGCGAAAAGGCAAATGACACTTTTGACATCTTAAATTGTGGAAAAGACATAGTGACACTTATAAGGTGTTAGCTGAAATTGCAAGGGATATTCTAGCCGTGCCTGTTTCTACCGTGTCACGTGAGTTTGTATTTAATACATCAGGTCGGCTGCTTGATCAGTTTCATAGTAGCTTGCGACCCAAAATAATGGAGACCTTGATTTGTGCTCAAGATTGGTTGCGGGCATCCACCATTTACATTGATGATAAGCAACTTATGGACGATATGGAGAAATATTGAAGTAGGTAATTATATATATAGCTTACATTTATCATTGTATTTCATAATTATTATTAAATGTTGAACTTTGGTTTCTAACTTGTTTTTCTTTAATTTAATATTGAGATTTGGGTGAGGGAGAGATAACCCAAATTCATCAAATTATGGTTGATTGAAGAGGAGCCAAAATTGGAGGCTATCTTCTATTGAGGTATCTTCTTAGTTTTTTGGTCTTTGGTTTTCGTCTTTTGGTCTTCTTGATTCTAACATGAAGTTTCTTTTTTTAAGGTCCAAAAGTTGTATAAGGATGATTGGACCGTTGGACTGTCAAGTTATGGGCCTTTGCTTGGTTGGAAGCAAAACTATGATTTAAGATCATACTTTTAATTATGGTTATGGCTTTTGTAGACTTAAAGTTTGTAATTTGTTTAAAACTTGGTTTGTATGATGTGCTTTTCTTTATTTCCAAACGCGAAATTCCCAAATTTGGTTGGTTACATTTTAAACATTGGATTGTGGCCTTGTGGGCTTATTGCTCATTTTAATGAAATGAATGAATGTACTAATAATGATTTGGTTTTTTGATAAAAAAACTAATTAAAAATTAAATTAAAAATTCCAAAAAAGGATACCGGGTACTCAGTTGTGGAATAGGTGCCAACCGGCTCTGGGGCTGAGTCCAAAAATCCTGGAACCGGTCCAACCGGGACCGGGACCAGTTCCATCAAAATCGATCGGGTACCTGGTCTTGCTCAGCCCTAACGACACTCTAAGCTCATGGAGACGTTCCATAATAATTTAGAAACCTGCTCCTATCTATTATCCAGCCAAGAGTTCGAGCATGAAGTCATGAACCAACTTATAAGGGAAGAATTATAGCTCAAATGACTGAACAGAGTAGTGCAGCCCCATGACAGTCCCACTTGCACAAATCAGCCTATTTTTGGTTCTCTTACATTAGTGACTCATTGTAAGTTTCGTCCTAAGTGTACTTTATATTTGAATGAGTTTTAGAGGCTTTAGGATGATTATACCACTAGTAACAAGGTCTTAATCATCATTCATTGCAAGCTATGTGTTAGAAGCTCCCTTGCTTAAGCTTCTGATTTTAACTTTTAATTATTATCTTTTAAGCTTGGTTTGAATTAGCTTAGAGGGTAGTATATAAGCCCCCTCAATCAGCTTTGTACAAGCAAATGTTGAACTTGAATACAATCAAATTTGCTTGCTGCAAACTCTCTCAAAACCTCTGAAACTTTATCCTTGTTTAGGGTGGTGTTCAGAATGGGATTCTTTATTTGATCTTCTAGTGCTTGGCTTTAGGAAGATTGGTGTTGAATCTCTTAGTCTTAGATGGTGGATTTCATCCTTTATTCCAGGGACATATCCTCCATGTTGAGTTCTTAGGTGTGGTGAAGGCATTCCAGTACTTTGACATGCATAAACTAGTATTAGGGCCCAACTTTGATTCTTAGTGAGTTTCTTAGCTAGTTACCTTCCTAATTCCTGTATTGAGGTTATTCATCATCCCTTAGCCCTACAATTTGCCGACTTAGTTACAAAGAACCTATGGTCAGAACACAATTTAGCTACAGAACGCCAAGTTCTGCAAAATAGCCACAGCCAACTACAATCCTTATCTTATAATAGAATGTCTGAGAGGGATACCACTTCTCCTCCTCATCAAACTATTAGAGTTCCTAAAGGACCCATTCTTAAGCAAGCTCATGAACTCAGACGGGACAGAGCTATCCTAGAGATATAGGATAATATTAAGAATTTGACTGCTCAAGTC
Organism: Selenicereus undatus; assembly: GCA_017589665.1. Lineage (NCBI taxonomy): Eukaryota > Viridiplantae > Streptophyta > Magnoliopsida > Caryophyllales > Cactaceae > Selenicereus > Selenicereus undatus. The sequence continues at coordinate 70,057,140 of JACYFF010031956.1, read as the reverse complement.
CAGAAACTTATGACTCAACCTAGAGGCGTGCATAGAGAACCTCCACAGAAGCCCCCAAATGGATTAGATCCCTCTCTAGATTCTCATTATGGTAGTTGCTCGTCCAATGGTGAGGTAAGACCAAGAAGGAGAAGAACTCACATGGATGATCTTAAGGAATTTAAAATAAAAGCCCTTGAGTTTGAAGATAGCTTAAAACCATAAGACTATCTTGAATAGGCCCAGTCCATGGAGAGAATCATTGAAATTAAAGACTTAGGAGAGAAATCTTTTAAGCTGGCTGTCCTAAAGCTTAAGCATTATGTATCCCTCTGGTATGAAAATTTGAAAAGAGCTAGAGCCTTGGAGGGTAAATCCAAGATCAATACTTGGGTTAAGCTAAAGAAACACAGGGATAAGAGATTTATGCATGTTGCCTATAAACAAGAACTCTACTTGAGAGTCACCTCCCTCCGTCAAGGCAACATGAAGGTTAAGGAATACATCAAGGTATTTGAGCAACTCTAGATTAGATGTGCCTTAAGATAAGAGACTGAACAGACCATAGATTGATTTCTCAAAGGACTTAACCCTGCTTTTTTGGACAAGGTTGAACTCCAACCTTTCTGGACCTTTGAGGATCCATGCAAATTGGCTATAAAGGAAGAAAAGCAGCTCAAATCTAGGATGACATATCCCTCTAACCCAGCAAAAACCGCTACCCCTTTGAAGTCCTTAAGTTCTTATAAAACAAAACCCCTTCCTAGAGAAGACAAAGACAAAGGGAAATGAAAAGAGGTTGTTAAGGTGGCCCCTAAGTAGAAGAAGTGCTTTAAGTGCCATGGTTATGGCCATTTCCAGGCAGATTGCCTCCACAGAAGAGTCCTCGCTATTAGAGAGATTGAACACTTGGGTTAGATAGAAGTAGATGAGGGTGAAGAAGAATCAGAAGAGGAAGGAGAAACCTCACACTTATTGCCTAAGGAAGGAGAGATGCCAATGATCAAAAGAGCCCTTCATAACAATGAAGTCTTACAAGAAGCCAATCAAAGGGAACAAATCTTCCACTCTCGGTACAAGGTAGCCAACATAACTTGTAACCTGATTATTAACGGAGGAAGCTATACAAATGTAGCCTCCACTAAGTTGATTGACATGCTCAGTCTTCCCACCTTTGAGCACCCCAAGCCTTATACATTGCAATGGCTAAAGAAAGGAAACGAGGTAATTATTTCTGAACAGGACTTAGTGGCATTTTCTATAAGGGAGTATAAAGATAAGGTCATCTATGATTTATTGCATATAAATGCATGTCATTTGCTCATAGGAATGCCTTGGCAATATGATAGAGAGGTCTTACACCATAGCAAGTATAACACATATTCCTTCAAATTGTATGGGAGGAGATAGACCCTATCCCCTCTGGCCCCTACCCAATTGCATAAACCTGAAGGTAGGAAAGGAAACCCTAAGGAAGAGTGGAAAAATCTATTTGTAAAGGAAAGACTATTCTTGTTGTATTAGTCGTGGAATCAACTTCCAATGGGGAGTTAGCACCTTGCAGTCCCTTCAAGAATTAAAGGATGTCTTCCCTCAAGACCTTCTTCCTGGTCTTTCTTCCAAAAGGTGAATTGAGCATTAGATTGACCTAGTCCTAGGTGCATCATTACCAAACAAACCTACTTATATATGTAACCCCCCTGAGACTAAGGAATTACAAAGGTAGGTTCACGAGCTTATTGACAAAGGATATGTAAAGGACAGCATGAGCCCCTGTTCTGTCCTAGTACCAAAGAATAGTCACAATTGGAGAATGTATGTGGACAGTGGGGTCATCAATAACATTATAGTCAAGTATAAGTACCCCATTTCTAGGCTTGATGACATGTGAGATGAATTATATAGTTCAAAAGTCTTCTTCAGGATTGATGTAGAAGTGGATACCATCATATTAGAATGAGAGAGGGAGATCAGTGATAAACTGACTTTAAAACCAAACAAGCGCTCTATAAATGGCTTGTCATGCCATTTGGACTATCCAATGCCCTAAGTATCTGTATGAGGCTCATGAATGAGATACTCAGGCCCTATATCATTTTATTTCTGGTTGTTTATTCTTAGGATATTCTTATGTACAATAAGACTTAGTGTGAGCATGTTGACCATTTGAAGCAAGTCTTTTCCACCCTCACATAACAAAAGCTTTATGGCAAGCTTGAGAAGTGTGAATTCTTCACTCCAAGGGTTGTTTTCCTTAGGTGTGTTGTTTCTTATGATGGTATTCAGGTTGATGACATAGAGATTGAAGCAATCAAGTCCTGACCAGTCCTAAACTCAAAGTGGTAAAAAGATTTCTTGGCATTTTCTCTTTCTATAGGAGGTTCATCGAGGATTTCAGTTCTATCATGGCTCCACTTATAAAATGCATGAAGAAGGGTAGTTTCTCGTGGTCTTCAGCAGCCCAGAGGGCTTTTGAAACTATCAAGCAAAGTTTATGTGAGGCTCCTATCCTGGCATTGCCTAACTTTGAAGAATTGTTCGAGGTAGAGAGTTTTATGCCATTGTGAGAAACCATGTGGTCTAAAACTCAATCACTCCACAAATGATAACGAATTTTATGCCATTGTGAGAGGATTGAGCCACTGGAGCCATTACCTCAAACATAAGGCCTTTGTTCTTCATTCAGATCACGAAGAACTAAAGTTTCTTAATAGGCAGCCTAAGCTTAAAGCAAGACATGCCAACTAGGTGGAATTTCTGCAAGCCTTTACCTTCTCCACTAGGCACAAAAAAGGTACTGAGAATGTAGTAGCTGATTCCCTTTCCAGAAGATATGCTCTAATTTTTGTCCTAGGAGCAAAACTTCATGGAGTATAATCCATGCAAGGTTATTACTTAGAGGATGTAGCTTTTAAAGATATGATGGAGAACACCCCTTCACAAGGTCCCTATCTAACGTAAAAGGGATTCCTATTGTAGATGAACAAACTATGTGTGCCCAGATGTCCTTTGAGGGAGCTCCTAGTTAGAGAAGCTCGTGGAGGTTTTCTTGTAAGTCATTTTTCCTTGAACAAGACTCTGGATATTCTCAGAGAACACTTTTGCTAACCAAAAATGGGGGAGGATGTTCATAAGGTGGTGTCAAGGTGCTCTATCTATCCCAAAGTCAAAAGTTAGTTTCATCAAGGCCTATATACCTCACTTTTAGTTCCCATGAGGCCTTGGGAAGATGTCAGCATGAACTTGTGGTAGTGCGGCCTAGAGCCCAGAGGGGATAGGGCTTCATTATGGTGGTGGTGGACAAATTTTCTAAAATGGCTCATTTTATGGCTTGTTAGAAAATAGAAGATGTTTCACTTATTGCTAACTTGTATTTCAGAGAAATCATCAAGCTCCATGGTGTCCCTAGGACCATAGTGAATGATAGAGACCCCAACTTGTATCCCACTTCTAGAGGAGCATGTGGCATCTTTTAGGCACCAAGCTACTGTACAATGCCACTTGTCATGCACAAACTGATGGTCAAACTAAAGTTATTAACAGAACATTCTCAACTCTTATAAGGACTTTGGTGCAAAAGAACTTGAAGGAGTGGGATTTGGAACTCCCACATGTTGATTTTTCCTATGCTAAAGCCCCAGCTAAGGCCACTGGATGTTCATCATTTGAAGCTCTTTACGGGATCAATCCCCTCACTCCATTTGATCTTGTTCCACATCTAACTGATTGCAAAGTTAGCTATGAGGTTTAGCAAAGCGCCAAAGAGGTGAAGAGGCTGTAAGAGCAAATCGAAGCTCATGTAGAGAAGATTAATAAGGCTTACGAGGCAAAGGCCAACAAGACTAGAAAAGGGATTGAGTATCAGGTTGGTGATCTTATCTGGTTACACCTCAGGAAAGAGAGGTTTCCCACCAGAAGAAAAAGCAAGCTAATTTCAAGAGGAGATGGACCTTTCAAGGTCTTAGCAAGGGGGGAGGGGGACCAATGCTTACAAGTTAGAACTTCCAAGGGATGTGGTTGTATCAACCACTTCCAATATAGGGGATTTTAAGTCCCTATGTGGAGGATGATATAAACTTTGGGCATTTGAGGGAAAATCCTCTCAAAGGTGGAGAGGATGATGCATGTTACGGCACAGAACAAGCCTCATAAGAGGGGAATGGAGAGGGTCTTCTGACTACTCAACTAGGAAGTCATTTTTGTGAGGGAAAGGAACTTACATTTGACGCTTTCTTAGGAAGAACCTTACTTTACTGGGTTCCTTAGGGTGTTCTAATCACTCCTAATAGCTCATTTTGAGGCTATCTGATCAGTCATAGTCCCGAAAAGATCAACGAAAGTCCAGTCCCGTTATCCAAAGTCAGATAAGATCAGGGTAGGTTCAAGGGGGTTTTCACCAGAGGCTTAAAGCCTAACCCCATCCAATATAGGGCTTCTTTTGAAGGTTAGGAGGTCCACTCTAGTATCAAGCCATTGGATCTCAGCTAAACTCTCTCAATTAGTCACCATAGCAAAAGGATTACTTACTACCAAACTTCCAGTGCTGGTTAGAATGAACCAGCTCCATGTTTAATGCTTTTGAGTAAAGGTTACAACATCCTAAGCCTACTCCTATATTTTATCTAGCCAAGAGTTCGATCATGAATTCAAGAACCACCTGAGAATAGAAGAATTATAGCTCAGACTACTAGACAGAGTAGTGTAGCCCTGTGACAGTCCCACTTGCACAAATCAACCTATTTTTGGTTCTCTTGCATGAGTGACTCATTGTATGTTTAGTCCTAAGTGTACTTTGTATTTAAACGAGTTGTGGAGGCTCTAGGATGATTATACCTCCTGCAGGAAGGTATTAATCATAATTCATTCCAAGCTAGGTGTTAAAGGCTCACTTACTTAAGCTTTTGACGTTGACTTTTAGTTATTATCTTTTAATATTGGTTTGAATTAGCTTAGAGGCTAGTATATAAGCCCCCTTTATTAGCTTTGTACAAGAAAATGCTAAACTTGAATACAATGATTTGCTTGCTGCAAACTCTTTCAAAATCTCTCAAACTTTATACTTGTTTAAGGTAGTGTTTATGGTGGGATTTTTTAATCTAATCTTTTGGTGCTTGGCTTTAGGAAGATTGGTGGTGAATCTCTTAGTCTTGGATGGTGGATTTTATCCTTTATTCCAAGATATATCTTCCATGTTGAGTTGTTAGGTGTGGTGAAAGCATTTTGGCACCTTGATGTGCAACAAATTGTCTCCAATAACATCAAAATTTGATGACTCTACTATATGTGAGAGTACAATGCAATATACTCTTGGACTCAAGTTTTCAGCCCTGATAGGACCTCAAATATGCTATTACAAGCCAACTTTCATAAATGTTTGTTAAGGACTTCACTTTTCTTTTTCGGCTAGAAACTGCATGATACAGTCCCCCCCCCCCAAAAAAAACAAGGGGATGAGAGGGGTAGCTGAGAGCATTACTTAATTAAAAGGACCAACAAACTCTGTGTGGTTAATCAGATTGTAAGAAGGAAAAGGCCAATATAAGAGAAAGTCAAATAATCCACAACATTTTGTTAAAAAAAAATTTAGTTGTATCAATTTCATGATTAATGGGAGTGCAAAAAAGAAATCTGATTTGCTAACTGAAATATTTAAAAAGAAGAAGCACATAAGATTCTATTAGTTGGTCACACAATAAAATAAATTTCAAAAATTGTGAAATATTGGGAAAAAAGAACACATTTTGTTTCATAATGAAGTGAGTAATATAAGAAGTGCATATATGAATTTGTTTGTGGGTTATATAATTTGAAAAATTGACAAGGATAAATTGAAAATTTGTATAGGTATCTTGCTTGATTTGCATTTCTATCTAGCTCATTATTGTCTTTTTTAGTTCAATTAATAGACTATCTATAAGTAAATACATTACTATATCTTGTTTGGTTGCGAAAAAGCATACTACTATCTTACTCTTGGGTCCTATTTGGTATGGGTGACCTACAGACATTTAGCATACTCTTCTGCATCCCTCTTTTTGCACTAACTATCACCATACATAGAAAAGTTATCCTATTTTCTCAATAAGTAACCTTAATTATTTTAACTAACGTGTAAATTATTCAACTATAGTAAAATTTTCCCTCCCTTTTCTTTGTCTTTTAAAAAATTGGGAATAATCTCACTTAAGATTAGAGGTGGGATGTGGGTCGGTTCGACTCGGGTCCACCCGCACCTGGCTTGCGTTCGAACTGGCCCAGGCCTGTGGTTAATGAGGTACGGGTCAACCCGACCCAGACCCATGTGGGACATGGGTCGGGGTGGGTGGGGGTGCAAACAAGCTTAGATAACCGCTCGGATTGGCCCAAATAACCAACCCATACCCGACCTACGAACCACCTGTACCTTGCACGTGAACCTATCATCCTGTTGACGTCAAATTTTTTTCAAAAGAAAGTTTGAGTGCTGCCTTGTTGCATTGCAATCTGCCTTCTGCCAGAAGCATGCATGTGATTGCATCTTGGGTGACAACACAACTTTTTGCTTTCCATCACAAATTTGACAACATAAGCCAAAGAGATAGCATGTGATTCTCCATATGGCAACTGAACTCATTTTCAAATTTTAAATTGTTGCTGAAGCTTTTCAGTGATTGTTGCAAAAATTTGACAATACAATTATATCAAATTCTGTTGCTATTTTTGAAAAAAAAAAGTGTTTAATTTTGTTATAAGTTCAAACCGTGGTAATGAAAGAATTCACAATTCAATTTCTCTTGCTATCTCTCTGTGTTTCACAGTTGTTTCTGTCTCTTTCAAAATCTCTAACTCTGTCAAGTTTTCTTTAATTATATTAGGATCTAAAGTCTAAATTCTTCTTCTAATATTAATTTTGTGCTACAATCGGTTTTCTTTAATTCTGACTCTATCAATATTTAATTATACAAGATTTTGTGCTAAACCTAGTTGGATAAAATTAAAATATAATATCTATTTTAAAAAATGGCAACTTGATCAAAATCAAGAAAAGGAAAGGAGAAGATGGTTATGGGCACCGAAACTCAAGATCAATTTAGAAGGTAAGTGTATTTTGGTTAGTTGTTGTTTACAAGTATGGTATAATTATTTATTTTGTTATTAATTCATATACTAGTCAGTGCATTTCTTCTTAATATGTTTTTCTATTATTGTTTTTGTTAATTTGTTATTAATTATGACAAGTTGATAAGTGCCAATTTAGAAGGTAATTTTATTTTGGTTAGTTGTTGTTTACTAATATGGTATAATTATTTATTTTTTTATTGATTCATATACAAGTCCATGCATGTTTTTTAAATACGTTCCTTTCTATTATTTTTTTTGTTAATTTGTTATTAATTATGACAAGTTGATAAGTGCCAATTTATTTTATGTGTATAAATCATAAAATACAAATGTAAACAACAAGTTGATAAGAGTCAATTTATTTTATGTGTATTAATCATAAAATACAAATGTAATTTAATCATGAAATCCATATTTAATTTTACATGTATCTATTAATGTCATTTAGAAGTTTCATGTTCATTTTTTTTGTATTTTATAAGGTTCATAACTATGATTTTTAGAAATACGTTTGTATATTTTGAAGAAAAAATATAATTTGTGATTCTTAGATTTCGGTATTTCCAATATTAATTATAATTTTATATATTTGTAATTCGTGTAGACATTGAAAAATTTATCTAACTTGGCTAAATATGTGAATTTGCTAAGATTACATGAAGAGATGCGACATTTTGAACAACTAGCAGGCTATGAATCGGCGCAAAGTCAACATGATGTTGAAGTTGATGGAGATGCTACCCAACCGGATATTGAGCATCAAGCTGAGCCGCAACAACCTAATTCGCAACCCATCAGCCATACAATTGAACCCCAATCTACAAGACCCCCACTTTGTCCAAATAGAGATGAGAACGGTAGTAACAAAGGAAAATGGAAATAGACAACTTGGGTGTGGAACTTCTTTACAAAAGTTCCCATTCCTAATGTGCCAGGCGAGTTTAAAACCGTATGCGGGGTTTGTAAGACGGTGTATGAAATGCACACCAGATAGGGAATTGGAACAATGGCACGACACTTGGAGACCCACGGCATTTTAAAGGACAATGACATATTACTTAATCAAACACAAATTTCTGGGTTCCTAGGGGCAAAACCTGGCGCAGATATGTTTTTCTATAACTGAAAAAAATGATTGATGAATTTAGTGGGTATGTTATCCTTGACAAAAAACCTTTGTGATGGGTGAAAGTCAAGCATTTGACCATTTTGTTCGTAGTTCACTACAACCAACATATCTCTCGGTCTCACGAGGTGCACTTAAGAAAGTGATTAATTCTTGCTTCACTAATATTTACACTGAATTGTTGAATTACTTAACTACTTTTAAAGGACGTGTTAGTGTGACATATGATTTGTGGAGACCTCCACTTGAAGGAAATTTTCTTGGTGCAACTTGCCATTCGATAGATGAAAAATGGAACATGCAAACAAGAATTATTGGCTTTGAAGTTATCGAAAGTGAGCAAAATGAATATTTACGGAAAAAAAAAATGCTTTGATGACTGTTTTTATGAATTTTGGTATTCAAAACAAAATACTTTATCTTGGTGTTAACAATGCCTCTAGTAGTACTAAATGCATTGATTACATGTTTGAGAGCAGATGTCTTGATTTTCTTGTAAAAGATTTTTTCCATGTTTGATGTCTATGTCATGTACTCAACTTGTGTGTTCATGATGGTATTGAAATGTTATCTTACATAGTTAACCCTATTAGAAAGGCTATTAGGTGGATTTGTAGTGCCGACCAGAACAGACGATCTTTTAAAGAGGCTTGTAGGAATAGATCTGTCCTGTATAAATCTTTCAACCTTGATATGCCTGTCAGGTGGGGCTCTACATATAAGTTGTTGAGGGACACATACATATATAGAGAAATAATATCTGATTTGTACAACAATGCTATGGGTGAGGATATTCTGACACAAGACCTATGGGACATAGCACAAGCCTTTTGTAGCCTTCTTGGTATATTTGATAAGGCCACAACACATTTTTCTTATGTGTATCAACCCACTATAAATGATGTTGTTGTTAAAATAGTAGAGATTGTTGTTGAACTACCATCTTATACACTATCCCATCCTTTACTTAATTGTGTTCTTAGCATGAAATCGAAATTGCTTAAGTATTTTTTGATATGCTCAAATTGTTTCTTATTTCTGCTATACTAGATCCTAGATATAAGACCCATATATCAAACTATCTACAATATTATTACCAAAAATTAGAAGTCCCTTACGATGTCAATAGAATTATGAATGATAACAATAACTTGTTACAATTTTTATATGTTAAATATTCGGAAGATGCCCAACCAGCTACCCCACAAACCCGCACACAACCTATGCCTTCTGTTCCTGTGAGTCAATTTCCATATGATAAGCTTGTGAGGGGACTAGGGGTGTCTACCACATCAGGTCTAGAAGGTAGGTATGCTGAGTTAAATGAATATTTGCATTGTTCTGGATATGCACAACCAGATGAATCTTTTGATATATTATTGTGGTGGAAAGAAAACAGGAAAAAATATCCAATTTTACACAGAATTGCAAAAGATATTCTTGCTTGTCGTCCTTCTACTGTAGCAATTGAGTCAACATTAAGTGCTAGGAGATGGATCCTTGATGATAAATGAGCGACCCTAACCCTAAGCACGATCAATGTTCTAATATGCTTGAAGGATTGGCAAATGGTGTACAACCGATTGCAAGATCAACCCCGACCAGAGGGTGATGAAGATGAGATTGACCAATTTGTACAACTTAGCTTCTCATCCGGTTCAGAAGCATCAGGTGGCAGCTCTGCAGATGAAGCTCTTGATGGTTATGAGTGATGTTCTCCCATATTTGCAATATTCTACCTCCAGTCGTTCAGGTAAGTCAAGCAAGTATGAGAACTACGTGGGCTTTGATTCTGTGTATATTATACAGAATAACAAATATTCTTTGAAATATGTGGGGATACGTGAGGATCTTAATGTGAAATACTTTAATTAATTGTTTCATAATCTTTGGAATATGAAATATTTTAATTAAATGATCATATTAAGATCAAGCCATTTTAATTTCCCTTCCCCCCCCAAATCGCAAGGTAAAAAGGAAAAAAATAGTTATATTTAAATATCTTCTACTATAGATATAATTTATTATTTGCCAATTTAATAATTACAATCTTTAGTTTACTTATAATGTCTTTAGTTATTATTTGCTAATTTTAAATCATATGGTTAGTTAGTACTCATTTTTATTAAAATTCAAATCATGCCGTAGCTTAGTAGTCATCTTTAGAACTACATATGTGAGCTCAAGATTTAAAATTCAAATCGAATCATATGTTTATTATTGTTTTTGGGATTTTGTTGTAATATTTTTTTCACATATAAGTTGTTTCCCTTGCGCAACCTCCTTATTTTGCTCTTATCGTGTTTTGTATATTCAACATTAATTGGAGGAACCCCCATGTTGGCGTCAAAATTTTAATGCTACTCCATCAGAATCCATCACATCAAAATCCTTGCGTTTATTGTTTGCATGTCCCTCCATTTCTCTCTCGCGTCTTGTCACAGGCATAGTGTCTCCCATTTACCAATTTTTTTTATAACTAAAAGGGGTCAACCCGC
>JACYFF010031956.1:69989053-70001436 GCA_017589665.1 Selenicereus undatus | reverse complement strand
ATTGGCAAATAAAATCACAAATTAAACATGAAAAGCAAATTAAGTATTTTGACCCATAATTGAAATTTAATCTGTAAAATCAAACAAATTTGAAATTAAAATTGGAAAATAAACTCACAAATCAAACAAAAAAAACAAATTAACCAACAAATTGAAAGCTTAAATAAGAATTTCAAAATTAATCAACAAATTAATCGAATGAGAGGGTATGGGCTACTGGTTTGCTTTGAGTTTGTGAGTTGCAAAAATGTAGAAAATTTAAAAACAATTAAAACAACAAAAATATGAAGAAGAGGATTCAAGCCCATGACTTCGCAACACTATTAAAGGACAAGCTGACTACTTCAATCACTAAACTACTAGAATTTCCATGCACCTAATTGCCTCATGTTTGATTTATACTTAACTTATTGTTTTGGGGGGCCGTACATATTTTTTTTCTTTTTGGAGCGGCGTTGGTTGACCTTTTTTTTTTTTGCAAGAAAATGGTTGACCTCGTTGTACTCAAGTTAGATCCGCCAATGGTAAACAACCAGACATAATTTTATTCATAATTCTATTTATATGTTGATGTCTTTTAAGGTCACCGCCCCTCTGTACAATGTATACTGATTAAATTTTATGTGGCAATGATGACTTAGGTTCCTTCGTATAACCATATTATATATGGAAGATTCTATCATGATTGAAATTTTTTTCAATCACCATAATTAAAATTAATAACAACCGTTGATCTTAAATCAAAAATCTTAACTGTTTATTAATTTAATTAAAACCTGCAATAGCAGGTGAGAAGTGATCGGAACTCTATTCTATTTTTCATTCCACTTAACCTATTCTGCCTTCCCCCTCCAAAATATCCTGCAACTTGTTAGGCCACATGCATCCTCCCTCCCTCAGTCACTTGTCGTTTTGATTGTTTACTTCACCATTTTCCTACCCCTCGATGCCCCACCATTTTTTTTCACAATGAATGATCACCTTTTCAAAAGCAATCAACAGTTCCATCCATTGCTATCACACCATCATCTCTCTCCCCCTCCTCCCTGTTCATGGAATTGATAACTGATCATTTGTTACTTTGTTGTTGTTGCCTATTCCCTTTTTTTCTATTTACTTTTAAATTGTATAACTTAATCCAGAATACATTAAACAAACTTAAGTATTTGAATACTCCATTTTTTTTATAACCAAAACCCTTGATTTCACACTAGTAGCCATTGTAGATAATGACATCGTTTTCCAATCGGATGCTGGACCACGAGCACGAGTAGGGCTATCAAATAATAGGTCAGGTCGGGTCGGGTTCGTGTTTGGGTCTAAGTTAAACGGGTTGTAGACCCCTTGACCTGAACCTGACCAGTTTAATAAACGGGTTGAAAAACCCAACCTGAAACCGTTTATATATTAAACGGGTCAACCTGATTCTGACCCAATCACGCGTTTAAGTTAAATGGGTCAGAATCAGGTACCCAATTACCTGTTTACCTGTTTAGCCCACTTAATTTCTAAACATTGGATACAACCTACACAACTAACCAGCAACAATCAATTCTCTGCAATAACCAACAACAATCATCAACCATGAAAGTTGAAACACAATGTAACAACCTACAACATTCATGGGCATATAAGCCTGCAATTCATGGGAATGCCAACCTGCTTACAGCCATTCACAATGACTAAATTGACTAAAACATAACATATCCACTATCACCATGGCAACAACTTTCAAGTTCAAAGTTTCAAGTTCAACACCCAAAGCTCAACAAACCATATCTCACACCCCAATCAAGGACAAACCAACAAGCTTATGTTCAAAAGTTATTACATCACCAAATTGGTAAGTTCAAACTTCAAAAGAACAGAGCATATATGCTAGTTAACCAAAGCTGAGTTCTGTCCAAATCCACTAACAGTTAGGGTTATGTGATGGGTCGAACTTACTGATGTTGGTTGTGTGATGAAGGTGGCCTTCATCCTACAAGCCAAGACAATCACTCAGACAAGGGTTAGAGAGAGCAAGAAAGCAAGAGAGAGCACGAGAAAGAGAGATAGAGGGCAAGACTTACTGGGTGACGGACAACGACGGTGAACGGAGACAGTGGTGAGATCAAAGACAAGACAGAAAGAGAGAGTGAGACAGTAAGACAGATGAGATCAACAAAGAATAGGCTTGTATAATCTAAAGAATGAACAAATCTCAAGCAATTTCAGACTTCAATCTCACCAAAAATTCACAAAATTTGTGGATCCACATTCGCACAACAAAAAACATAGTAAAAGACAAAAAATTAAAGCAAAAATCAATCGCAAAATGAGGGAAATTGTACCTGAATTGAGATGTTGGAGGACGAGTTGTCGCCATGGAGGTGTGGTAGACTTGTGGTGGCGTTGAAGGAGGATTTGTGGAGAGGTTTTGGAGGAGAGCAGCCGAGTAGAGGAGGATGGCGGGCTGAGCTGCTAACGTTGTTTTGGTTTGAGTGCATTGTGAGGATTGAGGGCTGTGAGGCGCTGAGGGTTTCATCATATGATTATATAGCTAGGTTTCCTGGGACAATCAGGTTTAATTAAAAAAAATTAAAGTACGGTTTCCCCCAAAATGAAAATTTCTAAAATTTAAGTTCCCCCCAAAGATATATAGAAAGGTTAAACGAGTTACATACAAACGGGTTATCGGGTTGACCTATTAACCAACTTAATTAAATGGGTTAAATAGGTATTTTTTCGTGTCGGAAATCTCAACCTGAACCTAACCCGTTTAATTAAACGGGTTAGTCGTGTTGACCCATTTAATTAAACGGGTTGAAAATCTTTACCCAAACCTGCCTAATTTCGTATCCGGTTCGGGTCGGTAATTGTGTCGGGTCAGCTTTTGACAGCCCTAAGCACAAGTGGGTGAGGAGGCGTTCCATAATAGAGTGTGAACGAAAGGGGCATAAGCTAGCGACAAAATTGGAGTAGGATGGAGCAGTAATGATGATGGTGAAGATGAAGATCTAATTAATACAAAGAAGCAAAAAGACAAACGAAGGTGGCTTGTCTTTACTGTGGATACTGAGGCTTAACGAAATGTTATAGTTGATATAATTAAATTTGAGTAAACGACCCTTTAGTTCTCTCTATCTCTGTTTCTCTGCACAATGGAGTGAGATATCCACCATTGTTGGGACTTAAGAGCTCTTGGGATTTGTGGGTTTCTCTTTTTTAAATGGGATCAATGAGCAAAGCGATAGAAAGATAGACAGAGAAAGAAAATGTTTGAGGCCCATCACACAGCAGAGCACTAAAAAAGCGGAAGTAGAAAAAAGATAGGAGAGGGGCAGAGGGAGGGCTCTTGACCCGGCAAGGAAAAAAGTCGAACCTTATGATACTGCTCCATTTTAATGAATTGATCTTCTGATTGTTATGTCTTTAGATTTTGATCTAACGATTTTCAATTGCTATTACATTAAACCCATCAATTTCGAGCCAAGGAACAAGAAGAATGCTGCAGGGTCAAATGTCAAATTAAACCAGTGAAACCCCCAGCCCTTCATATAGTGTATTTTAAGAGAAGAAAGCTCTATTTTCAACAACATTTATCCCAACCTCTAGTTCTCAAGTAGGGAGGAGGGGTAGAGTGAACAACAACAATGAATAGTTAGTGGTAAAGAATCGGAACGAAAATACAAGATTTCCAAAGGGAATCATGCCGGAAGGGCGTGAAAGTTTTTGGAGGACGAACTGACTACAGAGTATCCACCTAGCAGACAAAAGAAACCGTCAGAGAGAGTGGGTTGTTGCTGGAAGGAAGGAGAGGAGAGTTGGTCTTTCCAGCAGGTAGTGGGTTAATTGTTTTAACGGTATAGATGTGTTCTCTTTACATCAAAGGCTTGAAATTGTCAATTATAGTAATTGAAAAAAATTTCAACTGTGGTAGAATTTTGCATTATATATATAGGACTAAATTAGTTACTTTATCTTTTAAAAAAAATTAAAAATCTTATCAGTTACTTGAGTTTAGGACAGCCTGATGTCTTTTGCAAATTACATGATCGACACGGTGGTGTTACTTGCCACGTACATCCACTTTGATTTCATAAGAAATAAAACTTTATTAGAAGGCAAAACTATGGTCCAAGCTTTGTTGTTGTAATGAAAAGGTCAATGGTTCAAAGCGTAGTAACTGCAACTGCTTATATTTATCATAATTTTCAGCCCTTTTTCCAACTTATATCTTCTACCTTCTGACCTTTTCTTTTGGGATTATTCTTTTATTTCGCTCCTTTTTAAACATGTTCCATTAAGATTAAAGGATTGTCTTCCCTAATTTCTTTTGCCTTCTAATTAGGGGTGTTCATTTTTCGGTCTGGACCGGACCTAGACCGAAAACCGGCCCTAGATCGGACCGGACCGGGCGTAGTCGGTCCGGTCCACGGTCCTATCTTTGTCCAGTTTCGGTCTTCGGTATGAGTCCGGTCTGGACCGGATGGACCGCAGATCGGACCGTGGACCGGTTTTTTAGGGTTTTTTGAGTTTTGAGTTTTGAAAATGTCGTGAACTCCTGAAGTCCTGATTTTCTTCTGATTTCTCTGGCTCAGTGGACAGTGGCTCTCTTCTCTGCCTCTCTCTCTCTGCGACTCTGCCCCTCAGCCCTCATCACTTCAGGCCCTCAGTGGCTCAGTGCCTCTCTGTCTCTGGCCTCACGGTCTCACCAGTCACCTCTGCTCTCGCCTCTCGCTAGTTGCCTCTGCCTCTTCTCGACCTCGACTCGAGTCTCAAATCTTGACTTTCCACTCCAGTCTCCAGGCTCCAGTGACCACCAGGTCCACCACCAACGACGACGACCGGCGACACTGCTACAGCGTGCTGCCTCCCCTGTCTCTAACTCAGTAACTCTCTCTCTCTCTAAATGTCACTGTGACTCACCCTAGCCCAGCTCCGACAGCCGTGGCCGGTTGCTTGGTTGTCTTGTCGGTCACCACCGCTGACTGCCGGATTCTCGGTCCTTCGCCGACCGACCTCCCACCGGTGACTGTTTCAAAGGTCTAATTCCTCAATTCCATTTGATTTCTCAATTGTTTGCTGCAAATTATATAATTCAATAAATTCATTGATATGGTCATCTTGTTTCCTTCTGGGACATTGTATTTGGATGTCTTCACGGAGCAGCTGCAGTAGCTCATTGCCTATGCTTTTTCTTCTTTGCTTGCTCTGGCCCTTTTTTTTTGTTTTTGGGGGGGGGGTGGTCATACATGCTCTAATCTATGCAACTGTGTGCCTTTTACTAACCCAGCTGCTAGTTTCAGCATTGCAAGCACTGTCAGGGATGAAGAGAATAGGTGGGGACTATTTATGATAAAGTGATAAAAGCTTGATTGATGAGTCACTCAGATGGGTACAGGGTCTGTAGATACAAATGGTTTCGTATGCTGTATGCATGATCATGTAGTTATCGGATTAGAAACTTAAAAGTGAACGGTGTGAAAGACTTTGATTGCCAGGTTTTTATGAAGAATATCATTGTTTAATTGGTAAGAATTTTACGCCAATTCATTTTGACCTCTAATGCTGATAAGATTTCTTCCCAGTATCAGTCTCGGAGACATTCTGAGTGATCTACTACTAGTCTTGACTAGTTAAGGTTGTGTATGTGTTGCCGCCCAAAGGCCTGCAGTGTAAGCACTTAGCATCGGATTGGCCTTTTATAGCTATTTGGGTAGTACCATCAAAAAGTCTCCATTGCAGAAGGATTGGATATTAAATGCAGTGTCAAGGTTGATGCTAAATGCAGGTTCAAGGATATAATAAGACTAGTGGGCTACTTTTTACGAATAATTAAAAAGTCTAATTTGTTTTAGGCTTTTAGCTTAAGTTGTTATTCTACCCTAGAAATCTTTTAACTATTGCACTTTAATACTACAACCGGGTTGTTTTGCTGCAGTTAACCTTCAGTAATGGGTTTGTTATTCATGATAATATGAATGCAATTTTTGAATGGGAATGTGTATATCAATTGTAGATTAACTCTTCTCTAGAAGTATATACATTGTTATTGGCTTATTGCCAACATCTAGCAATTTCTTAGTACATTTTATCGCTTTGTGCTGAAAATTAGTTTCTAGGTAGTGGCCAAATGTTTCTTCCTCTCATGGGTTTCCTTTGTTCATAAATTTGAGGGCTTAAAAAATGGTGTTTGACATTGTTGTAGTTGGGGTTTTTCAATTTGGTCACGTAACTCATAGATTTTTGTCACAAGGTGTTTGACATTGTCGTAGTTGAGTCTCATTGTTTAATATATGGAAAACTGATTTTCAGGTGAACGTTTGACATCCCTCTTTTCATACATTTGTCATCACGGAGTCACTTACAGCTTGCTCTCGAAATGTAAGTTTTTTAGGTTTAGTTTGTTAAAGTACCATTATGTATTCATGTGTGTCAGTGTGTGTGTACTATTAATAGCATATTTATTGTTTTAAATAACTTGTCAATGTTAGATGTCGAGCTCCAAATCCAAGGAGAGAGGTGCTTCGGAAATGGAAGAATCGGTTGACATACATAAAGGGCCGAGTGAGCACCAACCGAATGCAACCCCTATTGAAATACAAGAGGAAGAAGAGGCAAGTGCAAAAGCAACACAAACCAAGACTACGGGGAAGCAACTGGCTAGAAAGTCTACTCAAAGGGCCGAGTGTTGGGACCATTTCGAGGAAATCAAAGAGAATGGAAAAAGAGTGGCCGGTAAGTGCAAGTATTGTGGTATTATTTATAAGGCTGACTCTACTAAGAACGGAACGAAGAACTTGAAATATCATTTTCTAAGATGCCCTGAAAACCCGAACAACAAAAGCAAACAAACACAAAGTCAGTTGGTTTTTGAGATGGATCAAAATAATGAGGGAGAAGCTACATTGAAATCATGGATATTGAATTCTCATGAGGCAAGAGAGTCTATAGCCAAAATGATTATAATTGATGAGTTGCCTTTTAGATTTGTCAAAAATGTGGGATTTAGGCAAATGATGGCTTATTGTTGTCCTTCACTAAACATGCCATCATGCATTACCATAGCTAGAGATATTTATCATATATATGTGGATGAAAGAGTGAAGATGAAAGAATATTTGACACATTCATGTCAAAGGGTGTGTGTTACAACAGATACAAGGACTTCACTTCAGAGGATCAACTACATGGTTATAACTGCCCACTTTATTGATAATGATTGGAAATTGCATAAGAAAATATTGAATTTTTGTCCAATTTCTTGTCATAAAGGTGATGATATAGCTCTTGTCCTTGGAAAATGTTTAGATGATTGGGGTTTAGCTTCTAAGTTGTACACTATTACTGTTGATAATGCTGCGAGTAATAGTACTGCTTGTACTGCCCTTATTGCTGACCTTGAGCAACAAGGCCATTTTCTTTTCTGTGGTGGGGAATTCTTACATGTTAGGTGTGTTGTTCACATACTTAATTTGGTCGTATGGGATGGGTTGAAGGTTGTTGGGAAATCAGTTAAGCGTGTTCGAGCTGCTGTGAGGTTCATTAGGCAATCTCCCAGTAGGTTGCAAAGATTTCAAGAATGTGTAGTTGCTGAAAAAATAGAGAGAAAGGCTTCTTTGTCTCTTGATGTCCCTACTAGATGGAACTCCACTTATAAGATGCTTAAGACTGCATTAGTTTATGAGCATGCATTCACAAAGTATAGCAAAAGGGACCCTTATTATTATGTGGAGTTGGCTAAAGATGATGATGCTGACAGACCTTGTAACTCTAATGACTGGAAACAAGTTAAACACTCGTTAGTTTTTTTGGAGGTTTTCTATAATACTACTTTACGTTTGTCTGGTACTTATGTGACTTCCAACCTGCATTTCTATGAGATTCTGGATATTCATAGTATGTTAAGCGAATTAGAGGAAGTTGTGGAGACCATTGATAATGATGAAGAAAGTGAGGATGTTGAGGGATTGGATTTTCTATAGTTACAAACTTCAAAGAAATGGCTAAGAGGATGAGGATGAAAAATGAGAAGTACTATGGCACACCTGAGAAAATGAACCCTTTGTTGTATGTTGCTCCCATCTTTGATCCTAGGTGCAAGTTGGAGGGTCTTCAACTCTCTCTATGTGATGTGTTTGGTGAAGAACATGCTAGTGCAATAGTTTCAAAAGTGAAAGAGAAGTTAGAAACTTTATTTGATGAGTACTGGCAATTGTATAAGCCAACGACTCCTCATACTGGGCAAAGTAGTGAGGTACAACCTGAAGTTGAGGAGGGACTATAGGGTAATGCATCTAGTAGAGGTTCCTCGTTTTACCACCGACGATTAAAAAAGAAGTTAAAGGGGCTAGATGGAGGAAGAGGAATCACCAAGACGGAGTTACAAAAGTACCTAAATGAGGGACTTGAAGAGGATGAAGTGGGGGAAGATGTGTTGGGATGGTGGAAAGTACATGGTCCTCGGTATCCTGTGGTTGCTCGTATGGCTCGTAATGTATTGGCCGTGCCTGCTTCTACGGTTGCATCAGAGTCGGCATTCAATACAGGAGGACGTACTCTTGATTCGTTCAGAACTCCTTTAACTCCAAAGGTAAATGATTAAGTAGTATATTTCTTGACCTTGTGTTATAAATTTACAACTTATTGATCTTGTGTTGACTTATGAATTTTGTTTCATTTGATTGCGAGAAGATGGTTCAAGTACTTATATGTGCACAAGATTGGTTACGGCCAAGTAGTAGATTAGATATGGATGACTACTTTGATGAATTGCGGGACCTTGAGAAGGGAAATTTTCACCTTTTCATTTCTTTTTTAGTTTCCTTTATATGGTTCATATGATTACATGTTCTAATTTTTATTTTTTGTTCTTTGTATTGTGTTTATTTTAGACCTTGCTCAATTGAGTAGTAAGGATAATGTGATTGATGTGGGTGATACTTTGAACATTTAATATTGAGGTAATTTTCTTTTGCATGGTGTTACTTTCCTTTCTGCTAAATTAATTGTTGGTTTTATATTTACTAACTCAATTTTTATTTCATTCAAATACTACTTGAGTTATTAGTTGAAGATTTGAAAGAGGAGCACATTCTTGCAACATAATCTTTCTCCATGAGTCCAAGTCGAGCATGGGTTGCAACTTTGAGATTGGCATCGCATCGGGCATCGGCATCAGCATCAGCATTCATTTCAAGAACATGTTTTGTAATTAGTGTCGTGTAACTTTGGTTGTGTAATTCACTTTTAAGTGTAATTGGTTTGTATTAAATTTAGAATTTTAATTAGTTTAATCAGAATTCAGCTTTCAGCAGGTTTATGGGCTTGTAGTTGTGGCGAAGTGCTATTGAGAACCGGTCTGGTGTCGGTCCGGTCCGGGTTCTGACCGGTCTGGTCCAGTCCAGGACCGACACCATACCGGTCCGGTCTTCGGTCCAACGTTCGGCAGAATTTCGGTCTTCGGTCCAACCGGTCCGGTCCTAGACCGATGAACACCCCTACTTCTAATCCCCTTTTTTATAGACATATTTTTTAGTTCTTTTTTAAGGTGTTCTATTCAATTAAATTGATTAATATGAACATCACGCAAATAAAAACAATATAATGCATTAAGTGGATTTCTATGGAAAAACGAGATAGTTACAAAATGGTTTAGATATTTTTGAATGGTAAGTCATTATAAATAGTTGATGTTTTTCTTCAAATGTCCTCAGTTGAAATAGTTCTGTTAATAATAGGCTAGGTTTTGTGAACTACATATTAACGTTTTGTGATCAATAGGTTGACTTTTTGTGAATAATGGAACATTTTTTATTTGGAACTTGGACTAATAGAAAATATTTATTAAAAAAAAGACTTTGGTGAACAACATAATATTGCTAGTATAATATTCTACTTTGTAGACAATAGATTTATATTTTGTGAATTACAGGTTAACATTTTATGAACAATTGGTAAATATTTTTTGTGAACAACGGAACATTTGTTTTATTGGAGCTTTGGCTAATAGAATATATATTTTTTAAAATAAAAAACTAAGAATTTATGGTGAACAATAGAACATTACTCGCATAGAATACTATTTTATAAATATAGGTTAAATTTTTGTCAACAATATGTTAATTTTTTGTGAACAATTGGTTAAGTTTTTTCTGAATGACAAGTGAACTTTCTATGATCAATAGAACTTTTTTTTGTTGATAATATTATATAATTTTCTTTTTTAAATAACTTTAGCCCTTATTTTTTTCAGCTCCAAGTATTTGGTTCAATTTTGTGAACAATATTATCTAGCATAAGTTCTATTTTTTGGACAACATGTCTCTATTTTGTGATAGGCTTTTGTGAACACTAAAATATTTGCTTATTGGTTGTTAGTTTTTGGTGAATAATAGATCACCATTTAGTGACAAATTTTTTGTGGACGAAATTTGATTGAAAACCAAAAGGTGACTAATAGAGAATTTTGTTAAAAAGATATATAGTCAAATGTTGCCCAAAAGCAGTAGAAATATTAAAAACATAAAAATCAACGAATTGTTTTTTTTAGTGAATATTTTTTGTGGACAAAATTTGATTGAAAATCAAGTTTTCACTAGTAGATCATATTTTTTTAATTAAAAAAAACCTAAGCAAATGTGGAAAATGACAAAAAGAAGAAAAAGGATACGAAGGTAAAAAAAGATTTTTAACAAATGAACAACTTGCTATTAGCATGCTTTGAACCCAAGACCTTGAAGAACAAAGTCCAATTCTTAATTATTGGTAAACCTTCCCTAGCTATAGTTTTTAAAATTGCACAAAGATAATACACATCCTATATTTATTTATTTATTTATTTGTAAGAAAGGTAAGCAGTAAAATCTGGGCAGCCTTCTCTCAAGGGTTCTCCCTAAATTATCCTCATAGAGGACAGAAAGAAGGTCCCTGTATGGGACCACATTCCAAACAACTATGGAATGTAATGAGTGACCAAACTTCGCCAGTCAATCAGCTGCGCAATTACCCTCTCTAAAAATATGATGAATAATAACCTTGTTACATAATTTAGTGCAAGCTAATATATCTTGCACGAGTACTTCAATTTCCCATGGGGGTTGAATATGTCCTTGAACTGCTTGTATGAGAATTTTATTATCTCCTTCAATTTAAATGTGAGTGAAACTTGCTTGGACTACTTCTTTAATACCATTACGCATTGTTGTTGCTTCTGCTACTAAGATTGATGATCTTCCCAAATTGAATGTTGAAGCTTGGATGAACTTTCCTTCCTAGTCACGGATGATGAATCTTCATGCAGCACCTTGTGATGATTTGGATCCATCAAAATTGATTTTGATGAACCCCCCTCGTGGCTTCTTCCATGCTACCCAATATGTCTTCTTCCGGTTGGTGGTTGAGATAATTGGGTTTGGTAGTTGAATTGAATGTGTGAGGTTGTGCCTAATGCGCCATTCAGCAGTAGCTTTTTTTCCTCTGATCAATGTTATTCCTAGGTTGGGCGTTTCATTACAAAACACCATAGTGTTCTTTGTTTTCCATATACTCCATGGCAGAACAACTAATCTATCCATTTTAACTGCAGGACCGACAGCTCTGGCGTCACTAAGCATTTGTAGTATAACAATTTGTGGGTCAAAATGGGGGGTCATGTTATGCTAATTGTGACAAACTGCTAATCTCCAACAATTTAGTGAAACAACACATCCCAAAAACAAATGGGTCGTATCTTCAGTCGTTGAATACACATCCTATATGCACACAGGCACATAACATTATTTTCAATTGGGCCACGCAGCTATACGTACATTTTTAGGCGGGGCTAGGTGGGTGTACACTGTTCCTATATGCTTAGGTTGATACCGTGATGTATATATGATATAAAAGAAAGAAAAAAAAATCTTGGATATGAAAACAAAGCATTGCGATGGTCCCTGCGGATGTTAACGCAATGTGATTTCTGCCCAGTGCTCTGAATGTCAATATGAAATATTATTGTATCTAATGATATTTTCACGTTGTTTTTGCATCATAGGGTACTTTGGAAGAAGCAAATAAAGTCATTTGGGAGTTCTTGGGTAGTTCCTTATCTACCTATAATGTTTTAGGTAGTCAACTAAAGCCCAATTCTTTTCGACTTATTTTAACTGAACTTATTCTAAATTATACTTATTTAAATTTATCCTAAACTTATTTGTTGAACTTATTCTAATCCTATTTTCAATTTATTCTGAACTTATTTGTTGAACTTATAATTTATTAAGATTCATTGTTTTGAATAATAAATTATTATTACTTTGTTATTGTTGTTGTTGTTTTTCTTCATTATCATCTTCTTCTTCTTCTTCATCATCATCATCATCATCAATAACATCATTATTGTTGTTGTTACTGTT
>JACYFF010031956.1:69962970-69989043 GCA_017589665.1 Selenicereus undatus | reverse complement strand
TTATTATTATTATTATTATTATTATTATTATTATTATTATTATTATTATTATTATTATTCACTATTCATTATAATTAGATGCCTATTATTTTATCCTGGTGCTTACTATTATGTACTTATGTTCTACCATGGGTAAAACTTAAAAATCTTCAACAACTTTCATATTGGGTGGTCTATCCAAAAGTTAACAACATAAAGTAATCAATAAAAGCTAAAACAGACATTAAAGAGCGAAAAATTAGCATCCGTGTGCAAAGATAATAATGTGCAATTTAGAAACTTTATTTCAAAACATGATCATGGAATTTTTTTATAAAAAATAGTAATTCAATTGTTTTTTTTTTAAAATTTACTTATAAAATAATAAATTTTAGGAAAAGTTAACATTTTAATATTAATATTAGTCGCATGTTACTATTCTCAACATTAATTGCGCTCAAATTATTTTAATAATGTAAATAAAATAAATATTTAAGTCACAATTAATGTAAAAAAGTAGTTATTTTCTAAACTTATCCTTAGCTTGTTTGTTGAATTTATTCTCAACTTATTGTGACTTATTTTTTTTTTAACTTATTCTCAATTTACTATGAACTAAAGTTATCTGAACTTATTTTGAAAAAAAATCAGTTCAAAAAAATAGGGCCTAGGATTTTCAGTATGTCCACTTCCAAACAGTTAAAAAAGCCAATTTTAGCCATTTTTTCCTCAGATTACAGTAAATTAAAGCAAAATATCTTTCTAAATCATCTTTTATTTCCTTTTTATGGAGTGGTAATACTCTCAATGCATTGCAATTCACTAATTTTAGACGTGATTGGTAGGCCTGGTAATATTTGACCTCCTAGCCCCCACAACACCAAACCCCATCGTACAATGGGATCCTTCTGTAATGCCCCAAAATTTTTATTACTTATGTGCAATATGTAAATTATGTGTATATTGTACGCATTTTATTTTAGGCACATATGTGTGTTCTATGTTATTATCATTATTATGCTTTTGGGAGTGACTAGAAAATATTACTCATTTAGTAATTGTGCCAAAAAAAAAGAAGAAGTGGAAGGGGGAGTCAAAAAATGGGGTTTGACAAAAAAAAACAGGAAAAAGAAAAGGGGGATTTTTCTTTTCAATCTCACATGATATTATCAAAAGGGGAGGGGGCTTTGTTTTTCTTCTTCAACACAAACACATACACCACGCACACAGAGAGAGGCAGAGAGAAGAAGATTAGGTTCTTGATTTTGAAATCAATTCAAGGTGAGTAATTCATGTTTTTCTCAACCTAAAATTGATTAGGGCAAGATTAATTTGTTGATTTATGTTCGAATTTGGGAAATCAATTGAGAATTGAAGCTATGAATTTGATGTTTTAAAGTTTAGTAGATTAAAACCCTAAATTCATTTGTTAGAAACTCACAACCAAAATTGTATTGGTGATTTGTGATTTTGGGTTATGTGAATGTTGTGGGTTGATATTTATGTTGTGATTTTGTGCATATATATGCTAAACTATGGATTTTTGGATTGACTATTGGTATTGGATGAACAAGAGAATTGAAAAATAGATGTTGAATTTTCGAATTTTGCACACAGGCTGCTATTGTTTGATTTTTTGTGAATTATTGGCTGCACTAACATTCCTGAAATTTTTCCTGTCGTTGAAACATGATATTGGGAAATTTTCTGCAAATTTTCTTGAATTTGTGATTTGTGGTTTGGTAGTTATGAATTTTTGATTGAAGCTGCCCTTTATGTGGTGTGAAAATTCAAATGATGTTTGAATTACTGTGCATCATTGGGTTGGAGAAAAATTATGAAACTTTTACTGTCAAATATAGACAGTATTTGGAGATTTCTGATAAAGTTTCATGAATTTTGGATATGTACTTTGTGAGTTATGAAGTTTTGATGGAACTGCCCTGTTTTAGTGCCCAAAGTTTGGTTGTTGTCTGAATTTTCTGATAATTATTGGCTTCGCATAAAATTTTGAAAATTTTAACATAGGTTATTTATGATTTTTTTAAATTTTTGGAAATGTTTTATGAACTTTGGAGATGTAATTCATGAGTTGTGGATTTTTGATTGAAATTGTGCTGTTTAAAGTATAATTCTTGGTATTGTTTCGATTATTATGGACGACTGGCTCAGCATAAAATTATGAAAATATAATGGTGAATGCATGATATTATTTTGTAATTGTATGCCAATTTTTGTTCATTTTGGATGTGTATCCTTTGAGTTACGAATTTTTGAGTGAAACATTATTTTTGGTGTATTTGTCGGTTATGCGTACGGATAAATTAAATGATCATCAGGTTTGTGATGATATCATGTAGCATAATATTAAAGTGTGGCAATGATTTATTAGAAACTTGTGAAAAGTATTTTGAGTGGAATTATGCTTTGTTTTGATTATGTTTTCGTTAAAATTGTGGAATTGAATTTATGTGAAATTAAAAATGTGTTTATATGATTTCATTAAGTTACGTTTTTGGGGAAAGAGGTTCATGTCTTGTCTGATGCTATTACATAGCGTTCTAGAGCTATATGATTTCATTAAGTTACGTTTTTGGGGAAAGAGGTTTATGTCTTGTCTGATGCTATTACATAGCGTTCTAGAGCTATGGCCATATAAGTAGTTGTCTTTGTGTTTGGAGCTATGTGAGTCGTTGGTTGGTACCTTGAGTGGGCACTGTCGGTCCGCCAATTGACTCTTGAGTTTGTGTTTATGTGGGAGCTGTATGGGTCCCTAGTACTCCAGGATGTGAATGTGACTCATTAGTTTGTGATTTGAGGACCTCTACGTACTTTACAGCGTTGGGTGCCTAGTTGGTAACATATGAATGAGTTGCGGCTGGTCCATCATTGGTTGGTACCATATGAATGAGCCGTAGCTGGGCCACCAGGATGTGTTTGCCACCCCTGTGCTGTGATGGTTCTTTGTGTGTGTCATGAGTTTATTTCCCCTAAACTAAAAGCTTTGCATTCAGTTAAGAATATGTGATGTGTTGTGAAATTGGTTTTGGCTTGGATTTGGACTTTGGATATGTTATGGAATTAGTTTGGCTTGGATTTGGATTTTGGATAAGTTATGAAATTAATTTTGATCTTAGTTTTGGATTTTGGATTTGATTTTGGATTTGAAGGTTCATTCAAAATATCTATGAGCTTGTGATTGATTTTGAAATGCATATGTGATTGATAAGCATGTTTTAAGATGCATGTTATATGTTTATGACTAGTATGTGAACTCTTGTGACAAAGTTGCTTTGATGTATGTGCCAATTATGGTTATGGGCGGGCCTTAGGTTGCTTAGCAGATTTTGCTTTCTTTTGGACTCTAGTGAGGACTATGAGCCCAAAGGACATAATTGGTATGGAACAATCATGGTTAGTTTAGTAAATAGACTAATAGCAGAGTTTGTTTATGGACTTAAGTGAAAACGAGGGTCCTTGAATCGTACCCGGTATGGAACAGGTACGACTAAGCTACTCTAATTGCCGATTCCATGACATAAATATGTTGCCTGTATTTGTGATATTTGTGAGCATATTAGATATGAAAGGTATGAGTTTATTTTGATTCTTGAAGCATATGCATGTTCTTATGTCACCTTCTATATGCTATATGATATGTTCTGTCTATATGTCATTAGATACGTGTACTGTGTGATTATGTGTTAACTGGTTAATGTGCAAAGTGTAACAATGGAAAAGGTAAGGGTTATTCACTGGGCTCGGGGAGCTCATGACCTCACCATTTTTCAGGTTTTGGAAGCAAAAAGGGACCACAGGAGCAGTAAGAGAGCTAGCTAGTTGTGCCATAATTTCAAAAAACTTAGTTGGAAATGCAGACCACGTTATTGTTTATGTTATAAGTTATGTTTATTAAATATAACTATGGATGTTTTTTTAGGATTACATATGTGTAAGAATATTATAGATACGGTTTAAGTATGTATGTAATATATGTTTTAGAACTACCTTGCCTGAACTTTAGTTAGATTTCATTAAGAGCTTCCGCTACTATCGCCTATGAACAGGTTAATTAAGGTTAAGAAGTTTAGAGAGCCTTGTGGGTGTTCTTAATCGAACATTCACGGCGGTGACACACCTATCCCCCTTCTGGCGGGGCGTTACACCTTCAGGTGTGGATTTGAAATGGAGTGTTGAAACTATTTAGGCTAGAGCTAGGTAATAGGTTAGATTAGGTTAGGTTCATATTCATGTCGAATCTAAATGGATTGGAATTCTCTTGATTTGAACCTAACCCATTTATTAAACGGATTAGAAAACCTTGACAACCTGTATAACCCGTTGAATGTAAAGAAGTCACTTAGTTACCCATTTGCCCATTTAATATTTTCAATTAATACTTCATTAAATGGCATTCAAAATTAACTTTACATTCCACATCAAGTAATTACTGCCTAAAGCTCCCTGAGTCATAATAATTCTAATTTTCTTGTTTATTTTAAATTTTTGTGATTTTAGTTATCTAATAAAAGGATAAACAGTTAAATAACAAATGGCTAAATGCGTTGACCTATTTTATCCATTTAACTAAATGGGTTAAATATGTATTTTTTCGTATTGAGAATTTCGACCTGAACCTAACCTATTTAATTAAACGGATCAAACGTGTCAGCACATGTAATTGGGTTAAAAATCTATATTCAAACCTACTTAATTTCATGTCAATTTCACATTCGATAATCATGTCAAGTCAAGTTTATCCATATCTCATTTAGACTATGATAAATAGATATTTTGTCTTAGCATATTTTATTATATTCCGCTCTGAATCTAGAGTTGTGGATATATTCAACCATTGGGAATATCACTGCTAAGTACCCGACTTTGTGTGGAAATTATAACTAGGGGACCATGTTATTAGAATATATTTAAAATGGACAATATTATGTGGAAACTATTTCAAGGGAACCATTCACTGTTTGCATTTTCTTTTTAGCCCTTATACTTTTCATATTTGCATTTTAGCCCAAATTCTTAAAAACTTACTTTCGAAAATCTAAAACTTGTGCATGTGAGAATTTTCTTACAAGTACTACTCGAGGTCCTCTATCAATTGGTATCAGAGCCACATAATAAAAAATAATTAAAATAATTAATCTAATTAATGATTAATTAAGCTAATTAACTATGATTAATATTAGAATCATCACCTGTTTGCCTTGGACCAAATTATTCACATATTGTTCACTCACCAGAAGGCCTTTCTCCAATAGTACCAGAATTAAACTATACCATTGATATAGTTTTAGAATTAAAAGCAGAATTAGCTAAAATTAAGATCAAAGTTAAGGAGCTTAAGAAGCAAATATTTGTAATTCACCTTTCTCTAGTTAACGAAGTAAGACATAGTGAAAAAGTCACTTCTAATATTAGTACTCCATTTCAGCATAAATATCCTTTTCACAACCCAAAAAACAAGATTCCATATCCTTTGCACGATATAAAAATCCAAAAAGAAGTAGGAGAAAAATCAGACAAAAAATCGATTGAAAAAGCAGAAAAAGAAGAAGAACAAGAGTATAAGCAGTATACTCTTGAACAACTACAGAATATGTTCAAGAAAGAACAGAATCCATAAGAACTAAACAAAATCATGAGTGCAATTAGTGATAAATATGACGTATTATCTAATGGTAATGAAGAAACTAATAATGTCCAATTAGAAGAAGAAATATATTAGCAGATGAACCTTATTAAAGTAGAGGATCTTAATGTGTTACCTTTAGAAGAAATTAGAAGGAAATTGGATAAAAAAAAATGGTAAAATGGCCGTAGAAGATGAGATTAATGAAATAGGAGAAGAACTCGACTCAGATGAGATAGAGATAAATCTAGTTAACAATGTTGTTCCCAAACCTGAAGAATTTGGTGAACCTTCTAGAAGAAATACTCATTTTATAAGACCTAGGTACGTTACAACAGGATGTATAACCAATTTGTCCTTCGAGTTTATCCCAAGGAAAACTGCAACATTTGATGGCCTTATTCCAATTAGTCAGACGAGATACATCTTAAACATAGATGAAGCTCGTAATAGAGAAGAGATATTTGATAATTGGAAAAGAGGCATGAATAGTATCTTAAACCTAAACACTACATGGACTGCTGCAAATTTTGCTAAATTACATTGAGCATAGTTTTTTCTGGCACTGTAGCTAATTGGTATGATTCATTAAATGAAGATTGTAAAAATACATTAAGAATGATGGAAATGGCAACTGCAATATTTAAAAATCTATGCAAGGAAATTGGAACCGGATTTATCGGAGCTAAACTTGATTCTGAAGAAAAGGCGAGAGAATGGCAGAGAAAGATTAATAATATAGAATTGTGGGATATAAGATGCCTCAAAAATTATATTGCTGAATTTACTTAATATTATCACAAAATCGGACATAATGAAACTAATATTGGTATGTTCTATGAGAAATTTTCATATCCGATAAATTCCATAATTAGTGAAAAGTACGTTGCATGGCTTGAACGTACAAATGTCATTGATACCCTTGGATCGAGAATCTCTTATCTAAGAAAATGGTTCAATGATCAATATCTGGATCTCCAAAAGCAAAAGAAAATTAAGAAGCAATTCCTAACTTGTTGGGATTCGCCTCATCAATAGGGAAAAGAGCTTGAAAGGAGAAAAAAAAGAAAATTTTATTAAGAAAAAGAGCTTTAATAAGTAAAGGGGAGAGAAATATAGAAGAAAGTATTATAACAAACAAAGTCCTAAAAAAACGTAGATTTTTAGGAAAGCAGCTTATTATCCTGTAGGGAAAAACAACTACAAATGTTGGGCATGCGGAGAAGTAGGACATTATGCTAATGAATACAAAAATAAGAAGAATAACAAGCTGATCGAGACCTTGGGTAGCCTAGATTATGTTGAGCTTAGTTAAGATGAGGCATTATACCTAGCCCTAAATAACAACAAATGGATTGTTGAAATTATCTTGGACAATGAATATGAATAAAGTGATTATGAAGAAATAAGTCATATGATGAAAAGTAGTTCGAGTAGTCTTGGTGATCTTTAAGGAGAAGAGTTTGTTGTAGACAATGATCACGAGGAAGTTAAAGGAGACTGGGTTCTTCCCATAATTCATAAAGATATGATCTATAAAAAATTCATCTTTCAATTAAAGAGTAAGTATGTATGCGAGATGATGGAAGGAGATTTAGAGATAAAAGAAAGTGAGTATGATGTGGGAGAAGTTAATCTTATTAATTGAAAAAACATCCTTAAGCATAACAAAGATAGAAAGTATAGGTATATCCATGTTGAAAGTGTCCAAGTTTAAATCACTCTATTACAATATTGTGGCAAAGATATTGATTTTTATACTTTGCTTTGTGATATAAGGCATACTAAATTTAATAATCAAATTATCATAGGGATTAAAACCAACTTGTAAAATGGATCAATAGGATTCAATTGTCAACCTGAATATTATGTGAGTCTAAAAGAGAAGTTGCTAAAAACTTTCTATCCCTTAAGGTAAAAACTGTTGGAATGGACTTGAGAAGAGGGGGATAACCGTTACGGATATTTTGAAAAATTATCTACAAATTGGATAATACTATAGATCCAAAGACTAAAGTGACAATTATAGAAGCAGAAAAGTTTGAAAGTTCTACCCCTATGCAAAAGATTTAGAGGATTAAATCCAATCCACAGAAGATAAAAAATTAATCATTTATGGATATATCTAGCTTTACCAACCTTACAAAAATCAACAAGAAAAACGTGATAAAAATTGATGAGAATGGTAAAATAACCATTAAACCCCAATTATTAACAAGGATGAGTACAAGATCAGAATGGGGATAAGGATCTTCATCAACTAAAGAAGAACTTAAAGAAGATGATACAATTAGCATGGCTAGTGAAATAAGTAGAATGAGTTTTGAATCTGCAAGACCCAGTATAGACCGAAGCATGAGTCTAGAAAGAAAGGTCATTAGTTACAAAACAAGAACTATTAATGAGCTAATTTATGAGGATGAATTAGTCAAAAATATGACTATGGAGATATGCTATGAAGCCACCAACACAAATCCTAATAGCATTTATATCCCAATAAACGTATGTTTAGAGGGATATAACAAATATGAGTTGTGTGCCTACATAGATAGTGGTTGTTCTCTATGCTTTAGGAAAATATCATTATTTCTAGAGTTTATGTGGAAAAGAGCTAAAAATTCTTTACAAGTGAGGATAGCTGATAATAGCATTATGAGTCACAATGAAGACATAGAAGAATTATCCATAGAATTAGGAGGAGTGCAATATATTATACCAGTTCTATGGGCTGCTTATCAACCCTCTCATGACATGATTATTGGAAATAATTTTCAGAGATTATATTCTCCATGCACACAGAGTATAGATCAAATAATTTTTACAATCAATGGTCACTTAGTTCCTATTGAAAAATTAAACAAGGCTTACACTCATCAGAAAATTAATTTTACACACAGCTAGCATGATGAGAAGGTAATGTCTGCACAATGTGAGGTATCATTAACAATTTCTTTACTTCAGTTATCTATTAAAGAGCAGATTATCGAACAACAGGAAAAATTATGCAAAGAACTCTACTATGATAATCCACTAAAGTTTTGGGATAACGATAAGATCTTTGCAAAAATTACTTTGTTAAATCCCAACACTATTATTCGAGTTAAACAAATGGTGTATACACACCAAAATATCCAAGAATTTGATAAACAAGTTAAAGAATTTCTGGATAAAGGATTACTCAAGAATAGCAAGAGTCCTCATATTAGTCCTGCTTTTATGGCAAAAAATCATGCAGAAGAAAAAAGAAGAAAAACAAGAATGGTGATCAATGATAAAAAGCTTAATGACAATACTATCTTTGATAGTTATTATATTCATAACAAAACAGTCCTTTTCAATAGAATTCAAGGAGTCTCTTGGTTCTTGAAAATGGATTGTAAAAGTGAATATTGACAGATAAAGATGGATGAGGAGAACATTCCTTTAACTGCATTTAGTGCCCGACAAGGACATTATGAATGGATAGTAATGCCATTTGGTCTTAAAAATACATCTCAAATATTCCAAAGAAGAGTGGATAATATCTTTAAAGACCTCAATCATTATTGTTTAGTTTACATTAATGATATCCTTGTCTTTTCGAAGACCATAGAACAGCACAAAGATGATGTCTTAGCTGTTACCCAAAGGTGCATTGATCATGGTATCATATTTGGAAAAAGCAAATGCGTTTAGGCTGAACAAAAAATTGAGTTCTTAGGTCTAGAAATAAAAGCTAGAAAAATCTTTCTATAAAAACATATTTTGAAAAAAATAGAAAATTTTCCTAAAAAAATTGAAGATAGGAAGCAGCTAGAAAGATTTCTTGGATGCCTTACCTATGCTTTAGATTTCATTAAAGATTTAGCTAAATTGAGAAAGCCATTGCAGCATAAACTCAAGGAAAAAGTAAGTTAGACACGGACCATTAATAATACAAAGATTGTTCAAATTTTCAAAAAGATGTGTAAAAATCTTTATGTTCTTAACTTGCCTAATGAAAGAGATGATTTAGTTCTTGAAACAGATGCCAATAATGAGCATTGGAGCGCAACACTCAAAATCAAATAAGAGGAACAACTCTAGAAATATTTCAGTTGAAGTTTTAATAAGACAGAATGCAACTATCCCACGATGGAAAAAGAAATCCTTGCAGTTATAAGGGGAATTGAGAAGTTCTTAATCTTTTTAGCCCCAAAACCTTTTCTTATTTGAATTGATTGCAAATGAATACTTGGCTTTCAATTCTACAACAGATAGTTTAACTCGAGAATTCGCCAATGATGATCATCAAAGCAGAACTCCTGCCAGAAAAGGAGAAAATCCATAATGAGATGTCATTACTACTAGAATGGGTTACTCCTTCTAGTAAAATCCTTATTGATGATTTAGAGTTCCATACAAGAAGTAGATCATGCTTTGATATACTATCTTCCGCCTACTTAATAGCCCAAAGATTTTTCCCTTCTAGACTTACAAGTTAATTATCTTAGATGTCTTTATGATATCCAAGAAAAAATAAATTCTCATGTTCAAGAAAAATGGTTCAATGAGTGGTATGCAGAATGGATCGACTATTATCATAACTATTCTTATGATGTTTGGGAGTCTTGGAGTACAACAATCTGCTTTTCTGATATGTCTGGAGTTGGTGGTATTAGTTTCCCTACAAATTCACTCTCTCCAAATGACCCTGTCATGATAGCGTGGGAATACAGGATGGTAGTTTACTTTATGAAGTTC
Source organism: Selenicereus undatus (assembly GCA_017589665.1). NCBI lineage: Eukaryota > Viridiplantae > Streptophyta > Magnoliopsida > Caryophyllales > Cactaceae > Selenicereus > Selenicereus undatus. The sequence continues at coordinate 69,978,698 of JACYFF010031956.1, read as the reverse complement.
CCAGATCTGAAGTTTCTATTTTTCTCAACACTAACTAAATTCCAACAATACATATTCAAGAAGATCCATTGGATTCTTATATCTCCTGATGGTCCAACAAAAATCTCAAATAGCAGATGTCTATATGTGGAGGTACATTGTGCACTAATCGAGTATGAAAATGGACAAGCCAGACCGGCTTATTATCTTGTTCATATAGTTGATTTCGACGACCCCGAAGATCGACGATGAGAATGGAATCCAGAACGTCGAGAATTAATAACTGATCCTGCTTTAGCAAGAACCATTAGATTTTTTAACATTTATTAATAGAGTTGGAGATTAATTGAACGAGGAAAAATATTAATGCATTGCAGAAATACTATTTTCACTTATCATAATGAGTTTAGCGAACATATAAAGGTGGAAGGAGCGACTTCAGAAGATGTTTTTTATTATCTCTTTGACGTTGGAATGGAAAAATTCTTATCAGAAAAAGGAAAGAAATATCTTCTTGAGTTATTTGAGAAATGGGACCCAGAGCATATTCAATTAGATGAAGATTTTGATGACTATCCAGATAATGATGGTTTGGAAGATATAATTGGAGATGAAGGTATGGAAAATCTCAATAATGATGACTAGTCTTGTCATCATTAAAAGCTCTGAAAAGTTGTTGCTCCATTATTGTACTATTTTGACAAGTGTTAGGTCTGTAAATAAAGCACTATAGCAATGTGAAAAATCAATGTGTATTGTAGCCATGTGAAAAACCAATAGGTATTGTAGCCATTAGGGCATCCTATATACCCCCAACCCTCTATAAAAGGAGAGGCTAAGCGGTGAGAAGGGACATGGTCATTAGAGCATTCTTGAGCAAAAGAGAAGTCGAGATTCTCCATTTGTCATAAGCAAGCATCTCTAATGATCTTAACTTAAGTCCTTCTTCAAGCTTTCCATTGTAATATTTCCACTTTCAAGTTTTTAATAAAAGAAGTTTTCCCAGTAGGAAATATTATTCAATTGAACCCTATGTGTTAAATATTATAATCTCTTGATTAAAGTCTCACTATTCTTTAAAAGTATATAAAACTTCATTAGTGATTACAGTCCGAGGTAGAAAATGAAACAGATCTGTGTTGTGCCTGATCTAAAGAAGGTGGGGTTGAGATTAGCAATCTCTGTAAACCAGAAGCTAGAGGAACGCCGGAGTTCAGTGCCGACTACATTCAGATAATGGTTGAAACTCTCTAATTAAGTTTTAATTATTTTGCTAAACATGGTGGGCCATTAATCATATAAAATATAATATTTATGATATAAGTAGTAGATTGTGATAACTAATGCAAGTAAAATCATTATAAGAAGTTTAAACAAAAATATAAGCTTAGTTTTATTAAAAAGTCCCAAAAACTTGAGTATTTGCACTTAAAACCTCATTTTGGGCAAAAATAGCAATTTCAGAAAGTTTAGGGACTAAGTTGCAAAGAAAAACTTCGGCTAGCAACTATTTCTTAAAATATCTACCCCTGTTAATAGTTTACCCAAAATAGTAGATACTTGAAAATATATTCTAAAACAGTTGACCCCTAAAAATTATTTTCATAGAATCAAGGTACCCCAGAGTCATAAATTGTTCAACCACTTGTAGGTCCTTTCTCTTTGTCGCCATCTATGGATTTCTCATCCTTCCAATACCGTCATAGTTTGAAATAAAATAATCTGAGAAGACTTCATGTATAGGTTGATGCATGTATAGTTTGATGCACAGTACTACTTTCTCTTCCTATTTTTATCTCCTTCAATTGAAAAACACATTTTAAGGAAGGCTAATGAGTACTACAATAAACCATTTTTGAAGTACTGCACTTCCTAGATTATCCTTACATTATTTATACTCAATGCTAGTAATATATTCCAAGGTAACATTAAATAGGGTTATTTTAATAATTTTACTTACTCATTATCGTCCTCTTTTCTAAGGAGGGTAATGTGGTAGGATCCCCCAAAAAATCTTTATTTAGGAAGACAAATAAGGGACAAGGGGAGTATTTATATGTAATGTTCTTGAACAGTTAGTTCCTTCTTTATTATATTAATATATCAATAATATAGCATGTCTAATTTAGAGGTTTTATTAAATCTCATATAGTCTAGATGATCTGGTATATTTATGTAACTATATCATGTTTGATAATAGTTACTTGACATGAAGAGAACATCGTGTTGCTTAAGGTTCCGTTTGGACTTTGAAAAATTTGATGGGAATTTTCTTTTTTGGAAAAATAACTTTTTTTTCTTGTCTTTGGTTTAGAGAAAATCACAAAGAAAAAATATATGGAGCAAAGTTAGGTGGAAAAATTGTTAGAAACAAGTGATAAAATTTTTCTCATAAAATTGAGAGGAAAGTTTGAGGACAATTGTCAACCTCCCCCACCCTCACATTGCTTAGACAACATCAATATGATTCAAGTAGTTCATTAACATTCAAATTTCTTATTTGAATTCTTGTATTTTTTTCTCAATGCAAACAAGAGAAAAAAATTTATTTTCTCCCTACTTTTTTTCCTTCAACTTTTCTTTCCATCAAATTTTCTAAAAACCAAACGGAGCCTAAAGTAATATGCATAAGGAAGTTTCAAGTTGCTGAATTGCACTATGCGTTTACAAATTGATATTAAAGATATGCCTCTTTTACTGAAAGAAAGAAATAAATAAATAAACATGCACGAGAAATTTTGAAGATGCGGCCATGAATGGCTACATTCTAATGTCAGTTTTTGCAACCACAGCCTAAAATTATTCGGTGTTGGGGCCATGTATGTTCGATCCTTTCATTTGATGAAGAGTTTCCACTTTCTTGCTTTCACTATCACAAATGAGTTGTGCTATTCAACCAGTATGCTTCCCATTACTAATTCTTGATCCCAGGGAGCATCTAGGAGTTTTTGACCAATTCCTGAGTGAATTATCGACACTGTTAACATTATTTTTATGATAATAGCTGGTTAGTTTTTTAGATGTTGACGAGACCACGATTCTTATAAGCTCATTCCCTTCCTAATTGAAGAAATGAGGTCGTTTGGCTCATGGATCCTGTTCTTTCCTGGAACCATTGTGCTAAAACCGCCTACCCCCGGGCCCTTTACATCTGTCCTTAGACTCAAATAACTTTTACCTAAGGAAGAGGAACGAAAAGATTTCTTCTCCTTTTTTGGGGGGGGCGGGGGGTGCGGCGTGGGGAAGCGTTGGTAAAATGATATCCCCCTGTGCTCTTTTTACATCCAACAATAGCAAAATGTCAGCTTGCACTTACAAATAAAAGCATAGTTTATAATTTTTTCATCTAAGAAATAAATTTAGACAAGTAATTCTATTTTTATCATCCGAAATTTGATCTACATGTCAATTTGTTGATGTCAAGTATGAGTTACTACACATGGTAATTTTGAACGTCCCCATCATCGAACTTGTAAATCAAATTGGATTGCAATCTGTTTTGGTCCTGTTCCTCTCTGGATGTCTGATATTATCCTGGCCTTCTAAACTAGAACTAGAGTACTACCACCTCTGAATGCAAATAATAAATTTTCTAAATTGGCGACAAAACAAGCAGACGAAATACTTTAATTCTGAAAACTAGAAGGATTCACAATCCTACTGGCAAATCAGAATTCACAATTTTCAACAACTGCTGGTGAAATTCTAAAAGGAAGCTTAACCATAAACATAGGTTGCATCTGCTTGACAACATTTCAAAATGTTCAGTACAGAGACTGAGGTGCAATATCATGAGGCACAGGCCTCCGGGTTCCAGTCAAATTTATAGATAAAAAGATGAGGCACCCGATAGAATTGGGGGTAGAGCCTTCTATGATAGGACAGCTTCCCAAAACTGTGGAACTGGTCAGTTTCATACCGCTTCCTTTTGGTAATGAACACCATTTTTCTTAGATTCTTCGCATAAGTTCTCAAATTCCACAGAAGGAGACCTGCATACCTGTATCCCGCAAAAAATCGATCCATATCGAAACTTCCATCTTCCCAGGTTTGATAGACACCACCAAAATTCCTGAATTCCACCACAGTAAGGTCTTGCAAAGCTCTGGGATAGACAACATCGGCTGCACCACGATACCTATATCCTTCCATGTACTCGAACTGAAAAATCAAACCAAAAGCAAAAGGTAAGGGAATCAGACATGAATACATGATAAAGGAAAAATTCCATGAGTATTGAAATTACGTTGTGACTACACAGTGATAGTTTATATTATGTTATTTAAGACTCTTCATTGCACCTCAAGTACCAGTATTGAAATTACTTTGAGATGACGGACTTTTGGACAATTGATTACTTTAGGGCAGAAACAGTGTACAACTTGAGCAGAATGAACTATGAGTATACCAAGCTTACCTTTAGTCTGGTATGATCACCCATGACTATCACCAAATTCTCAAGTTTGTAACATGCCAGAAGCATGTACGATATCCCAGGCATCTCCCATCTTTTCAGACCTGTCTCAAGTGTAACGTGTGTCACCTCAAAATGTTGAGGTGGCTCAAACTTTACAACCTCCATCGACAGAACCTGCATTTAGGAAAACCATACATATCAGCAATTGTTACAGCCTCACCCCTCTAACAAGTTGCTGCCACCTAATTTTGAGTTACTGCTGCCTCATTGAATTACTAACAAACTCTAAATCCTGAGATACTTGTTTGCATTGGTTCCTTTCGTTTTCTTAAGTCTTGTAAGATTTGGAATTACAGGATTCAACATTTAAGTGATTCCATGAAAATTTTGAAGTAGATTCCAGAAATTTAAGATGAGAGTCATGTCATATAAGGAAATCTGACAAAGGTTTTGAAATTATGAGACTGAATTATCCAAAAATACAATGAAATAAACAGACTCATTATATCAAAAGTGGTGCTAAACAAATATGTACCTGAATGCACCAGCTACTCAATGTGAGCACCTTACCAGCCCGAAAGTCATTGAGGATCCCCAGGAAGTTGTTGGAGAAGTTTCCTCGAAGACCAGAAGAAGTAACTCTCAATGCTTGCCGGCTATGATGCATCTGATTCAGTCTAAATGTCAATTCAGCACATTGTAGGGTAGCTTCAAGATGGTATTCCTTTCTGGGCAAGGCCAATCCAAATTCTACAGTCTTGACATTTGCAGCTCTGATAAACAACTCAGTTTTACTTCTCACCTCAGTCATCTCTTCCTTGATTATCAAGTGAACTAGACTAGAACCAGAAGCAACAATGATTTTCAGGTCAATAGTTGGGTTGCAATTGCACAGGGAGAGCACATCAAGAGAAGGGCAGTTGGTAGTGATCTTTTCCACTGAATCATGAAAAAGCATGACATGTTCAAGAAGAAGTTCCCTTAGAGCCATAAAGCGGAGAGGAGGAAGAGTCTCCAGTTGCAGAAACTTCATGCTTAGCTTTCTGAGAGAAAAACAAGGGCCAATCTCATGCTGAGGTATAAAGACGAACGGATATCTTCTTGTCCATCTCTTCCTGTTATCCTCCCTATCGTTCATATCGAGATATATTTCTTCGACATCTTTCCAGCCCGCATATGCCATCAATAATCCCACCTCAAAGAACATAGATGGATCATGTCGAAGAGAGACAGAAATACTCTGGATTCTGGGCTCCTGATGGGATTGTAAAATTTCAAACAGGGAAGGAAGCACTGATTTATGAGTTTTTTGAATCCATGAGTAACCAAGATCAATTCTACTCTTGGACTTCCACAGATCCTTCCATCTCTTAGATACTAATGACGTATGTAATACAGCTTCCATCGGAAGCTTATCAAGGATCAGAACTAAAACTTCATCCGGCAACTTATTTATGTAATCTAATTGATTCATGCTGCCAAAACTTGTCCTCTGATGCTTTGAAGTTGACACATGGCAATCCATTGTAACTTATAAGGAACTTCACACTAGCTAAAGACCTAATAAAGGGAAGCAGCAGTAGAAATAAGCACATCAACTATATTGTTCTTAATAAAATATATTGCTGAATGTATCACCCAACTCAGTCACAAGCTTAGACTCATTTAATGAGAAATTTGTTCTGTTTCTCATAATCTTTCCGGCTGGAAAACTGCCAAAAAGTCATAGGCTTTTATCAAATAACATTGGCATAATTAACCTGCAAAGGTTCAGGAATACTGAAGCACCAAAATTCTGATTGTTGTACACTATTTTCGTAGTTCAACTGCGAGAAAGAGAGACAATGTATTCCTGATGACCAATCGCACAATGACTTCTACTAGCAATTTAGCAAACCAATAATATCTTCCCTTCTTCGTAAGTACAAGCGGAAATAACAGAGCATCAACCCACTGTAGCTTAAAGCAGGGGTTAAGAAAACAAGGATGTAGGCAACTTTTGACCAGCAAGCAGAGAAGCTTCCCTTCTCAATAGATGGGACGTACAAACACAAAGCTATTTTTGGGGGGGGGGGTGTTCTTGTGTTGATGCCAATATATAAACTTCCAGGGGATATGAAATATCTCAAGGGATAAACAACTAGACTGGGATTGACCTATAACCTGATCAATATGTTACTACAGGAAACCCCCCCCCCCCAACCCCCAAACAAGAAGGGGGGGGGGGGACCCATTCGTAGCTGAAGTTTATCCAAGATTGACAAGTCCAACATTGACTAATTTTCAGGATGGTACTCTCCAAGATGGTACTAGCTGTAGTTTAGGAAAATTTTAAGTTTTATGCATCATCATAGCATGTCCTATCTGCTCTGATGAGGCTGAAGAGGCTTTGTTGCTTGATTAACGGGATACAAGCAGACCAATCATATATTTTTAAAACAGAGCCTGAGAACTTCATTAAACACAATAATCAATATTTCTTTCTCAAAGTTCACATGAAAGAAACGCAGAACACACTAGAACCTTTCTAATTAAACAACACTGCTAGCAAGTAAATAATCTGAAACTAACACTGAAAGAAACCCAGACCCCGCGAAAGCGGGACCCACGTTGGGAGGTGTTGTTGTTGTTGTTTTTGAGTGATGAATTTGCTCTTAACCCAACTTACATTGACTGAATCAAAATGGAATGGAATTCCTTCACCTAATTAAGACCATGTAAAACAGCAATACTAAAGGACATCGAGAAAGTTATTTTGATTATCAAGATCCTGTAGACCAGAGAGATTTTCCTTTTCATTCCACCCCCTACGGCCCTAGCTAGCCCCATTCCCCACCCCCACCCCACAAGGGGGGGAAAAAGGATCTTCAAGGTGAAGCAGAAAAAGCTTGTAACCAGATGGGTTTGCCAATCCAGATTTGGTTCTCCTCCCAAAGTCAAAGTCATAAAGAACCAGCTTCTTTGGAAGACAATTACTACATGGGCCTTTATATCTCCGGACTTAAATTTATGGACCTGAAAGAGACAAAATTTTTGCAGCAGGCACTCTAACAAAGATGTTGGTCCATAAGTTGAGTGTACCATGAAAAACGAGAAAATCAACCCCTAGTGTGGATCTGGCTGAGGAGTGTCTGGGGCATCCAATGCACCGTGGCTTATTCCTGAGAAGCAGAGAGGTGGTTCCCAAGAAATTGAATTTATTATTAACATGAGAAAACCTTTGGTATTCTATAGGGCAGCACAACAGGCATACTTCAGAACAATAGTGATTCTGAAGCTCACCTCTGGTGAGAACGGATGACGAATAGCATGCTAGTTTCACAATCACAAGGCGTTTTCTGAAGCCTATATTTATAAACCCAGAAGCACTTATGCTACGATATTTGGTATCATTCATGTCTAAACATTGGTCATATAAACAGAAAAAGCTCTCAGTTAGGAACAAGGATTCAAAATGCGGATTCCGTTGCGATTTCGGTTTTGGTTGCGATACGGCAAAATCGCTCTAATACGGCAATTGCGTTCCATATCGCGGCTATCGTGGCATGAAAACGCGGTTCGCCCAACTCCAAAACCTTTCCAATGCGGCCGTTTCGTTGCAATTCAGTCACATTTTGAATCCATGGTTAGGAAGATGAATAAAGTGAGAGAAAATAAGGGATGTATAAATAGAAGAAAAATTAGCATAACAGGATAGACAATCTCAGGAAAATTTCAGATGATTATGCCTTACCACGATTCTGATTTTCAACACTTTAAAGTTCCCAGCAGTAGAAATTGCTCACAGAAATTTGCTGCAAGAAGTATTATCTCAAGTGCTCAGTCTTTGACAGCCCAGCAATTTTCTGACTCAGCAATCACTAAGTAAGAAGAGAGTGCCACCGTTATATTTTCCAATTGGCAGTAAGAAAGCCACTGAAGAGAAACACTTGATGGTTGGTCCAAGATTGATGAATCAACCAAATATATACAAAGTATCCCATGTTTGTTGTCATCATTGACTGACAGCTCATAGGATCCTGCAGGATTTCTTTCCACTCAGATGCCATTAAAGCTCCCATGCAGGTCACGCTATCAGTGCAAGGGACGTTACTTTTTACAGCCAGCATTCGGTTATGAATTTTGACGCGTAGCACCCTTGCATGCTCTTTATCTCGAAACTCACCATCTATTTGAATTTTAAAGTACCACGCCAAACCAATACCCAAAGCCCCACCAAAGTTAAAGAGGGACAGAAGCACATAGCCTTGCTATGAAAGTGACAAGTTGTTTCTGTGAGATGTAGGTCTGAATCATAGTTAACGGGATCCCTCTATGCCAAAAATAAGCCACAAGTTTTTATTATCAAAATACGACGACAAGCACCCCCAGTGGAACCCTCCAAAAGAAACCATGGGGCATCCAATGTCAACAGCTTTATTTGTGGCAAGCAAAAGAGGCATAGAGAAAAATTTTTGTATGGTATAAAGCAACACAACAAGCATAGTTCAAAGTTCAAACAATGGTTATCCTCGAGCTCAGAGAGGCATAGAGAAAGACTTTTGTATAATATAAAGCAACGCAACAAGCATAGTTCAAACAATGGTAATCCTGAAGCTCACCTCTGGTAAGAACTGAGGACTAATCGTGTGCTACCATGCCAGTTTCACAATCACAAGGCATTTTACAGAGCCTTTGTCTTATAAACCTGGAAGCACTTAGACTCTGGTTTTTGGCATCACACATGTCTTCATATAAAAAGAAAAATCTTTTTGTTCACAGACGATGAAGATTCCAACTATAGAATACCTGAAGATCAGGCTGAGACGCAAGCAAAGCCACAAAAATAAGAGGATTATAAAATTTTAAAAAACAATTGGCATAAAAGGATAGACAATCTTAGGAAGATCTGAGATGTTCGTCTTACCTCAGTTCTGAGATGATTGCCTTACCTAGTTTCTGACTTCCGATGCTATACAGACACTAGAAATCTGCTTGCCAGACTTGGTGCAGGAAGCTATATCTCTGGTATGGAATTTTTGGCAGCCAGCAATTTTCTGATTCAACAATGATATCATAAGAAGAGAATGGTGCCCATATATATGTAAATTGACAATAAAAAAGCCACTGAAGAGATAACAATTGAGGCTAGCCTAAGACAAGTTAATCAACCAAATATATACAATGCATCCCATGTTCCTTGTCGTCACTTGGGGATCTCTCATAAGATCTTGCGGGATTCATATGAGCTGTCAGAGTTATTGAAGCTTCTGTGCAGGCCACCAGAGCAAGAAATGTTACATTTTACATACTATTTTCAGTTATGAATTTTAGCCGTAGCATCGCCATCTATTTCAAATTCAATTATCACACCAAGCTTATACAAAAAGTCCTACTGCAAAAGTGACAAGTAACAATGCCATTCCTGTTACAGAGGTAGATCTGAATTTTAAAATCCATGTGATTTTTTTGCAAAATGAATAAGCCAATATTAAAGGACTCAATTGTTAGAAAGTGACACTAGTTATCTGCCACAATCCTTTCTTTTCTTCTTGATAGGAGATATTCGTCACAGTCCTTACGTACGAGGAACGTTAGAATTCAAGATTCCTCAAATCCGGGCACACTTCCCTCTCTACGTATCTGGGGACTTAAAGCCATGGACCAAACAAAAAATTATTACAGCAGGCACTCTGAATGAAGATGTTAAGGCATCAGTTGAATTAACTATCAATGTTAAGCTCTCAGTTGATAACTATCATCAAATAAGACCGCCCCCTAAAGGGGATCCCCAAAGAAATGTCTAGGACTTCCAATGTATGCCACAATATTCCTGACAAGCAGAGAGATAGGTCTGCAGAAACTCAATATACTACCAACTTAGAGAAAACTTTTTTGATTATATGAAGCAACACAACAAGCAAAGTTCAGAACAATAGTCATCCTCATTTCTACCAATACTGAGAACAGAACTAATGGCATGCTAATTTGGCAATCACAAGGAATTTTCCAAAGCTTATGTTCTATTGTATCAACCCGGAAGCAATTACACTATTATTTTTGGCATTCACCCATGTCACAGCACAAGCCGTATCAAAAAGAAAAACCTCTGTTAGGAAGAAAAACTGATGATAGGATACTTAAAAGTCAGTATGAGACAGGAGCTAAGTTACAGAAAATAAAGGAAATATAAAAGAAAAATTGGCATAAAAGGAATGGCTATCTTGGGTAAGCTTTGAAACAATTATGTCTTAGCTAAGCTGTTTAACGCTATCCAAACACTAGAAATCAGCTTACAAGAATTTGCTGCAGGAAGCTGTACCTCAAGTACTTAGTCATAAGCTAAGTTATGGAAAATAAAGGAAATATAAATAAAAGAAAAATTGGCGTAAAAAGACAGACAATCTAAGGAAGATCTGAAATAATTATGCCTTACCCCAGTTGTTTCTGGTTTCCAACGCTTTCCAAACACTAGAAATCTGCTTAAAAGAATTTGGGCCAGGAAGGCCGTATCTCAAGTACTCAGCCTTTGGTAACCCAGCAATTTTCTGCTTCAATAATGATAATTATAAGAAGAGCAACCAGCATATACTTCAATTGACAATAAAAAAGCCACCAAAGACAGAACAATTGATGGATAGTCTGAGATTGGTGAATCAACCAAATATACACAATGTATCCCCTGGTCCTTGTAATCAAAGTGGAAAAAGCTTGGATGCTGCAAGATTTACTTCCCTGTCAGACGTCTTGAAACCTTCCATGCAGGTCATGCCAACAGTGCAAGAATGTTACTTCTTACGCCGGAAACTCAGTTATGAATTTTCAACATGTGGCATTGGCCTTGCAAGCTATACATCTCAAAAATTTCGATCTACTACAGATTCAAAACACCACACCAGAACAATACTCAAAGCCCTGCCAAGGCTATGGAAATAGAGAACTGCACTGCTCTACCCTAAAAGTAGAAAGTACAGAGGTGGTTTCTGCAAAAAAAAAAAGACAGAGCCAACTTTAAAGGACTCAGTTATGCCGTCATGATATAAGATATTGGTTATAATCTTTAGATACAAGGAAAACATAAATTTCAGATCCATGAGCTCCCAGCACAACTTGCCTCTCTCACCTCCCCAAACCCAAATACCACCCCCCCTTCTCTCAAAAAAGTAAAATAAAAAAAGTAATAGGAGATAAGATGGAGAATCTCTCTTCCTTTGATCTGATTGAACATAAGCCTCACAAACACGGGGAGAATTACTTTCTTTTTCACATGCAGCACTACTGTCAGCAAACTTATAGAGCCAGCTGAAAAAGCAGCCATCTTACAAAAGTAATAGAGACAGCTGAAAAGCAGAGTGGAACAAACATGAATAGCAAAGGCAACTGGTACTAACAAGTAACAACATATTCTTGAAAGGCAGTCAGTAAACTCAGTAATTCCTGAAGGACCAAGATCCATACCCCTGGAACCAAGAAGTCAGAGAATCAGACAAATGAATGCAAACAATAAGAAGCACAACGCAGACAAAACAACATCCAATTGTGAACCTCTGTGAGTTTTGGAAGGTCAAGCTATACATAGCCTTATCCCTTGCCTCTAAGGATGCTAAAATACAATCTTCACCATATTTTCTGTGTAAAAAGCAGGAACTAAGTTGTGAAGTGTATAACTGATACCAGCAATAGCAGTATGACCATGCGTCTAGTGTCCAGAAGTTACCTTAATATTCATATTGCATGAAATGAGCCATTGTCCTAAGTTCTAATCGAAAATTTAACCTACTAAGGCAGCAACTGATGATCCTTTTTATGGCAACTATTGCTAGCACATGTTTTGTGTGTCTACTTTATCGTAATGTAAATCATAGACTAGGCTGATTTGTAAGAACTAATATGAGTAGACTACTAGTGCTATTACCTTCAAATTTTTCCCACAAGTAGCTTTCAGTAATGTTCTAAAGCTCCTACACAAATTTTATCTTTAAAATTCACAAGGAATTCGAAATGCAGCTTTGCAGAGGAAACCACAACACCAACAGTTACTGCTACTCATGGATACTTCACACATAAACAACAAAAATGTCACTGCCAGCCCCAAATCTATCTTTACCTTTGCCTTATTGGGTGTCATTGTCCAATTTGGACAATGACAAATTACCAAAAGAATTTGAGAGATACAAGACAAATAATGGCAACAAAAGGTATTGATTTAGACAACAGCAGCCACCAAAAGACTTTACACTATGAGGTGAACCAAGATCATATATCGTCCTATAACTGCAGTCATGTGTCACCACTGGGTTTCTGCTAAGCCTGCTTAGCATCTACACAGTGTATTATTGCACCCATGTTATCAGCCTCCATCATTTATACTCTAATATTTGCTTTCAGCAATGCATGGTAGTACATCTCTTGGTCCATCTGCACTACTGTGCTTAACAGCTACACAAATGATTCCACTTCTTCACCATCTTCACCAGCAGTGAGCTGGCCCAGTCTGCCTCAAAGTCGGGTTGGTTTAGGCAGGCAAACTTGATGTTTGGGCTTGTGGCCCCCAATTTATGGGCTCTTTCATGCACCGTATAGGCAGCTCCATGTTTTGAATATTGATGGGCCCAGCAGCAATGATGCTCCAGCCATTCGGAATCAGTCTTTTGTATAGCCAATTAAACATTGGGCACACAGAAGACATAAAGTCTACCAGTTGATTGCCACCCTTTGTACATTCCTTCAGCCTCTTACAGCACACTAAGTTTAACCAAATTGGAGATAATAATCAATGTGCGTAAGCCACTTGCTAGTAGCTTTCATCTGTCATCACAGTCTCATCACCTGAGATAGATCTTCAAGGGTGCATACATAGAAATCAAATGATTGTACCATACTGCATATATGGTTACCCTGTCCTCTGCTTTCTGCAACTGCAAATAATACATTTGCTCATTGAGAACTACTTTGGCGTAGTGACTATCAACTGTTGCACATATAATCCATACATATTCCAGTTTGCAGATCTTTTTCATTTTGTTATATTCATATGCAAGGAGATAATGCCACTGTAGCTAAGAGGCTTTTGACTTTTGACCAAATCCCATGGATTCAAAATGAGGTTGTTCTGCAATGAAATGTCTGCATTGAAAAGGTTTTGAGCTTGAGTGATGCGCATTTTCAGTCTGCAGCAATCATGATTTGGTATGCAATGGCCACATTTTACACGATTCTGCGCTACTGCACCCCTTTCTGCAACCTTGACCAAAACTGCATTTTGGAACCTTGGCAAGACCCATATCATTCTTCTTCTGAAAATGAGAAATACACTTATCCACGAGGCCTTCTCTCACATAGCAGTAGAAAAGGGCACCACAGATCTTTTCAGAATCGTCATCTACTTGACTGAAATATCTCGCAGCAGCACCAATGCCAGACACCCCCAGCCAATGAGATCTAAGTATCTAGCTGCACAGAAGCATCACCAGCAATGACCGTCTGAGATTCTTACTGGTCATCCATGCAGAGACCTATTGTTTCCAGAAGAAGATGTCAAAAATGATCACTAAGTCAACTATGAAAACAAATAGCATCAAATAAAAAATGAGATTATGAAAGCATGAAACTAGTTGAGGACTATGGCTAAATCTGTCATTCACAATCTTTGTGCATAAGGATGCTTTGTTTGGCAAGAGGCTAACACAATGTCTCAAAGGGTTATTCCTCATCGCATTTTTCAGAGTATTTTGTCTCACAGGACGGCAAGCATCCGATGGAGACACCTAAATCCAAATACATAGCCACATCCTACAGTCCTAAGCAGGCCCCTTTTTTTTCCTGGGGGAGTTCATTTACATAAACTGCAGACAGGCCGTTTCCTTTGGACCCTGGATTAAAATAGCTGATTAATCTATATAAAAGGAACTAGAGGACAGTGTATTGAAACATTTTGCTGTATCCACTCCACACCAATTTTGAAAAATTTTGCCCTTAGGCTACTTGTTAACATGTCTGAAAAGGTGGCAACCTTTAGAGACATCTGCTCAACCAAACTAAAGCTAATATTGTCAAAACTTTGTATTTTTGGGGAATCAAGGAATTATACTCTTCTACTTCAGAAGAATTTGATTTTGTTGGTAGTCCTTTTGGGTGCTGTAACTAATTTGCTGTGTATGATACTTGCTTTTCATCCTTCCTCTTTTGGTATCTGTAATAAAACTTCTCCTTATCCCTATTAGCCTATTTGCTCTGGGCTGCTATGCTACCCGGACTATTTGATCCCAACCCAACAGAGTTGTGTCAAACAGTACCGCATCCTTGGTCCCAAGATCAGTAACTTGGTTCTGATTTTTACGAGATCCATGTCAATGTATTCCAACATTCTCAGTAGTTATTTCAAAGTTTAAGATTTGCTTGCACAATAGGCACCGACAACGTCAACTTAACCTCAACAAGGGGGGCAGGGAACGGGATGAAATAGAAAATATATTCCCTCAATCTGCAAAGAATTTTTATTGACAAAAATGAAACACAAATCCTTCCACGCTTGAAGAATGGACCAGATTAGCTAACCAAAACCTAGCAGAAATGCACATCATATTGGATCATGAATCGCTGATTCATCAAGCTCAAGTAAGAGGTAGTGACAATACCCCATAACGAATGATTCAGCAATAAATCGAATTTCAAATCACAACTGTGACATCTCTGCAATCATTTCATCAGTCATGACCCTTGAAGCCAGAATTTAATATATTTTAGTAAAATGCATCTTACAATCAGAATTTGTCAGCTCAATTCTACAAGCCTAAGTCCTAGAATAAGAAATATTCCAACATACTGCATAATCAGCTGAGACGACTTTCGCTTTCACGGGAAGAACATCAGAATCTATAGAAGATGCAGTTTATAGACAATACAAATGACACCAAACTATGTTTTACCAAAACCAGGGAAATCACATCAGAAAGACTTAAGTAACTGAAACAACATAAGAAGAAAATAACATACATGTCACTTCCCATCTACGCTTATGATGCACTGAAGCTCGGATATTTGAACGCTCTGACGCCCTTGAACCAACTGATCAAGCAAGCACTGGGCGAACCAGCAGCAAATAGCACGGCATCAGAGTGTAATTCTTCATCAAGGGCAGGCTCTGGAGTATAATCAGCATAACCACTTCCGTTTCAGGGAAAATTAAGGCCCGAACCCCCGCTGCTTCCGAAACAACTTCTTCATTTTCGGGTAAGTTGCTTCACGCTGACTACAGAGAATTTGGGAGCATGAAACATATAAATATAAATATATATATACACAAATATATATATATATATATATACATATATATACATACATATATATACAT
>JACYFF010031956.1:69852289-69873513 GCA_017589665.1 Selenicereus undatus | reverse complement strand
ACACACACACACACACACACACACACACACGCACGCACGCACGCACACACATATACATATATATACACACACATACCACACATATATACATACATGCACATATATGTGTATGTACACACAAATGCACGTGCATGCAAATACACACATAGAGACAAGCATGCATATACATGCATAAAATCATCATATATATATGCAGCAACAAACAAGAAAGTATAGAAATGGCCAATTTTTTTTAAGTAACAACCTCAAGAAATAAATATTAGGCACTAATTCATATTACATTTCTAACACCTAACAATAATTGAAAGCCCATTAAGATAACCAACTTTATCTTACTCAACTTGTGGCCATGGCAAAAGCATATTTTAATTTCAAAAAAAAAAAATTAAGACTCATCATAGTCAAGTTAATGTTAACAACTTCACGTCCTAATTATGACACCGAGATAGTATATTGTTATAATTATGCTCCAAGAGATTAAAATAAAATAACATAAGCAAGAAGGAATAATGCTTACTTTATCTTGCATGGGTGATTTGGTTGTGAATGGACTTGTTGGGGTTGTAAAAGATCAATGACAATGTTACGATTCAATGGTCCTTTGCCCTATAATGTTAATAGGGTGAGCTCTAAATACTATTACTTCGAAGTGTGGAAGTACAAAAAAAAATTGATTTGCACTACAAAAATACACAAGATCAGTACCAAACCTTGTTCCTAGGACAACCATTATTCGTTGAAACTGCTTGTTTTTTCAATGGTGTTGATTGTATTGTATGATAAGCATTATTCTTGATTATAAACACAAAGATCCGCAAGGAGTGATTACAATTATTTGATATTTTAAAAATAGCATAATTATTTTATTTTTGATAAGAAAAGCATTAAATAATTAGACTAGGGACAATTAACTTTTAATATTCTTATAGGCAACAAAACATCTGCTTATAATATTGGTCATCTTTTCAGGATGAGATAGAAATAGAAATGGTAAAGTTTTAACATCATCCCAAAAAACCAATGTCCCCACTTCAATACTGAAGAGGCAACACCTAAAAGAAAAAATAGAGAGAAAGAGAGAGAGAAGTAATGAGCTAGCCACATGAATTGATGCTAGAAACTTCATAAGAAAATAACAAACAACCCATAATTATTAATGGTTATGTTCATTTTGTTACTGTGAAGCTCATGTCTACTTAAAATTCATAGAAATAGTAAAAAAATCATGTGCTTATAATAAATAATATTTTTTTCTTGTAATGGTAAGTGGGTCTAGCCCATTAGGTCCCTATCTTAGGGATACCCAATGGGCCTTAACAGGTCAAGGGGTAAGGGGTGCCAAAGCCTGAGCACAAAGCCCAGGAACCAGGCCCACTGCAAATTCCATGCACAAAGCACAATTTGCTCCCCCTATATTCGAACCCAGGAGGGGTTGTTGGACAAGGCACCTCCCAGCCACACTGTCTAGGAGCTCTTCGACTTATAATAAATAATATGTAAAGAATACGAGGGTCCAAAACGTAAGATCATCTCCTACCCTTTTTTTTCTCTTTCTCTTTCTCTCTCCACTTTCTTCATCTACGTCTTTTCTTACTCTTTCTCCATCTACCTCTCTTCTTTGCTTGCTTTGTGACACTCAAAGAAAGTCTATAATCTTTTTCTTTCAATAACAACCACTTATTAGAAACCGTTGATTAACCTTCATCATTACTTCCATCATCTTTCAAATAAACGAGAACCATTTTTTAGTTTTGTCCCCCTTTACCCCTTTGATTAGTCTGATGGTTATTTGATTTGGGGCTGGAATCAATCAAATTTAAGATGAATTTTAGATGAATCAATACCAAAAATACAAATTAAACTCAAAAGATTGAATATTGGCACTCACAGCATGGATTGAGTATTGTTCGGAACAATATTGATGACTTAGATCCATTTTGGTTAGATTCTTGTTGTCCTTCATAACCTAAGAGGGGGAAAACAGAGTTCAAACTGAAGGAATTAGAGATGTTTTCTACTGGAAATGAAGTGAGAGAAAGAGGCAAGACATATGAGAACAGTACTAATATTATGTTGTCTATAAAATATATGGTTGAAATTTCTTTCATTTTCCAGGGTCTAAGAGTCCACTTAAAAGATCTCACCTAAATTATCTGCAAGATTATGTGCCTCCTTCTGAAAAATCAGAAGCAGAAGTAGTAATTTACTGCTTCTATTTCTGAGTTCCCAAAAATAATTTGTAAAAACAATTTTGAGTTTTCCAATTTAGTAATTTTTGGTCCAATTTGTGTTTTTTAAGTCCAAAAACACTTTTACAAGTTAGGCCAAAAACACTAAGAATTGTTTTATCCACATTATCATTATATGAATAGTGGTGGCAACAGGCAATGCAATTTTTGAATGTTTTGCGAACTTTTGGATAAAACATGTTTACAGTTTTTAAATATCTTTTTTGGCTTATATTTTTCACATGCCCTTAAAAAGTACTGCATACTTTTTTCGTCTATATTCTCTTAGTTAGATAAGCTATATTCTAATTATAAAAATCATTTTACAAAATATTTTTTTACGTCACCATTTCAAGCCCCTAAATATATCTTGCTAACTTAATCTCACACTTTTTTCCCCTTATCTACTTCCTCATTTAGAATATTTTCTTATTAAAATTATGGTGAATTAATGAAATTAGGTTAAAATATCAAAATATAAAAAATAGAACTTTTGTAAGAAAAATCATCCTAGAGCACATTCATTCACCATCGCAAGACACCCAAAATATACAAATTATGCCTCATTCACAACTTATTTACTATGAAAACAATCAAATTTTAATCAGGAGGTCATAAACTTTTTTATCAACTTTCCACTCATTCATGAGTCCTAACTTACAAGCGCACAATACACTCTGTTTTAATGCCTAATGATGAAAAAAAAAAAGGAGCTTTCATCAAATTTGATAATGACTTTTGAGGAACTAGTTCTAGGGCCCATCCTATGGATGGGTGGGCCTCCTCTAATCAGGATTAATTTTTGTAGAAGTTTTCAATTTATGTTATCTTTTATTTTCTACTTCAAGTGAGGATTTGATATGTTGTTACTTATTAATAAATGTTCATATAATTCTTTTCTAATATTTGTCAAGATAAAGGCCCTGTTTGGCAAAGAGCTTTTTGAAGGGCTTTTTGGCCAAAAAGAGCTTTTTTGACCAAAATTAGCTTTTTGATCAAGTAAAAAAGCTAATTTGGGTGTTTGGTGAAAGAGCTTTTTAAAAGAGCTTTTTGGGTCCAAAAAGCTAATTTGAAAAAGCTAATTCCATGAGCTTTTTGAAGAATTAGCTTTTTGTCTCACAACTTTGTCAGAAACAGCTAATTTTATACAAACAGCTAACAACTGTTTGCCAAACAGAGCCAAAGTAAATAAGCTTATACTAAATTACATACAAATTTTTTGTGGCCAAAAGAACAAAAAAAAGCAATAATTGTTAAAATAAACATTGTTGTAGACAACATTTTGAATGCCTAAGCTTTCATAGATGTATACATTTATTTCATTGTCCTAAGATAATGGTTAATGCCGAGTTGGTTTGTTTCTATCAAAAAAAATGATTGAGGTTATTGGCAATCAATTAAATTTCAAGGTCAATTCTTCTCTTCACCTTGTATTTTAATTATGTTGTACTCATGTTATATTTTCTTATGACTTTCGAACAAAATATATGTGTTATATATATATTTTTTTAATAAGGTAATATTCTTCTAGTTATACAACTTCTAAGGTGAGTTCACAAATAATAATTAATGGTTATTTTATGATAATTTTAATTAGTAGAAGACAAACTTATACATCGATCAATGAAAATAAACTTAAAACTTATATCTAGCACAATCATTAATAATTTGAAATTCAAAGTAGTTTATAGTTCTACTAAGTAAGTCCATTAAAGTTGCGAAGAGAAAATTTCTTTGAAAAAAGGATGGGAAATAAAAAGAGCATTACTATAAAAAAAAGGAAGAAAAATAATAACTGTAAAAGGGATATGAAATAGATAGCAAAGGGAGGAGAGGAAATATGGGAAAAGAAGCATATGGTTAGAGTCGTATGCCCTCAACATGTAACTTACAACTCTTTGTCGTAAAAAGTGTAGAAAAGAAAGAGACCGATGCACAATAGAAGTTTAAAGAATGAGAAGAGCTAGATGAGAGATAAGATAAATAAAACTACATAGAAAATAAAGAATAGAGGACAAACAAATCGTGCATATGCACTGCATTACAACAACATCCCGGCTTATATGCAATAGTTTTTTTCATAGTTTGCCCAAATCGTGCATTTGGTATGGAAGTTAAAAAATCTTTTGTTTGCATAATTGGGCCTTTCTAAAGAATGGAAGGAAAAGTCCTATATTATATTTATAAGAACGAAGTGGAATATTCATGTATCCATTGCCCACTATTTATTTTTTTTCTTTTCTGGCAAAGCCTTTTTAAAGAACGAAACGAAAAGGCATATATTACATTTATTTAACCATTTTGGCTAGAAATTTTGAAAAGACTACAAATAGTTTGTGTGAATGGAGCCCGTGTGACCCTTTTTGGGTCACCATCACAAAATTGCATGAATGAAATGCAAATTTAACTTTGGTTCAAAATTTCTTATTTTTTTGGCTTAAAAATGTGCATGTATATACCCCTACTTGGCTTATGGACTAATATTACTTGAAATCTCTCTATCTCCCCCCTATCTCCCCTATCTCTTTCTCTCCCCCCTATACACACACACACACACACACACACACCCCATCATAATTTTATTTACTTACAAAATTTTTAAAGAGAAAAAAACTATTTTTATCAACTTAAATAACCATAAATATACAATTTTACACAAAAAAAAATCATAAAATATGTTGTCTAGTGGGCTTAATGGCAAATATTTTATATGAAAATTAGTGTTAATGTTCATCGCATTATGAAGGTGAGGAATTGAGATTCAAAAAGTTAAATCATGGGATAGTATGGAGGGGTAGGCCCTACTTGTGATCTAAAAAATTGGATGACTCAGGAAAAATAGTTCGAGCAACTCTTTGGGAAGAAGTTGAAATTGAATAAGAGGGGGCCGAGACCAATTCCAAAAGATCCTACTAGATTTGGGGAGCTTCACAAGGCACTCACAAAGAACCATGTAGGCTAGATCCGCCATTAAGGCTAAGGTCTATTAGATTGGAAATCAGAAGGACCTCAAGGGACAATGATTTAGATAGCCGCTTACTATGGGCCATTGATAAGATCCAACATAAAAGTTCAACATATAGTGGATAGGCCCATTATCATCTCATTAACCCATTAACCTTGTAACATGATGCGTGAGAAAGGGGAAGAGAATTGATCTAATGCAATCTTGTAATATGCAACAACTATATTAGAGAATGAAGTTATTTAGGGAAAACAAAAAACTATATTCAACAAATGAGAGAGCTGTAGTATAACATCTATATGATCTCTTCAAATCCCTCTATAAACAGGTTATGATCATCACATATGTTAAGCCATTAAAGGCATTTTAAGTCTTCTGGTTCCTTTCACCATCCACACCCTTTTCCCTAACTAACTTGAGCATCAGAGTCTTTTTAGAGAGGAAAAACCTTCTCATGTTTAGAGTTCTTTTGCAAGTCCTTTTATTGGTGATTACTTTCCTCTCAAGGTCCATTTGAGTGGCATAGAGATTCTCAACCTTAGAGATGACAAATGGCTTAACCTTCATATGTGAATATCATCGAGATAACAATTCCCTAACAATGCATTATTTTTATGTTGCCAAGTCATTGTCGTTTTAGAGCCAAATTTGCATATGAGGAATTTGTCCATTGATTTGTAATGGAGGGTGAGGGAAAAAGAGATAGAGCTAGGGAGATAAGTCAAAGGTTAAACGACAAAAGATATAAATAGAAAAAGAGTGATAGAGGATAAAAGGTGAGGGTACGAGAGGAAAGTACAAAATTACATGAAGGTCTTTTAGGTATCTCACCTCTATCTTAATTATCCAATTTGGCATTCATGTCTTTTAAACATCAGTTTTGTTTTGGCTCTTCCACAAATGGGTGGTCTTTCATGAAGAGAACCTTTGCAATTAGCCATTCCAATAATTTTCCTGATATTACCCATTCTATCAAAAAATTAGGAATTTTAGTTATGTTAACTTTCTAGGATTATTTTCACCAATTTAGTATATTTGATAGCCCCCTAGTAGTGACAACATTAGCTATACTATGGACCTGAGTCTATAAACTTACATGATGTGCCATGTTTTAGGGGAGAAGAAATGCTTTTTAAGAGTGAAGATCCTGAAAATAGGAGGTGAATTTTAGAAAATAAAAAATTACCACATACGGTAGCTGATTTTGTAAGCCAGGAATTGGTATATAATTGTAGCAATAATCTTGTGTAATAGTGGCAATATCAACATAGCTAAAGAAAACATGGGCAATTAACATAAGACTTTATTTCCAATCATAGATAAAGAAAGAAAAACTGCTCAAATACTAAGTCAGTCCAAAGCTATCTGGTCCATGTCCTAATCTGATGCGGAACAGTTCACAAAGATTTATTTTTTTCTCTAAGCTAAAACTGTGTTCCAAATGGGAAAAACGATGGCCTTTGAAAGTAGGACTCAAAGTCTTCAACCTCCAAGGTCATTATTGATTTAGGGATTTCGAGATCGCAAGTAAGCTAGGAAAATTACTACCCTTAAATAAGGAGATTTGCCATTTGTTCTTCATTGTCATTCCTTTTATTAATTTTTAAGTTCTAGATAGACATATTCTATCAATTCTATGTTAGTTTTAAATAGGCAAATAGGCTTTAATTTTTGTCAATTATGAATGAATGGATATGCCGATTTTCCAACAAGCCTTAAATCACGTTCAAACTCCAAGTATTGAGGAAGTTATGGCTTATGAACCGAGCAAGGGTCGATGTAGTGTTAGAAAATGCACTATTTTAATTATGGGAGTAATTAGGCTAGCAAATGGCTGCAACAGGAGATGATATTTTATGGATGGCTTGAGGACCCATGTAGAAGCTTCCTTACAAAAGATCATCCTCAAATTCCTCCATTTGGATTAGAGAATGATGTCACCAAGACGATGTAAGTGTAGCCAATCGCAGTTCAGCATTAATTGCTATTAGTCCACCTTATTTGCATACTAGTTAGAATTTTGATGGTTAATGTCCTTGTAATCCTATTGGCTAGTACCTAGATTGGAGAAGGGGACACCAATCCTATATAATGGCTAGAATCCCTTCTAATTTTCTTAAATTTGGATGATGAAATGTAATAGCCTGTTGCTTAGCTATCTCATCAAAAACCTCAATTATCTTTATCTTTCTAAGTAGAGTGATGAGATTGAGTCTACCCTTTAAATCAATCTTGGGTACTTAGGCTTTAAGAGATTGAATGGTGTGTTAAATTTAATGTAGGTGGTGGTTTAACATTTAGCCTAGATATATCTCTTGATTATTGTTGTAACTAGTTTACTCAAATAAAATCCACAAAAAAAAAATCTATCTTGCTGGATTGTTGATCTTGGCTTGGGGTTATGATCTTGTTGGATTATCATTCTTGTTTTGGGAGTTTATGAGCATTTGGTGGATATTCTTCAAGCTTCTGGGCTTTCTTCCTCAATTTTAAACCTTTACTTGGTTAAAAGAAACCACTCACGGATCATAATCATATGTGATCTAGGTCATTTACCAATCATTTTTGGTTTGTTCGTTAACCAACAAATTTTGATATTTTAGAATTTAGCATGGTTTGAATTTGATCAATGAAAATTCTTATTGTAATATATCTAACTTTCAGTGTAACTGAAATTACCTATCCGACCTAATCAGACTAGATTCACTCATGTTAACCAAAATATTAGTAAACAACCTTTTCTTTGTGATTTATCAACAACCCTTTAAAAAAAGAAAAGAAGAAGGAAGGACCTATGGCCATGCGGTTCTGATAAATCATCCCAGGTGGGCAAATACATACCTCAATTGAATGAGCACTTCTTATCCCATCTGCGAGGAGAAAACAGTAAGAATGTAAAATAAAAAAAGGTTTATTGTTCAAACTGGCACTTAATTATCAACTCTTTTGAAACTAGCATGTAGTTACTTTTTTAATAACAACCCTATGTCCATATTTTTCAATCAAAAATAAAATATAATAATTAATTATTTTAAACTAGCATTGATAATTAGATAAGGATTTTTGGATTTAAATAATCCCTACTTTGGGCTATGTGTTGCAAGTAATCTTTACGTCCGAAATACACAGGAGTAAGCTCTACTTTCAACCTATTTAATTCTAGTATACCATCAACGAGTTTCGACCGTTTCTACTCGGTGGTGGAGTGATGTGGTGGCAGTGCTAGTGCATGTGTACAGTAGACTAAATAAAATAAACGCTTTCTTTGACATTTAAGCAATGTTTGTAGATAAAAATGAATAGATAATCTCTACCATCCCATGAGTGAAATAGCGTCTTTTTTTAATACAAACTAAAAACTAAATTGCTTTGAACCTAACAAAAAATAATTCATTACACACACACACACACACACATATATACATAAATATATAAACACACACACGCACACACACGCACACACACACATACCAGGCACGCACACATATGTATATGTATATGTATATGTATATGTATGTAATATGTATGTATGTATGTGTGTGTGTGTGTGTGGAGCAATCATTAGGCTCTCAAAAAATTCAAGGGAGTCCAAGTTCAAGCACCAAAATCCATGGAAGTGTCCAAGCTTTTCTTAGCCAAAGTTCATCCCTTACAAAGTCTGAACCAATGCACAAACCTAATTTTTCACACTTATTTTCCTGAATGTCCAATTGGTTTAGCAAGGATGTAGTCAACCTAATTTGCTTAATTTGAAGTTCAAGAAGTTTTATTTCCAATAAATTAAGTTGTAAGTGATTTGGAGTCCATTTGCCCCCTCAAATCAGCAGTACAAGTCAAGTGCATAAAACTGCCTAGTTTTGCACGGTTCTAGAAATGCTTATGTTTGGGAGCCCAATTCTCCAAGTTTTGGTTTGAAACTTTTATGGCCTAATAGTACCTTAAAAATATTATTAAGTGGCTATTAAAAAAATCATCCAAATTACGCACTTGGGGAGCTATTAACCAGCAAAGTAAATGATTTAATTCCCTTTATCTGGGTATTAGCCAAAAGAGGATACAAGCTGATTATGACTTGTTTTTGGGTTCTAAAGGGATCATCCAATAGCAAGAGTACTTGATTAGAGACTAGGACATCTTATTAGTCCCTCCAAGCTATAACTCGACACCTAAGTCCTCAGGATCAACAACTAAAGTGGTGTCAAATTCGGATTGCATCCATCCTTTCGTAGGCTATTTTGGGAATCCAATTATTACTTTAATTAGCTAGCTTAATTTTGAATTTCTAGCTATTATAAGCAAGTGGGGAGGGAGTACATAACCCCCCTTTCAACTTATGTAAGGGTGTAAAACCCTGGGAATCTAGATGTTTTTCTTTAATTATTGAGTTGTTTGTAGAGTTTTGATGAGGAAACTTCTTTTAAGGGGGTAGAATTTAAAACCCTAAAAACTTATATATATATTCCTCAAAAAAAGGGTTAAGATGATCCTTAGTCGCTTGAACTCGTAGGAAATATTTTAGAACATGTCTTCATCAATTAGAAGTTCCGACTGAACCAATCTTTCATTATTAGGCTGAATCCAAGCTCTTGATGAAAGATTATTAATTTCAATTTTAAACTAAAATTAATAATTTATAAAACAAGATTTTGGATTTTTTAAATATAAATTTTATTTGAGAAATTCAAATTTTATTAATTAGAGTTTTCTCTCAAAAGTTCAAATTTTAAAGATTTTTGATTGTGAGGTATTTGTGGTTGGGATGTTAAAATCCCCTAATATTGTAAAACAAAATTTTTCTTTTTTTTTTCCTTTTAAACCCTAGCTAAGCCCCCCTCTTGAGTAGCTATGAGGCCCAAGAAAAAATAAATAAAATTCTGCATTCTTACGTGAAACGCCCCCCAATCATTCAACGCTCACCTCACACATCTCTCTCAACTCACAACCCTAGCACCTATACCCCTCTCACCTTCCAGCCACCACTACCCCTCCAGTAGCATCCACTGCCACCACCACCAAGCTGTCGCCACCACCCCCGTGCCTCCCACCAAGGCCACCAAGCCTTCCTTCCCCCTTGATTTTCCTTGGGTGAGAAAGTTAATTTTAGGTTATTTAAGTTTAAAACCTTTATGCTTTTAAAGCATGGATTTTTATAGCAAATTCACTCAATTTCTAGACTCTAATTACTTCTCTTTCATGACTGAAATGCAATACTCAGATTTTGGGGTGATTTGAAAGCATACAAATAAGCATCTCACCTCCCACTTTCGCATTCAATGTAAGCAAAAAACATTCTTCTCAAAACCTTTCTTGAAAGTGGGCTTGGATAGGTTTTAGTAATTTTTAGTTGATGCTGATGATTAGCAGTAGTTTTGGATTGATTTGGGTGAGTTTGGTTATGTGTAACACGTGATTTCATGCATGGGATCTAGGATTAGTCAGTACCAGAAACTACCCTGAACATGCACCAATTTTATCGATTAAACTGTTTTTATGTACTATCTCAAAAATCATGGAAACATTCACGAATATATATATATATGAATCTATTTTCATAGAAAGCTTGAATCATGAATTTTGGGTTTAAAACGAGGGAGAAATAAATTTTCTTCTAAGACTGCGCAAATCTAGATTAAAATGGACTATGTGGGAAGAAGTGAAGTTTTCAGGAAGTTTTGTGGTTTGTTGGGAATTTGCTTAAAATAAAAGTTGTAGTAGACAAACATACCTTTCCAAAATGTGCTTAGACACCTCCATAGGAGGTTTTTAGATGAAGATATGGCATCTGTAAATCAGGGCAGAATCCTGACCTAAAACTGCCCTAAAGCCCTAATAAGTTTAAGTTGCATTAATTGTTTTTCTGAGGTATTTGAGTTTTAAAAAGTGATATGGGTTCATAAAAATCAGAATCTAGGGATGTTAGTCCTAGTAAAGTGGTACTAATGGTATGGTTGACTCTTAGGTTGAAAAAGAATAATTTTAGGTGTAAGAATCCACTTGGGTTAGTCCATGTTGTGACGCTTTAATTTTACCGTTTAGGCCCAACACTCTAGTTCGAGCTCAAGCAAGGCACCTACGCTTCTTCGAGGAAATGTCTATGCCCTAACTCCTTTTGGTTGCTCTTTTGAAATGATTTTGGATGTTTATGAACTATTATCTAACGTTGGATTCCAAGGGGACCTTATATGTAAACCATGAGCTGCAACTTGCGATTCTATGATTTTATGAATGTGCATCATGTTGTGACTGAATATTTTATTTGAGCAGTTTATGTTTTCAGTGGTTTTATTAAGTAGTAGAAGATTATTTGACATGGATTAGGCTTTCGGGAAGCCAAACAGATTATTCATAATATACTAATCCTAAAGTAAAAGACTAAGGTGAGTTTGCGTGAGGATTCCTCCTGAGATCAGGGTAGGTTTACCTTGATATTGAGACAAGTTAGTCTCTCCGGGTTATAGCATGCAGTTTTTGGTTACGTGCCATTGTAGATGGGCGTATGCCAAGATGGGTTCTAGTAGCCCATCCGGTTGTTCAGCAGAAGGCCATGAGACCGTCTCATGTGGTCGCTTGAGAAGGATAATTTACTTGTTGTTACTTCTAAATAATGGTTATTGTTTGAAATGGAAGATCTTGAACGGGTTGAGAATTGTTTTCGAACTATTTGAATGTTCCCTCTCACCTAGACCTGGCAAAACTGACCCGAAACCCGAACCGAATGACCCGGACCCATACCCGACCCGACACCCGAAATATGCTCACCCGAAAGTGGACCCAAAACCCGAATTGACCCGACCCGAGCCATACCCGACCCGAATTTTTCAACAAAGTTGCTTGTTTTGGCATGACGAGCGTATTTCACAAAAAATTGGTTGACCCGAAATCGACCCGACCCGACCCATACCCGACCCAAACCGAAACGACCCGAAATGTCATTTAACCCGAACATGACCCGACCCGTACCCGAACCGAATGACCCATTTGCCAGGTCTACTCTCACCCCTAAATGTTTAAAATGAATGTAAGCAGTAGTTTAATGGCTAGGGATGGACATCTCATTGTTTGAAATGCTTTTGTTTTCAATCATTGATGTGCTGCATGGGAATGGGATATGAGCGAAGCCGCGCAGATATTTAGACTAAATTTTTTTTATTTGCATTGAATAATATTAAAGTTGTAGTTGACACTAGATCTTGACATTGACTTTGGTTTATACTTTTGTTTATTCTAATTAATTACCTTTTCTGCCTTGTATTTCATTGTGAAATACGACAATGATGTCCATTAGGATATAACACTCAAACTCTCTTCTAGCTTATCCTGGCTTTTGGCCTAGTATGGTGGTGATCTAGCAAGAGTCTTAGCTTATCTTTGGTGGTGTTTCTGTATCCAAGTAGTGGTTAAGGGCCCTAACATTATTCTTGGTGGTGTTTCTGTATCCAAGAGTGGTGTTAGTTTTGGTTATTTCACACTTTCTATCCTAGTTTTAGTTTGAGTTTGAGTTTTATAGTTGCCTACTTTCTTTCTTGCTTCAACTCTTGCTTCAACTCTCATTCTTAATTGAGTGTGAGTTTAACCTTGAGGGAATAGATCATTTTTGGTATCAGAGCCAAGGTTTCTCCTTAGCCTTGAACCACAGCCATAAACACAACCCTACTGCCCAAACACAATCTAAACAAAAAGAACCCAGTTTTGAGCCACTTAAGTCATGAGTGCCAGCATCATATTATATCATCATATATATATATATATATATATATATATATATATATGTGTGTGTGTGTGTGTGTGTGTGTGTGTGTGTGTGTGTGTGTGTGTGTGTGTATTAAAAGTTGGGTTGAACTCATGTATGAGTGACACGTAAGTTTACCATGTATGATGCCACATAGGAGAGAGTAGCTATGTGAGATACTTTAGTGTAACATAGGACGCTACATGAGATTTAAAGTAAAAAGAAAAGGCAATGTAGGATTGATGTAAATTTAATACAATGTTAATTCTATTTAATAAGGTAACTTCTCACATACCTTCATATTATTTAATAATAAAATTTAATCATAAAATATATATGATTTAATGATGCAAATACAAAAAAAATGTGAGTTAGATATTAATTAAGAATAAAAAAGTATGGTATTAGTAGGAAAAAAACTAAAGAAGACTCACTTTGCTTTTGCATCAACAAAATAATATAATAAATCAATTTATTATTTGTGCTTTTTTAATAAAAAAATCTATTTTCTTAATAATATATTAAAAAATTATTTAACTCACACCTTTACATCATAAGGGTATAACCCTAGTATATATTAAAGTTGGATAGAATACATGTATCATCGACATGTGCTATGCAACGGAGAATGTCATCTAATGTGCCACTTGGGATGAGAATGTCATGTAAGATAGCAACATAAAAGTCTTATATCATGTAATTAAGATAGATGCAGGTTATTAATGCAATTTTAATTCAATGTAATGTCATATGTTATGACTAATTGGTAACTGAATTTTGTCTTAAAAAACTTAAATATAGAACAAAAAAATAATTTAGATGTTACACAAGAAAAAGATTGAAGTGTATTAGACATTATTTTTGAGGTAAGCATATATTGGACACATAAAATATATTTATTGTTATATATTTACTTTTGAGTCAATATTTCATGAGTTGGCACTTGAATGCTGATTAGGCTGCTTATTTTGCATATTGTAAAGCTTAATAGATTAAGCAAGTCACATAATTGGATTTAAATAATATGAAACACAGTAGGACCTTAAAGTGATTGTTGGTTTCGCTTACGACTACTTTAAGTTGATGCAATATTTAGTTTCTTTTCAAATTTATAACTTATGTTCATGATATTAAAAAAAAGGTTTTAGTGATTTATTCAATTTATATTTCACTTGATATTATATTTTGCTCCCATAAATGACATAGTATAATAAGTTCTTTTATCAAATTTAAATTTAAATTGAATAGGCAAATTAATATATAAGTGTAGTTTGTCTACATTCTCATGATAAACCATAATGGACTTCATAAGTAGTACCCCCACCCAAAAAAAGAACATTAAAAGTTTTCCTAAATTCAAATGGTACTAAAATTTTCTCATTTGCTACTAATCTCCCTTTCCTCTTTTTAAATTTTTAAATTTTTAATTTTTTTTTAATTTTTTAAATGATTATATGCCAAAGAGATAAGATTAAGGTCAAAGACTGATATGTCTTTTTGTTACTACTACCAATAAATTCCCCATGTTTTGTTGATCATAAGAACAATTAATCAAATTATTGACATAATATGCAATGGACATATGGAGGACCATCAACACTAATAAATAATATTAAATATGGCTATTACACTACTGACATAATAAGCAATGACCATATGAAGTAAGTGCATACATAATGAATACAATTAAACCAATAAGAATCTCTAGGGGAAAAAATATACCTTTTCGTTAAGGTCTTCCCTATGATACTTTTATTTTTTAATTTTATATTTGTCAATTAGCTTATTTTCTGTATTTTTAACTATAATGCTCCAATTCAATTATATATACTATCTTACTTTCTATTATTATAAATTTTTCAATAATATGTATATTAAAAAAACTATAGGTTCAAACTAATAAAAATAAATGTTATACAATCTAAAATTAGAACCGTTTTAATCATTAGTTTGTCAACTATCACAAGGCTCGTCTTGCACGTATATAGCAAACTATTCTATAATGGTCAAATAAAAAGGTACCAAAATGAAAAGAAAATATACACAATTTAAAATTCCTACTTTAATTTGATCCCTTCAAATAAGATTACAATATATAATTAAGATAGTGTCATGATTCTAAATATTTGCCTTACGTACCAAAAAATGAAGTTATATACATCCGCAATTCATTCACCCATATGTAACACACATTACATTGCCATATGAATATTTTATATCAGAACTACTTTTCACACGTTACATTTCACATTACCATATGATGTATTTTTAAAAATAAAACCCTTAAAACCCAATTTCAAGAAAGACAACATTAAATTACTAAAAATACTGGGGTTTTCATTTACTCCTTTGCTTCTACCGTCAATATGGTTATTTCACATAATCATGATCCTTTTAAATTTTAAAAAAAATCACTCAACGACAAACCACATAATATCTTAAAACAAAAGAAATAATAATAAAAAGCTTCTTAATTAACAAGATTAAAAAAGATAAACTGCACATCAAAAATTCAGGTACATATAATTATGGTGACTTCATAGGAAATAAAGTTAGAAAAGAGGTGCTACCATCAAGTCCATAGAACTCAATATATTATAGCATCAACAAAAACATATACAACAATATACTGATACTTATACTTATCAACCGAAAAGTGATAACCATTGTGCAATGTACAAATAAAAAACTAGTGACTTTGGAATAGAGATTTGAAGCTCTCATGAAGAATTATGAAGAAATGAGGATTTATAATGAGGAGATGAAGAATCAGAATGAGTTCTTGAGGCGCCAACTTGGTGAGGCCACGAAGCAAAAGAAAAAGAACATTAGGAGCTCTCAATCATCAAGCTCTTCTGGTTTTGGCCGTGGAGAAGAAGATGTAGATGAGAACAACCCTTTGGTTCTTCTAGTGAGAGTAGCCATATAGAAGACCAAGAACGGGAAGAAAGAGTTAACCTAACCTTAATGACATCAAGGTTGAGGTTCCGGAGTTTGAAGGGAAGCTAGACCCTGATGAGTTCTTGAAATGGCTTCACACCGTCGAAAGAGTTTTTGATTTCAAGGAGATCCTAGAGGATAAGAACGTAAAGCTTGTTGCTCTTAACTTAGAAAATATGTCTCTCTTTGGTGGATTAATTTATGTGCCAAAAGAGTTAGAAAAAGAAAGGATAAAATCTAGACTTAGGAGAAAATGAAGTCTAAGCTTAGAGACTATTTCTTACTTCCTCTTACCTTTAAGGTAGTTACTCCCAATTACACAACCTAACTCAAGGAACCAAGACTGTGGAGGAGTATACTAGAGAATGTGAAAAGTTTTTGATCAAATGTGATCTCCAAGAGGCCGAGGACCAAACCATTGTGAGGTACTTAGGAGGACGTGATCCTAGGTATGCTCATGTGGTATAATTGCAACAATACTCAACCTTTGATGAGGTGTGTGTTGTAGCTCACAAAGTAGAACAACAGAAGAAAGCCAAGCCCCTCAAAAGAGACTTTCCTAAACCTACACCCAAAAGCCAACCTTTTAACAAGAGGAGCTCATTTCCAACCCCTAAACCCATGGTTTCATCCACTTCCACCCCATAAAAGAACTAAACTCAACAAAAGAGCCTAGCCCCTCACAATAAACCTAACCCCAACCCTTTGAACGCTAGAAGATGTTTCAAGTGCCAAGACCTTGGTCACATTGCTTCAAACTGCCATCATATGAGAATTATCTCCTTGGCCAAATGGGAGGCTACTAAAAAGGAGGAAATGGAGGAAGAAAATGAGGTGTATTTGATGGAGGAGCAAGAGAATGTTGCGGAGGAGGCGAATGAAGGAAAGTTGTTGGTATTGAGAAGGGCCTTGAGTGGTCTTAAAAGAACTAAAGAAGAACAAAGGGAGAACATCTTTCACTCTAGATGCACAGTCCAAGGGAAAGCATGCTCCTTGATCATTGATGGAGGGAGTTGCGCTTATGTGGCTTCACTTAGCATGGTGGAGACCCTCCAAGCCACTGCCCACCCTCATCTATACAAAACCCAATGGCTCAATCAAGGTAAAGGTTCGCAAGTTAATTCAAGATGCTTAATTTCATTCTCTATTGGCAAGAACTACCAAGATAAGTTGTTATGTGACATTATTTGTATGGATGCATGCCATATTCAGTTAAGGAGACCTTGGTTATTTGATGGTAAGGTGATGTATGATGGTTACTTGAATAGATATACCTTTTTGAAGGATGGGAAGAAGATCACCCTTGCCCTTTTAAGCCCTTTCTAACTCCACAAAAGTAAACCACAAAAGAATCAAGAGCATTTGGACCTCTTACTCACTTTTAGTAAACCACTTCTTAAGGCTTCTTACCATGAGTTTAAAGCCTTTAGAGAGTGGATTCTCACATCCGTTGGTGAGTCCGAGAGCTCTTCTCTAATCCATCCATTAGCCATTTCACTACTTGAGCACTTTGCTCATGTCTTTCTCGAAGATATACCCATGAGTTTACCCCCGAAAAGAGTTATACAATACCATATAGACCTCATTCCTGGAGCCACACTCCCAAATAAACTCGCTTATAGGATGAATCCTAAGGAGACCAAGAAGGTTCAAAGGCAAGTGGAGGAATTGATCTCCAAAGGGTTGGTTAGGGAGTCTCTTAGCCCGTGTGTTGTCCCGATTCTTTTAATCCCTAAAAAGGATGGGAGTATGAGGATGTGTGTAGACAACCGAGCCATCAACAAGATTAGTATCAACTATAGGCATCCTATACCATGGCTTGAAGATAAGCTAGATGAGTTACATAGCTTTAATGTGTTTTCCAAGGTGGATTTGAGAAGTGGCTATTATCAAATCCAGATTAGGGAAGGGGATGAGTGGAAGACAACTTTTAAGACTAAGGGAGGCTTGTATGAGTGACTTGCCATGCCATTCGGATTATCTCATGAACCAAGTCCCTTTATGAGGCTTATGAACCAAGTTTAGGCCTTAGATTATTGGTAAATTTGTGGTGGTGTACTTTGATGACATATTAATCTATATCAAGAATAAGGAGGAACACCGAGACCATCTAACTCACATCTTGATGGTTCTTGAAAAGGAGAAGCTTTATGGAAGCCTTAAAAGTGCACCTTCTTCACAAATGAGGTGACTTTTCTAGGTTACATTGTGACTACCCATGACATCAAGGTGGAGACTATTCGATCTTGGCCTATTCCAAAGAGAATTCATGATGTTCGAAGCTTCTACAGTGTTGCCTCATTCTATAGGTGGTTGATAAGGAACTTTAGCACCATTACAACCCCCATAACCGAGGTGATTAAGGGTTTATCTTTCAAGTGTACCCCAAAGCTCAAGAAGCCTTTGAATAAATCAACTCCAAGCCTATTCAAGCCTCGGTGTTAGCTCTACCTTGCTTTAACAAGGTCTTTGAGGTTGAATGTGATGCTTCCGGAGTGGGTATTGGTGGAGTGCTCACTTAAGAAGGAAGTCCCTTAGCCTTCTTTAGTGAGAAGTTATGTGATTCAAGAAGAAAGTACTCCACATATGACAAAGAGTTTTATGCTATTGTGAGGAGTCTTAAGCATTGGAGCCATTACTTGGTGGCTAGTGAGTTCGTACTACATTTTGGACCATGAGGCCTTGAAGTACATTCAAGGACAACACAAGTTTAACTCACAACATGCTAAGTGGGTGGAATACCACCAATCTTTCCACTTCACAATCAAAAAAAAGTCTGCGAAGCTAAATCAAGGAGCCGATGCTTTATCAGGAAGACACCTACTCTTGTTTCAACTAGATGCTTGTATCCCAAGATTTGAGCATCTAAAGTCTCTTTATGTTGATGATGAAGACTTTGAGGAGCTTTACAAAGAATTTCGAAGGCATCCAAAGCGAGATTTCCTTATTCAAGAGGGGTACTTATTCAAGGGTATACGATTATGCGTCCCCAAATGTTGCACTCATGAGTTGGTGATTAGAGAGGTTCATAGAGGTTCATTGGCCAATCATTTTGGTGAGAATAAGACCTTTATCATGCTAAGGGAACATTATTTTTGGCCTAGCATGAGTAAGGATGTGCAAGACATCTTGAAAAGGTGTGCTACTTGTCAAGTGGCTAAGAGTCACTTACTCTCTCATAGCTTATACACACCTTTGCCCATTCCCACCCTACCTTAGGTTGATGTGAGCATGGATTTCATCATTGGCTTACCTAAGACTCAAAGGAACAAAGAATCCATCTTTGTGGTGGTGTACTGCTTTTCCATGATGGCTTATTTTATACCTTGTGACAAGACCAATGATGTCACTCATATTGCCAAGCTATACTTCAAGGAAGTAATAAGGGTGCATGGTAGTCCAAGGTTGATAGTTTCGGACCATGACAACAAGTTTCTTAGTCACTTTTGAATTTCCTTATGGATGAAGATGGGGGATAAAGCTCAAGTATAGCACCATTTGTCATCCCCAAACAGATGGCCAAACTGAGGTCACTAATAGGACCTTGGGCACTCTCTAAAGGGCTTTGATTAAGTCTAATGCCAAGGCTTGATATTTGCTTCTCCTACATGCTAAGTTTGCTTACAACAAGGCACCAAACAAGGCAACAGGGATGTCTCCCTTCAAGGTTGTCCATGGGGTTGATCCCTTAAGCCCCCCTGATCTTGTTCCTAAAGCCATGGATGAGAAACCAAGTATGGAGGCAAGCAAGACAACAAAGGAAATTCAAAAGCTCTATGAGCTTGTCATGGCCAAGATTGAGAAGTCCAATGCCTTCTGCCCAATGCAAGCAAACAAGCATAAGAAGAGAATGGTGTTTCAGCCCAGAGATGTAGTCTTGGATCCATTTAAGAAAGGAGCATTTCCCACCTAAACACAAAAACAAGTTGATGCCAAGGGATGATGTCCCTTTGGAGATCTTAGAAAGGGTGAATGACAATGTATACAAAGTCAATTTTCTTAGAGATTTTGGGGTTTCAGACATGTTCAATTTGGCAAATTTAAGTCCATACTTGGAGGATGATCATTAGCAAATTTGAGGGCAAATTCTCTTTAATAAGGGGAGGATAATGGAGGTCCATCTATGGATCAGTCATTAGGCCCTCAAAACAGTAAAGGGAGTCCAAGTTCAAGCACCAAAGTCCAAGGAATTGTCCAAGCTTTGCTTAGCCAAGGTTCAACTCTTCCCAGTTCTGAACTAGCACATAATCCTGGTTTTGGGCACTTAATTTTCTACACCTCCACTTGGTTTAGCAAGGATGCAGTTAGCCTAATTTGAAGTTTAAGAAGTGGTCTTTCCAATAAATCTAGTTGCAAGTGCTTTGGAGTGCATTTGCCCCCCTCAAATAAGCAATATAAGTCAAGTGTGCAAAACTGCCCAATTTTGCACAGTTTTGGAAATGCTTCTATTTTGGCACCCAATTCTCCAAGTTTTGGTTTGAAAATTTTATGGCTTCATAGTAACTTAAAAATATTATCAGGTGGCCGTTTAGAAATCAGCCAAATTACACACTTGACGAGCTATTAACTAACAAAGTAAGATATTTAATTCCCTTTACCTGGGTGTTAGCCAAGAGAGGGTACAGGCTGACTATGACTTGTTTATGGGTTCTCAAGGGAGCATCCACTTGCAAGAGTACTTGATTAGATACTAAGACATCTGATTATTCTTTCCCAAGCCGTAACTCGACACCTAAGCCCTCAAGATCAACATTTAAAGGTGTGCTAAATTCATATTGAACCCATCCTTTTGTAGGATGTTTTGGAATTTCGATTATTACTTTGATTAGCTAGCTTAATTTTGAATTTACAGTTGTTGTAAGCAAGTGGGGAGGGAGTATATTATCTCCTTGCATTTTATGTAAGGGACTTTTGATGAATTTATGAAAGAAGTTGAGCCTTAGCTTGTTTAAACACTTAAACTCTCTTCTAGCTTGTCCTTGCTTTTGGTCGAGTAAGGCAGTGATCTAGTAAGAGTCTTAGCTTCTCTTTGGCGATGCTTCTAAATCCAAGGAGTGGTTAAGGGCCTTAACATTATTCTTGGTGTTAGTTTCAGTTGCTTCACACTTTCTATCCTTGTTTGAGTTTAAGTTTTTATAGTTGCTTACTTTCTTTCTTGGCTCAACTTTCTTTCATGATTGATTGTGAGTTTAACCTTGAGGGAATACATCAATATGTACGTATGTATATATGTATGTATGTACGTGTGTGTGTGTGTGCATGTGCGTGTGTGTATGTAATTCATTTTTTTTTTGTAATATATATATATATATATGTATGTATATATATATATATATATGTATATATATATATATACATACAT
>JACYFF010031956.1:69822132-69834565 GCA_017589665.1 Selenicereus undatus | reverse complement strand
TATATATATATATATATATATATATAGACACACACACGCACATATAGACACGCACAGATACATTCATACATACAAATATACATATATATACATAGTCCGAATACTCCGACCCCCTTTTTTTTTGTTAATCCGAGCAAAAAAATACTCAATGTCTTGAATTACGTAATATTTGTTTGATAGAAAGTCGCTAATGACTCCAAGAAACTGGATAGAATAAGAAAAATCTACTATTCCACTCAATATATTTTCTTCTGTCCGTAGCGCCTTTTCCTGTTCCATAAATTTCTCTATCTTTTCTTTTCTTTTAGAAACATCAGATAGAATATGTCCAACCATTTCATAAGGATTTGGACCGAATATTCTTATTTTTTCAAATTCGGCGTCTCTCCTAGCTTCCTCTTCCGCCGCCGCCCTAGCCTCCCTAATCTCCCTAAAATGAGATTTTAGATTATGTAACTTCTTGGCTTCATAATATATAGAGCGCCAAGCACTTATGATTTGTTGTTTTGTATCCCGGAAAAATTCTTCGTTTATTGAATTCTGATCTGGTTCTTTACTAGAAGGATGTTCTTTTAGAAAAGTCTGCTGCTCTTCAATAGGACCCGTGGATTCACTGGAAGTATGCTCTTTTGCAGAAGCCAGTTCCTCCTTACCTTTCTTGTCCGCTTTTCGTACTTTTTTAGTTCTATTTTTCTTCGGAGAAGCATCTTTCTTTTTGCGACCGGCACCTTCTTCTCCTTCAGCAGAGCCGACACTCCTCTTAGCAAGACGTAACATCCATTTGTGTTCTTGGTTCTTTTTCCAGCCTATCGAATTCAAATTGCGCCAAAACGACCAGTGTGCATTACGATGCAAAAGATTTGCAATAAGGGGTCCAACGACAACGATGTTTCCAAACATGGTAGAGGTCAATTTGTGCAACATGGAATTTCTCCTATAATAAAGAATAATATAGTATATTTAGAGTAAATGTTTTTTTAATCTTTCCTTGAGATCAAAGAAAAGATAGAAATAATATCGTTGAGACAAAATAAAAGATAGAAATAAGAAATAATATCGTTGAGACAAAATAAAAGATAGAAATAATATTGTTGGTTTCCATAATATAATATTTGAAAAATGAATAAGTTATAAAATCTATCCTTTATAATAAAGATAGAAATAATATTGTTGGTTTCCATAATATAATATTTGAAAAATAAATAAGTTATAAAATCTATCCTTTATAATCAAGTATAGTGATAACGGATCCTAAAGTAAAGTCAACTCTTCAACAGGGTAGCTCCTTTTTTTATAAAACCAAAGCTACCTAGGGCTATACGTACTCGAACCGTAAACTTTGAGTAAGACAACTATGTTATGCCTTCCTTTTATTTTTTCGCAAGATGAATATTCCATCCACGATTCCACATCATAGCTCGTAGATTTGTTTGTTTGATTAATATTGCTAATATAAACTCATTATTACGTTTATACTCTATACTATAGTGATGGTTCTCCTTGTAATGATAAACGGCCTACTTAACTCAGTGGTTAGAGTATTGCTTTCATACGGCAGTAGTCATTGGTTCAAATCCAATAGTAGGTCCATTGGGTGGGG
Organism: Selenicereus undatus; assembly: GCA_017589665.1. Taxonomy (NCBI): domain Eukaryota; kingdom Viridiplantae; phylum Streptophyta; class Magnoliopsida; order Caryophyllales; family Cactaceae; genus Selenicereus; species Selenicereus undatus. The sequence continues at coordinate 69,832,965 of JACYFF010031956.1, read as the reverse complement.
TCAAACTTATTATACATCGTCGACTCCAGTATATAATAAGTTTCTCTACTCACCCTCGGATTATTAAGACTATATATAATTGACTATTTTTCCTTTTTATTTGATTCAATCAACAAAATCGAATACAAATAAAAATAGGATATCTTCTCTATATAGATTATATAGATAAAAAGTGTATAAACAAAACTTATTTTGATTATTTGGATGCACCAACTAGTTACCAAATCGTATTGGTAGCCTCTACTCGTGTCTTAGCTCGTCTGAGAGCTAGATTTGCTTGAATTATTTGTCTCTTTCCTTCAGCTTTCCTCAAAATAGCTTCTGCTTTTTCAAGAGTTTGCTGGGCTTCTTGTGGATAAACGTCACTACCGCTCTCAGCCTCATTTGCTAAAACAGTGATCTCATCATTGCCTATTCTAGCAAAACCGCCAATCAGAACTATTGTTAACCATTGGTCATTAAGGCGTATTCTCAAAATCCCTATATCTACAGTTGTGGCAATAGGAGCGTGGTTTGGTAATACGCCAATTTGGCTACTATTAGTAGGTAAAATTATTTATTTTACTTCGGAATTATAAACAATTCGATTAGGAGTAAGTACACAAAGATTTAAGGTCATTTCTTCAATTTGCTCTCCATTTCTAAGTTCATAGCTTTCGCGGTAGCTTCATCGATGTTACCTACCAAATAAAAGGCCTGTTCAGGGAGACTATCCAATTCTCCGGAAAGGATCAATTCAAACCCTCTAATTGTTTCTGCTAGGCCAACATATTTTCCTGGGGAGCCCGTAAATACTTCAGCTACGAAAAAGGGTTGTGATAAAAAACGCTCAATTTTTCGTGCTCTTGCTACGGTTAAACAATCTTCTTCGGACAATTCATCCAACCCAAGGATAGTTATAATGTCCTGAAGTTCTTTGTAACATTGTAAGATTTGCGTAACTCTTTGAGCAGTTTCATAATGTTCCTTGCCAACGATCCGAGGTTGGAGCATAGTTGACATTGAATCTAAAGGATCCACTGCTGGATAGATGCCTTTGGCGGTTAATCCTCTTGACAGTACGGTAGTAGCATCTAAATGTGCAAATGTCGTGGCAGGAGCGGGATCGGTCAAATCATCTGCAGGTACATAAACTGTTTGAATCGAAGTTATGGCCCCTTCTTTTGTAGAAGTAATTCTTTCCTGAAACGAGCCCATTTCGGTACTAAGAGTAGGTTGATAGCCCACAGCGGAAGGCATTCTACCCAATAAGGCGGATACTTCAGATCCTGCTTGTACGAAACGGAAGATATTGTCGATAAATAAAAGTACGTCTTTTTTATTAATATCTCAGAAATATTCCGCCATAGTTAGGGCAGTCAACCCAACTCTCATACGTGCTCCCGGCAGTTCATTCATTTGACCGTAGACTAGAGCCACCTTTGATTCCGCAATATTTTTTTCATTGATAACTCCGGATTCTTTCATTTCCTTGTAAAGATCATTCCCTTCACGAGTACGTTCACCTACTCCGCCAAATACGGATACGCCCCCATGAGCTTTTGCAACGTTGTTGATCAATTCCATGATTAGTACTGTTTTACCCACTCCAGCTCCCCCAAATAGTCCGATTTTTCCTCCACGGCGATAAGGGGCTAAAAGATCTACCACTTTAATTCCTGTTTCAAAAATAGATAAATTAGTATCTAACTGGGTAAAGGCGGGCGCAGATCTATGAATAGGAGATGTTGTGCGAGTATCCACGGGACCTAAATTATCAACAGGCTCTCCAAGTATGTTAAAAATTCGTCCGAGAGTTGCTCTACCAAGTGGAACGCTTAAAGGAGCTCCTGTGTCAATAACTTCCATTCCTCGCGTTAGACCGTCTGTAGCACTCATCGCTACAGCCCTAACTCGATTATTTCCTAATAATTGTTGTACCTCACAAGTCACATTAATTGGTTGACCTACAGTATCTCGACCCTTAACTACCAGAGCACTGTAAATATTCGGCATCTTACCTGGAGGAAAAGCTACGTCCAGTACCGGACCAATAATTTGAGCGATACGCCCCGGCTTTTTTTTTTCAAGTGTGGAAACCCCAAGACCAGAAGTAGTAGGATTGGCTTTCATAATAATAGTAAAGTAAAATATGTCAAAAATTTTTGTGAAAATGAAAATTATCGAATCCAAAATAAAATAAATGTTGGATAGCAGATTGATCGATTAATAAAATAAGACATAGGAGTTAGCACTCAATTTTTTTGGTACCATCCAAATGAATCCAATTCAATTGTTCACTTATTCCATTTTGACTTATTCGATTCAATTTCAATGAGTGAATTCTCAAGTTCACTCAACTTATTTTCAAAAAAAAAAATCTCAAATGGATGAATAAAAATCTTGGGAAAGTCTTTTATTTGTCTATCATTATAGACAATCCTTTCGATATTATCTACGAAAATAGAAACCTAAACTATATTCAAATATTTCAATTGAATTTATGATTCATTATTTCTATCGCACTGGAACTAAGTTCTTATTTAGTATATTTATTGATTATTGAATTTATGATTTATTATTTCTATCGCATTGGAACTAAATTCTTATTTAGTATATTTATTAATTATTGAATTTATGATTCATTATTTCTATCGCACTGGAACTAAGTTCTTATTTAGTATATTTATTGATTTATGTCTAGCCTATTCTTTTACCCTTTCCTGATGGAATTCTGCATATTTTCACATCTAGGATACACATATACAACATATCTCGTCGTCAAGAGTGAATTTCGAATTATTTAGGTCTTTCGATTCAAAAGGGGGTAAGAAATTGGAAACTTGAAAAACAAACAAGGGTTGGGTTGCACCATATATATGAACGAGTATACAATAGGGACGTCTTTGGCGAATCAAATACATGGTCTAATAACGAACCTTTTTTATTAGTTGAGAATTTTCTGAAAGATTCCTTTAAAGGGTTTCATTAAGGCCTGATTTTTGTCGAGTAGACCTTGTTGTTTTGTTGTAAAAATTTTCAATCAAATTGAGTTGTAGGGAGGGACTGATGCCACCACAAACGGAAACTAAAGCAAGTGTTGGATTTAAAGCAGGTGTTAAAGATTACAAATTGACTTATTATACTCCTGAATATCAACCCCAGGATACCGATATCTTGGCAGCATTCCTAGTAACTCCTCAACCTGGAGTTCCGTCAGAAGAAGCAGGAGCCGCAGTTGCTGCCGAATCTTCTACTGGTACGTGGACAACTGTATGGACCGACGGACTTACCAGTCTTGATCGTTACAAAGGACGGTGCTACCACATCGATGCCGTTCCTGGAGAAGACAATCAATATATTTGTTATGTAGCTTACCCCTTAGACCTTTTTGAAGAAGGTTCTGTCACAAATATGTTTACTTCCATTGTCGGTAATGTATTTGGGTTCAAAGCCCTGCGTGCTCTACATTTGGAGGATTTGCGAATCCCTGTTGCTTATATCAAAACTTTCCAAGGCCCGCCTCATGGTATCCAAGTTGAGAGAGATAAATTGAACAAGTATGGTCGTCCTCTACTGGGATGCACTATTATGCCGAAATTAGGGTTATCCGCTAAAAACTATGGTTGAGCAGTTTATGAATGTCTTCGCGGTGGACTTGATTTTACTAAAGATGACGAAAACGTGAACTCCCAACCATTTATGCGTTGGAGAGACCATTTCTTATTTTGTGCCGAAGCAATTTATAAAGCACAGGCCGAAACAGGTGAAATCAAAGGGCATTACTTGAATGCTACCGCAGGTACATGCGAAGAAATGATAAAAAAGGCTGTATTTGCCAGAGAATTGGGTGTTTCTATCATAATGCACGATTACTTAACAGGTGGATTCACTGCAAATACTAGCTTGGCTTTTTATTGCCGACATAATGGTCTACTTCTTCACATACACCGTGCAATGCACGCAGTTATTGATAGACAGAAGAATCATGGTATGCACTTCCGTGTACTAGCCAAAGCGTTACGTCTGTCTGGTGGAGATCATATTCATGCTGGTACCGTAGTTGGTAAACTTGAAGGGGAAAGATATATCACTTTAGGCTTTGTTGATTTACTACGTGATGATTATACTGAAATAGACGCAAATCGCGGTATTTATTTCACTCAATCTTGGGTTTCCACACCAGGTGTTTTGCCCGTTGCTTCGGGAGGTATTCACGTTTGGCATATGCCCGCTCTAACCGAGATCTTTGGGGATGATTCCGTTCTACAATTCGGTGGAGGAACTTTAGGACACCCTTGGGGGAATGCACCGGGTGCTGTACCGAATCGAGTAGCTCTGGAAGTATGTGTACAAACTCGTAATGAGGGACGTGATCTTGCTCGCGAAGGTGCTACAATTATTCGCAATGCTAGCAAATGGAGTCCTGAACTAGCTGCTGCTAGTGAGGTATGGAAGGAAATTAAATTTGAGTTCCCAGCAGTAGATACCCTCGATAGAAAGAAAATAGGATGACTCCAGGCTAAGTACTTAATCCTTTAATTGAAGGATTAATAAAATCGGCCCAATCCTTTTATTTTAGTCAAAGATTGAGCCGAATACAACTCCCCAGTTCTCCACAATGAGCTTTGTACTGCTCAAAGGGAGAAGGGGACGAGTCCCCGTAACCTCAACGGGGACTCGAAGGGACAACAAACAAGGACAACCAACAAGGACAACCAAGAAGTAACCTTCTTGGCGTAAAAGTATAATTTAGGGTTCGAGCAAAAATATAATTGAAAGATGTTCCTAGTCAAGAAGAACGGGATTCCCACAAGAGGGTCACCACCATAACACCTTTTTCGTTTAGGTTAGTGGCCACCTTTATTTAGACAAGGGGTATCGGGATCCCTGGGGAGGTGGCCGCCTTAACACCTTTTCGTTGGGGTTTAGTATCAAGGCGCCCACCTTCTTTTCAGCGTCTGCAAGACCCCCAAACCCAAACAAGGGGAATAAATGGAATCGCGCCCCACGTCCATACGCGTCCATTTATTTTTGTTGACGCGAGCCCCACCTCTACGCGTCTTGCCCATCCAGTGAAGCTAGCACCGGACAACACCTAGTTTAACATAGTTGCATTACTTATAGCTTCCTTATTCGTAGACAAAGCAAGCGGATTCGTAATTGTTTTTCATTCCAAGGCATAACTTGTATCCACGCGCTTCATATTCGCCTGGAGTTAGCTCCCATATATATGTATATCGAAATATACCTTTTCAGGTATTTCGACCCTGTTACTGGTAGGGGGGCCGGCCTCTTTCTCATTTTCATTCAGGCGGGGAGCAAGTAAAAATAGAAAAACTCCCATTCGGTTTAGGGATAATAATTTAATTCTTTATTTTTAAAACTATCTATCCGTCTATCTAAAAAATAGATGGGGTATATTGCGCGATAACTAAATAAATAACTTATAGCTTCCTTATGTGTGATGATCTCGACTATTAATGAATATGTATATCGATCCTTATTGGGTGGGGATATTCGTAAAAAATTTAATTATTATCCCTAATGCCAGGAACCAGATTTGAACTTGTGGCACGAGGATTTTCAGTCATCTGCTCTACCAGCTGAGCTATCCCGACCATTCCCCCTTCTGGGGCATCATCTACTCATTTTAATGGAGAACTCGGGTCTATGTCAATAAAAAGGAAGAAACGTCTAACAAAGTCCTATCTAGGTACCGCAATTTCTTTGGTCTTCAAAAAGAAGGACTTTGTCTCTAAGTTTATTTAAGTTTTAGTACGTGTAATGATATTGATTGTGAATCACTCAAATGATTATTTCTTGCTCAAAGATATTCATTTTTACGTATATCACAAGACTTTTTTGAAGGGAAAAGCATTTCCGTCCGGAGCCTTTAGCCTTTTTGAAATTGAAAATAAAAAAAATAAGGAACATAACCACCTTCAAACTGTTAATAAAAAGAGGATAACTAGTTAGGGAGTGAAATAAGCTTTTGGGGATAGAGGGACTCGAACCCTCACGATTTTTAAAGTCGACGGATTTTCCTCTTACTAGAAATTTCTTTCTTGTCAGTATTGACATGTGGAACGGGACTCTATCTTCATTGTCGTCCAATTAATCAGTTCTTCAAAAGATCTATCAAACTATGGAGTAAATGAATATTTGATTCTTTTTTCAACTTGGAATCGATTCATAACCCAAAAATTCTTCCATTTTTTCATATAAATTTTTTCATTTCATATTCTAAAATTTTTATTCATATATAATTATCTATTTAATTATAATTAATATGAATATTCATATTATATTAAATAGATAATTATATATGATTATATAAATAAATATATATTACGGATTACGTATTTTTTATTGGAGTTTTGATGGAAGAATTCTTATAAGAACACAGCACAGTAAACCTCATTTGTTAGAACAACTTCCTTTGAGTCTCTGCACCTTTCCTTTTCTTTTATTCTTGCTTTCTGAACCCTTATTTTTTGCTTTTTTTTTTAAAGGAGTTGGCTCAGGATTGCCCATTTTTATTAATTCCAGGGTTTCTCTGAATTTGAAAGTTTTCACTTAGTAGGTTTCCATACTAAGGCTCAAGCCAATTAAGTCCGTAGCGTCTACCGATTTCGCCATATCCCCCTTTCTTTGTTTTAAAATTCGTATCTCAGTGGAATGTCTTTCCCCTTTCTTTTTTATTCTTTTATGTCGGAACCGTCGAATTCATTAGATTTGATACGGATTACTATACTGATTACTAGACCGAAAGGTCTTTCCTCCTTTTTTATTTTTTGTCTAACTTCTTTCATCTCTATCGAAAGCCTATATTTGATTTTTGATTTGGTCTAATTAGAAATGATTCTATCATTTCTATAGCTGCAATTCAATATGGAGGATACCATATAGATCCTCTTATCCTTTCAATTTCCCATGCAATTTTGAATACTCAAAGGTTCGATTCTTTGTTTTTCATCTTAGTCTCTGAATGAAAGCAGAAGAATATCTTCTATCTTATTATGTTATTATGATCAGGATTTCAGCTTTATCGATTCTAAATTCTTAGAATTTTAATTTTTTTTTATTAGAAAGAATAAAAATGAATAGTTAATAGCTAAGCCTAAACTAAGATCTAGTTTATCGAATTCCTATGTATGTAGAATTTCTGTGAGCCCGCTTAGCTCAGAGGTTAGAGCATCGCATTTGTAATGCGATGGTCATCGGTTCGATTCCGATAGCCGACTTTTCTCTATTTATTTTTTTTTTGTATTTGTTCGATTTTTTTTACATGATGAATAAAATTTTGAAATCAAAGAACAAACAATAAGGTCCCCTTTCCTCGAATAAAAGGAAAAGAAAGGGTTAAATCTCGGCACACCAAATCAGGAAAAAGACTCTTTATTTTCCTTTTAGTTTACTTATTTTCCTTTTTTTTTTAAAAATACAAAATTCAATATCTAATTGAAAAATGGATTCGTATACGATATTTATACAATAATAATTCATTTCATTATTTCTTATTTATTGTACTTCAGGGGATTTCGCTTCATTTATTATTTAGTTCAGTTTTAATTTCGATTTCTTTTGTAAAATGAAATATAAAAAAAGAAAATAAATGAAGAAAAAAGAAAGGAGTCTTTATGTCGCGTTACCGAGGGCCTCGTTTCAAAAAAATACGCCGTCTAGGGGCTTTGCCTGGATTAACTAATAAAAGGCCCATAGCCAGAACTCATCTTAGAAACCAATCACGTTACAGGAAAAGATCTCAATATCGTACTCGTCTAGAAGAAAAACAAAAATTGCGTTTTCATTATGGTATTACTGAACGACAATTACTTAAATACGTGCGTATCGCCAGAAAAGCCAAAGGGTCAACAGGTCAGGTTTTACTACAATTACTTGAAATGCGTTTGGATAACATCCTTTTTCGATTGGGTATGGCTCCGACTATTCCGGCAGCCCGCCAATTAGTTAACCATAGACATATTTTAGTTAATGGTCGTATAGTGGATATACCAAGTTATCGTTGCAAACCCCAAGATACTATTATGGCAAGGGATGAACAAAAATCCAGAACTCTAATTCAAAATTATCTTGATTCATCTCCCCGTGAGGAATTGCCCAAACATTTGACCCTTCACCCATTCCCATATAAAGGATTAGTCAATCAAATAATAGATAGTAAGTGGGTCGGTTTAAAAATAAATGAATTGCTAGTAGTAGAATATTATTCCCGTCAGACTTAACCCTAAATAAAATACAAAGCAAAGAGTTCGGATAATTTGGCCCCTTTCTTTTGCCAAAGTAAATTTACTTAAGGTTGAAAGTCAGGGGTTTGATCCGGATTTTCTCCGACTCATATATCCTACCCCACCCTGTATTTTTCCTATTCATGTATCATGGATCGGCAGAAAGATTTTCATTCCTTGCCCCGTACTTTAGTACGGAAAGAGAGGGATTCGAACCCTTGGTAAACAAAAGCCTACATAGCAGTTCCAATGCTACGCCTTGAACCACTCGGCCATCTCTCCTACACAATGATTATGACTCAAAAACCGAAGAAATAGCGATAAATTACTATATTCATATTTATATGAATACTTTTTATTTTTGTTTCGATAGGGATGCCCAACCCAAATAGACCGGATTAAATCAATGAATTTGAACGAATCAACTGATTGATGGGTTTATGTTTTTTAGACCATGTATGATTAATGGATACTCTTCACCCATGATTCTATTTCGATTTCGACTAAAATTCCATAAAAATTCGAAAATTCCTTTCTAGTTTGAAAGTTCTCGCTAACAAATCCTTTATCTCATCGATCTATTACAAATTCATGAATCATCCCGGGGATATTTCTATTTGATTGTATAGTGTATACTCGCTATGGACACAACAAAAATAAACAGTTATTCTATTGATTTCCATCATAGAATGATTATTTGATTCTTTTTCCTTTACTCTTTAGATAATAATTCAATCAAAACGATTTTTGACCTAATCGAAAAATTCCTTGATTCTTCCGCTTCGATGAAATTGGAATATCTTATTACGAATAATTACGACAACTTCAGGAGAAAAAGAGGCATTTACTTATTACAGAGATGGTGTGATTTGATTCTTTTTTTTAATTCAAATTTACTGCTTCTAGTTTTACGAGAAAGGCACACGATTCGAGATAGAAAGAAAAAATATTCTTATTCTATATTATTTATTGTGAAATAAACCTACGCTTGTTGAAGGTGAAGTTTAGAAATAGAACAATTCCTTCTGTCGTGTATCCTCGATTGATGCAGCCTCAAATACTATGCTTCAGTTATCGATTTTAGTATTGAGCGAAAGGTTACACCTATGTGTTCTGTATTACAGGTCAATCCTACTTCCTAGTAATATAGTCTAAATAGGCGTCATAGGGGAAGAAGCACTACACCTAGCAATCGACAACACAAAAGCTTTGTAAAAAATTACCTACCTACTCCCTTTTCGTATCTGGATTAGGACTAAAAAAATGGTTGGGACAACAAATATCCATCTCGTTCGTACTTTCGTTACCCATATAACCATCGAAGACTGTTGAAGTGACTATTTCCTGGAAATTAGGAGGCGTTGAGGACAAAGGAATTGCTGGAGTTATCCTTTCTATTTAGTATCAAGACCTTTGATGTTAGTAAAAGCTCTTTCGCAAGAAGGTTGGCTAGAGATTTTTTGTAAAAACACTAGCCCCGCTTAGTCCATAATGAAAATATTGCACCCCCTTTTTGATTCCATGTATTTCTTATTCTCACTATGCATATTAAAGGAGGAGCCGTATGAGATGAAAATTTCACGTACGGTTCTGGAACGGAGATTCTTTGAATCGAATGACGACCGTAACGGATGTCAGCTCAATTCGAAGGAAATTATGCGGAAGCTTTACAGAATTATTATGAAGCTATGCGACTAGAAATCGATCCCTACAATCGAAGTTATATACTCTATAATATAGGCCTTATCCACACAAGTAATGGAGAACATACAAAAGCTTTAGAATATTATTTTAGGGCACTCGAACGAAACCCATTCTTACCCCAAGCTTTTAATAATATGGCAGTGATCTGTCATTACGTGCGACTATCTCCACTATAGAAAGAAAAAGGAAGACCAAATCTGCTAGTAAATACTAAAAAAAAGGTTCGCTACATCTGCATCGTCCAAAACGACGATTTTTATGAGCTGTAGCAAAGAAAGAAACTTCATAGAAGTCAAAATATGAAGAAATGAGATATGCCTAGATACCTTTTTTCAATGTCTATGGATAAAAAAAATCGAGAATTGATAGAGAGGAAGCACCCTAAAGATCTAGGTTTTGGGCTAATACATTAAGAACTGCTTACTTATACCTATATATAAGATAGATAGAAGTTAGGAATTAACTTATGTAATAGAGTCAATCCACTAAGCTATTGAGCGGCGGTGTAGGATCAGATCCCAAAGATAGTAAGTCTTTTCTTTCTTACTTATGGAAAGCCTTTTTCAAAAATTCTATATAAGTTTAGATATGAAAAAATTTTCGATATGAAACCGAGATAGTTACCTTGCAGAAAATACTAACTATAGGAGTAAATACCTATGTATGCTTTATTCTTCCGCAGGTGGGAGAAACGATAAAACTGATTCTAAATCAAAATGAAAGTTTGAAACTCACTAACCTCTTTTGGTTACCCCGAGGGATAGATCTATAAGAAATCTCATTCCCCTTTTCCCTTTGATTTGATAGGTAAAAAAAGGACACCAAAAGAATTGACTGTGGAGCCGTATGAGGTAGGAAACTCTCAAGTACGGTTCTAAGGAAAGGAATTGACCCACCT
>JACYFF010031956.1:69791976-69808193 GCA_017589665.1 Selenicereus undatus | reverse complement strand
CATACATACATACATACATATATATATATATATATATATATATATATCATTGAGTTATTACAATTCTTAAATTTCATAATTTTGATCTTGTAATATCTTTTTTTAAAAAAAATCTCTGACGAAGTCGGAGATCAATTGTCTCTAGTAAAAACAAACTTTTATTATTAAGTATTATACTATATATAAAGGTATAATGCATTATAAACTAATAAATATCTCCTAAATCGTTACATTATTAACTCTAATTTAATATCTACTCGAAGAAACAAACCTTTTGCTAACGTACATAAAGATGGAGGTAACTGAATTAATCAAACCACAAATTAGAACAATCATCGTCAGATGCCTGGTCTGCAAAACAATCAATAAAATCTTCCAACCAAACCTACGCACATGGTCATAGAGTTGGAAGGGAGCTAGATTCTGAGCTAACTTATTCTTTTCCCTTTTAACAAATTAAAACGAAATAAAATCGAAATTATAAGAAAGCAATAAAATATCATCAATCAATAGGCCAATCTAAATAAGATATTTACTTCTTTAACTTTAAGATGGTTGGCAAACAGTCACCTTCCACGACTACACTACTCAGCCACAACTCTACCGCCGCTTTAATGGCAAACAAACATAGCTGAGCCGCCTCCATTTCCTGGCCCTGAACTCTAGCACCTGGTTGGAGGCCCCAGATACACCTCTATAATATATGTAAAGAAGTTGCCAATAGTGATAAGGGGATGTAGCTCAGATGGTAGAGCGCTCGCTTAGCATGCGAGAGGTATGGGGATCGATACCCCACTTCTCCATCTTGTGTTTTCCTATTTTTCCCCTTAATACTATTTTCTGCCTATTGGGCTTTTATGTCATGCTGGCAATGCAAGTACAACTTCATATAAGACAGCAAATTGCCACAGTGTTATTTGTCATGGTTTTCCCAGCGCGCTAAACTTATACTTTTACTTTCCAGACTGTACTTTCAAATACAATTAGATACTTTCAAATACAATTAGATTCCAAATATAACAGGAAAAATTTGATAGTCACTTCTGCGTTTCCCTTTCCTTTTTTCTTTGTTCCTTAAATACTATTTTTATGGTTGGTGGTCTGGTGGACCTTCATATCATGCTGTAAATGTTCCAAAGACACAACAACTTGTCACCTTGTCATTCCCTCTCGCCCCTCCCAAAATAAAGTGCTAATTGCTAAAAACCTTAAATTACATACTTTTATGTTTTTTCACAAACATTTAGGTCCACACTATATGGAGAATTAAATCATTTTCTATGCTAATTATTGAAAGAAACAATTTTATGTATTATTTTCGTAAATCATTTGTTGTCAAGTTGAAAAATTATAGGCTTAATTAATAACCATTAGGTATATTTTAGAACTCTTAGAAATGACTTCATGTGATCTAAGATGACTTTATAACAAAACAGGGTTATTATTAATTATTATCATTTTTCAAATAACTAGTGATATTAACTCTTAAAACAAGCAATATTACAAGAACGATTTTGAATAGTTGAATATCATATCCTCTTTTCAAATTCAAGTCTAGCAAACGACAATTTTCTATTAATTTTCTCCCCAATGTGAGTGAGCTTAACTCAAGAGGAACGAATAACAATTGTCAATTCATGTCTAAATGATTCTAAAAATCTAAAACTATTACATATACTGATTGCCCTTCAATATGACATAGTACAGAGACTCGCACCCAGGGACCGCATAGCGCAGTGGATTAGCGCGTTTGACTTCGGATCAAAAGGTCGTGGGTTCGACTCCCACTGTGGTCGGCTTTTATCCATATATTCCCTCATCCCCCTCCCCTTTTTATGGATGTTTCTCTGAATGGCCGGAGATGACTAAGATTTACTATGGCCAAGGCGGAGATCCAAGTTAATGGGTTCTGGAGAACATTAGCTTTCAATTCTTTTTCTTTCAGTGTAAATGGATTATTAAGGTAAAGAGTTCTCTAAAATGATACTCAGATGTAACAGCACATATTACATACAATAGAATTAAGGGCCGTTAAATTCTTGCTTTGACAGCTATCACTCTTGTGCAGAGCATGTGCACACACGAGCGGTAAGCAATGGACCCTAAGAACACCGAGTTGGTAACATTGCTGTTGGGCCAATCGTCTATCCCTTTCACAAGGATATAGTTATTTGTAGCTAGCTGAAAATTAAGAGGCATTCCTTTGCTATTTTTATTGTAATTAATTTTGATGGTATACACTGATACATACTACATACGAACATACATGTGTGGGAAGAGAAGGCGAGGCTACTAACATAGGCTTCAGGCATGCTGCAGTAGAAGGTGATGATAAAATAGTTTTTCAATCTATTTGAGGAAAAGACAAAAAAATACCATTACAAATTCAAAGAATTACCTAAGATGTAGGAGCTTTTTTTTTTTTTTTTTTAATGCGAACGAGGGCATATAAACTAATGTAAGCTATTTCAAACGTAAATTCTTTCTTTGGCTCAAAAATCAAATCTTTAGCGAAATATTTATTGCTTTTAGCAAACGTTGTAGTGATAATTTACATACCTGAGAATCTTAGGAAATTACTAAACATTTAGTAAGAATAGCATAATTTTGTATAAATTTGTAGAACTTCCAGCAGGTTTATAGGTCCACTGTTCACATAAAAATTGAGAAAATATTGTTAAAAAAAAAATGAAATTAAACACATCTTAATTCTAAACGTGACATATTTGTTTCTCTATCCCTTACTTCTAAAGCTAACAATGTCAATTGTACATGCAATTCAAGCTTAATCAATTATTTCTTTGGCACATAGTTGTTTTAGTAATAATTAATTTGCACCCCTTGAACTATTAGGAAATTAATAAACATTTCGTAAGAATCATATAATTGTATAAATTTGTAGAACCTCCAACAAGTTTATAGGTTCACTGTAATTTTCAAAAAAAATTGAGACAATATTGTAAAAAAAAAAAGGGTCCAATTAAACACATCTTTAATTCTAAACGTAACATGTTTGTTTCTCTATCCCATACTTCTAAAGAAAACAATGTCAATTGTACATATATAACCAATCAAATTACAGGCTTAATCAATGTAAAATACTATGCAAGGTTGCAACAGTACTACATAAAGTCCTGAATAAAGAAAATCTAACAATATTTATATTGCAATAGTTATAACCCTAAGGCTTTCTTACATGGAGAGCTGGAAGAAGATATATACATGGCTCAGCCATATGGTTTCCAAGCACCTGGGAAAGAAGAATATGTCTGTCGTCTAAAGAAGTCCTTGTATGGACTAAAACAATCACCTAGGCAGTGGTACAAGAGGTTTGACACCTACATGATACAGCTCGGGTATAACAGGAGTCCATATGACTGCTGTGTATATCACAACAAGGCAATGCATGGTTCGTTTATCTATTTGGTACTATATGTTGATGATATGCTGATAGCTGCAGAGCACAAATCTGATGTTCAGAAGCTGAAAGGTCTCCTAAGTGCTGAGTTCGAGATGAAAGATCTGGGTCCAACAAAGAAAATTTTGGGTATGGAGATCTATAGGGATAGAAGTCAGAAGAAGCTTTTCTTATCACAAAAGGGCTATATTCAGAAGATATTATCAAGATTCAGCATGTCTACAGCAAAACCTATAGATACTCCAAGTACTACAGATGCCCACCTATCTGTTGCATTTGCTCCTAAAACTGCTGAAGAAAAGGAATACATGTCTCGAGTTCCTTATGCTAGTGCAGTAGGGAGTTTGTATGCGATGGTCTGTACAAGACCTGACCTTGCACATGCTGTTAGTGTTGTCAGTAGGTTCATGGGAGAATCTGGTAAGGAGCATTAGCAAGCTGTGAAGAGGATTTTTTGCTATCTAAGAGGTACGTCTGATGTTGGTCTCATATATGGAGGTGATACCCAGTGTTTGGTGACAGGTTATTCAGATTCTGATTATGCTGGAGATGTGGACAGCAGGAGATCAATGACTGGTTATGTCTTCACTCTCGGAGGTTCTGTCGTAAGCTGGAAGGCAACTTTGCAGCCCACGGTTACTTTGTCTACTACGGAACCAGAGTACATGGCACTGACAGCAGCAGCCAAGGAGGGAATCTGGTTAAAAGGACTCGTCAGTGATTTTGGTCTATCCCATGCTCAGGCTACCATATATTGTGATAGCTTGAGTACAATATGTTTAGCCAAGGATCAGGTTCACCATGAGAGGACCAAACACATTGATGTTCGATATCATTTCCTGAGAAGTGAAAAGAGAATTCAAGTACAGAAAGTAAGTACTGTTGACAATCCCGCCGATATGTTCACTAAGCCGGTTCCAGTTAGCAAGTTCCAACATTGTTTGGACTTGTTAAATGTTGGAAGCTGTTAGTTTGCCTCTTGGATAGCAAAAATCTGAGGAAGAAGAGATCTGACACTGTTATGGTGCATCTGTTGTTGCTATGAGAGGATTCAAGTCAAGGTGGAGATTTGTTAGAATGCCTTGAATCTGTTTTTTTTTTAGCGCCCTTCGCAGACCTACGGGGGTTCGGGGGCAACGCCCCCGAAACTGACGGCGTACGTGATGTATAGGTTAGGATTAACCCTAAAACCTAAACCCTATATATGTAATGCGTATCTCTGTATTCCTATCATCAATAAAACTATTCATCTCTTCTGCCTATGGACGTAGCTAACACATTGTTAGTGAATCACATCAAAATCTGTGTGTAATTGTCAATTTGTTCATACTTTCTCGCATCCGTTATAACAGTTGCAATAGTACTACATAAAGTCCTGAATAAAGAAAACCTAACAATATTTATATACTGCTTCTTAATATTAAACACTTGTACAAGAGCACGGGCATAGACTAGTTAGAGTTAATAATATAATTAAAGCATCCGTTGTTAGGAGATATTTACTAGAGATGATGTATTATACCTTTATGTATGGTATTACACTTAGTAATAAAAGTTTGTTTTACTGGAGACAATTGATCTCCAACTTCATCAGAGAGTTTTTTTTTTTTTTTTTGGAACAAAAGATATTATAAGATCGAAAGTATGAAATTTGAGAATTGCAAGAACTCAATAATTAAAAAAAATATATATGTGCGCGTGAGTTTTAAATTTGGCAAAGGTAAAGCTAGGAGGAGAATAATGCATTGTACTTGAGGAATTGTAATCTATCTTTTCAAGAATTCCATATAACAATAAGAAGAATTAAAAGATATCATGATCAAGTAGAAACTTTAGTTTGATGATTCATAGCAAGAATGTCATCATTGAGCAAAGAAAATTGTTTAAAAGATTGCACAACGATGGATTCTAACATTCCAGAACACATATATAGGGCGAGAACATACAAATAGAAGGGATGAAGAATAGACGAATTGTGGGCAAGTGAAGCATATAATATATACGTACATTAATTGCGCCTAATTTGACTAAGTACCTTACAAACATCCCTATAAAAGTGGACATAAAAACTCAGTTCAAAATTGATAGGAGACTGAAAATTGATGAGCTACAGTAAAAGATGAGACTCTGACCCTCGTTATCATAATTTCATGTGGCAGAGGCACGGTACTCCTGGTAAGCTCAGGCGGCATTGTAATCTCAATCTGGTGATGATGATGATGATGATGATGATGATCAAGAGTAGTGAAGCCATCATGTGGTTTTAAGGGACAGCGGCATTTAGGGCAAGTAGGGTGAGAGCGGCAGATGCTGAGCCAGGGTGTAAGGCAACGTTCATGGAACTTATGGCCGCATTCTGTTAGAACCCGCACCGCTATGTTCTTCTTGTTACGGTCCCGATCACCATCATCATCAGTAAAACCTTCGAAGCAAATAGCGCACTTGGTGCAATTCTCCGTGACCTTCTTGATCCTCATCGTCTCACGTTGGGTAAGGCAATCTTCACGATGGTGGGTTATGGGAATGAGACTCGTACCAGCATTGGGGTTGGGAAGGAGGGAAAAAAGGCACTCGTAGAGTTTGAGGAGGTGGAGGATGAGGACGGCCAACAGGAAACAAGTCAGCAACACCACCATTAGAGATTGTATGCCGTTCATGGGTGTATGTGTTGAACCTAAGTTAGGCGGTGTGGGAGGATCGGCGACCGCCATGGCGCGCAGTGAAGGAAAACGATCGAGGAGGAGGAGGATTGAGAGAAATTCAAGCGAAATAGAAATCAATCAAGAAGCTAATTAAGTGATGAATGGAGATGGGATTGTGATGGGGTTACGTAAATGTTTATTTATAGGGGGATTGAGTTGGGTTTTGGGGGGAAGTAGAGATTTGACTCGATTAATAACTGAGTTGCCGCTTCAGACATTGAGTTAGAGTAGGACTACTATATGTAGATTTGTAAAATCATAAATGTATTGTCACAAGATACTTTCTAAGTGTTTTATTTGGACATAAAGTCATATTATTATGTATCAAAATTTTTAAAAAAAACTGTATGATTAAATAGCAGAAAAGTATTATAATTTATGAATTGTAAAAAATTATCTTTTATCCATATTTTTCCATCATTTGAAAATTATAAGTGTGATATATCATGCATTGTGAATGAGGTTGATCTGATTAGGGTGTTGTTTTGTACCCATCTTATGCAACTAACATATATTATAACCTTATCAATCATAATCAATTAATTCGAATAGTCGAAAATTTGATCATTTTAAATCATTTAAGCTGTTAATTTTAATTAAGACAAAACAATTAATATGTGTCTTATTACAAGACAGATACCACCACCTCTATAGATTCTTGCTCTAAAAGCACCTTCATTGAGTTAGACATTGAGTTAGAGTAGGACTTGATTAATAAATGTTGATTTATAGGGGATTGAGTTGGGTTTTGGGGGGATTGAGTTGGGGTTTTGTTGGAATTGTAAAAAATTATCTTTTATTCATATTTTTCCATGATTTCAAAATTATAAGTGTGATATACTATGCATTGTGAATGAGGTTGATCTGATTGGGGTGTTATTTTGTACCCATCTTATGTAACTGGCATATATTGTAAATTTATAACCTTATCAATCATAATCGATTCGAATAGTTGAAAATTTGATCATTTTAAATCATTTAAGATGTTAACTTCAATTAAGACAAAACACTTAATAGGTATTATATTACAAGATAGATACCACCACCTATGACCTCTATTACTCCTCTAGAAGAATGAAACACTTGAATATCCTAGAGGAGAGAATGATGTTGTATTTATAGAGGAGAAATTGGGAGAGCTGGAAAGAAGGGAAATTCCCAAGAGCCTAATGACCAATCCATCTCGAACGCGTGTCCATCCAACTGGCATAAATTGATTGCAAGCAAAGTAAAGATTATTCGGGGAAATATGAAAGTACGGTCTTTTATTACTGATTAGCATAAATGAGTACAAAGGAGAAGTGGGGGAAAACACTAGTGGGAGGGCCGCGAATTAATAGGCTTAACGGTGTGGCTCATCACCCTCCTAAGGGGAGGCCGCCTTATCAATGGATGCGCCTGCATCTGCCGTCTCCACTCCCGAGCCCTCTTTTGGTCGACCGGCTCCTGAACTCTCCCTCTATCCGCCATTTGGGCGGAATCGAGCTTCGTAGATCCAGTCACCAAATAACCAGATCCATGACTCAAAAGCGCTCCAACGGAGCTCAGTGAGGGCAGACTCCAATGACCGGAGCGCCCACCCATGCACTACTCCAAGCTTTTCGGCAACATTCAGAAGCATCGCATAGAAGATCACCTGGGGCAATTTCGGGAGTTTGTAGCACTCGGCGGCCTCCTTCGTCACGGCCAGCTCGAAGTCTGGACAGAGGGTCAGAAAATCTTTTGGTAGGGGCGATGGGGGAAAGGCGATCCCACGTTGGTCCCACACAAAATGGCTAGTAACGTACTCACTCATTGCCTTAGTATTGAGAGAACGTGGAAAGGCCATGGGAGGAACACCCGATATCAGCTATTGCCAAATAAGGAAGAATGCGACACCCTGCCCTATCTGTCGCCTTTTATAATGAGAAAAGCAACGGTTTCACACAATTGCCATTCAGGCCTCGTTACCTGTGCATCTATGGACGGTGGCTCTGGGACTGACCATTTCAAAGGCCCAATTTCCAAGGACCCTAGGATGCGCGCCGACTATCAACGGTGCTCCACATTCTACCTAACTACTTGTCTGACTCGACGTGTAGGTAAAATGTGGGGGGATAAGTGATTGAGGAAAAATTCGATTTTTCCCAAATTGGCCTAACCAAGTCGGACACGCTGACCAGGCCTATATATGGGATAGTGGGCCTTCCCTGGGGGCTTCCCCAGGCACATATCTAAGATAAAAGGCTTTGAGGCGCAACCCTAGGGGATCCCCCTAGGGCATTTCCATACCGAGACCAGCGGCCTACACGGACATCCCAGGTAAGATTACTGTTTTACGCTTTTCACGAAAACACTATAAATAGTCGTCTACCTAGCTCGGGAAAAAGGGCTGGCAGATTGATTCATTGAACACTTACTCTCTCTCTCTCTCTCTCTCTCTCTCTCTATCTTTTTCTTTCTCTCTCTCTAACCTTCGACGTGGACCCCAAGCTAACTTGACCGTCGGAGAGGCGTTCCCCGATCCACAACCTAGGCTTGCCCTTTTTGTAGGTGGGGCCGCTCTACGAGAAGGACGTCAGGTGTTGCACACCAGCTGTCAGATAAACCCGCTCCTGTATCCCACGTCATCACCTACCATACCCTAGAGATTCAATCCGGAATCAGATTGACACTGTCTGTGGGGAAGGGACGGTAGCGATGGTAGTGAGCGAGGCAACTCGGGCATGGACTAGCAAAGACAAGGCCCCCGCGGGTAATACCTCTGCACCTCCTGAGGTGCAAGACGCTTCCCAAAGTTCACGGGCAAACCCATGAGCGGTCAGCCCGCCTCCCCCTGCACGGGAGGCGTTACGTTATGGTGGGCGCTCTAAAAAACTTCATGTCCACCATGACAGACGCCATCATCCGCTAGGTTATAGAACAGGTCAAAAGAGCAATGGAGGCGGCTAACTCGGCCAGGCCGCTTCCCCACTTTGACTACTTACCGGCTCATGGTGGCGACCCCTCCCGCCTTTCGGATCGAATACTGTCCCCCCGTCATATGGAGCGGGGGCGAGAAGTGTCTCGATCAGACCGGAGCGATCGACTTTATGAGGGGCCATTAGGTCGATGCACAACGTTGGGGCCAGCTGGCCGCCCCACTCTCAACAACTTCTTACACGCCTTATGCAACTCATTCCTGGCGGTCCGCCTGGTATAAGGAACAAGAATATACCTCCAGGCCTCGGGTAGGCACCGGTCTAGCCAGGAACGCCCCATTCGGAGGGAGCGCACTCGAAGTCCACCCCCAAGGGAAGCGCGTGATCAAGAGCCGAGTCACACAGACCAATCGCCCCCTAGATCTTCCAGGCATGGACGAGGGAGAGCGAGTCCTTCTGTCGTTGAGGTCGAGCATCAGCCTGAAACCCCTATCAAGGTGTCGGGCACGGTCGCTCAGCTGAACACTCTTCCCTTCTCCACTCCGTCCAGCGCAGGCATAATCAACGCTCCGCGCTGTGGGAAAGTTAAAATGCCCACACTGGACCTCTATGATTGAACGACAGACCCTGAAGAGCATCTAGGGGTTTACAAGGCACAGATGTATGTGCAGGATATAGACGATGCCGCGTACTGTAGCTATTTCCTTGCCACTTTGAAGGGAGTAGCATAGTCTTAGTCTCACGGTTTGCCATCGGGGAGCATCACTTGCTTTCAAGAGCTGGCTGACAAATTCGTTAGCCAATTCATCGCCATCCGAAAGGAAAGGAGGACCAACATCTATCTCTCAAAGATCAAGTAGGGGCCGCAAGAGTCCCTCGCCGAGTTTGTCAAGCGCGTTCACTGGGAGGCGGTACTGATCCCAGATCTGGAAGACAGGGTGGCCTATACCTCCTTCCTGAACAGTCTCAAGAGTGGCCACTTCAAGTTTTCATTGGCTAAACAGAAGGAACGACGCTGGCTGAAGCCCCGAGGAAAAACGCGAACTTCATTCGCGCCACTGAAATTTGCGTCGATAGCGCTGACGCCCCGAAGAAGAGTAGGATCCCAGGGGATAAGAACTTTAATCATGGAGACAGAAACCCTGCCCCTCGGGATAGGAGGCCGCAGTTTGAGGCGGCTGATCCTCGGTTCACCACTAACGCTACGAGCATCCTCATAGAGGTGATATGACACCCCATGCTCCAACGACCGCCCCCTATGACCGCAACCCCTAAGTCGTAGAATGCGTGGAAATATTATGAATTCCCTGAGAAAACCGGACACACCACGATCGAGTGCCGAGAGTTGAAGAAAACTCTTCACGAATTGGCGAATAAGGGTCAGATTGATCGGTTCCTAAAAAGGGGGCCGCACTTCATTCGACGGGAGCAAGTGCCTGCTCAACCTCAACCACAAGATGAGGAGTGCTCGACGGAAGTCGTGGCCAGCATAGTTGGCGGTTATGCGGAAGGAATAACTCAGTTAGCTTGAAAAGCTCAGCTTAGAAATGCACATTAAGTATTCACCATGGAGCATGGACCTTAGTTGACGGTGCCCACAATGGTGTTTGGGGGAAAGGAAGCTTCGCGCTTTACCTCTCTCCATAATGACCCTCTGGTCGTTGAAATGAAGATAACCAGCGCGATTGTACGACAAATCTTGGTGGACACGGGAAGCTCTATGGACATTATAACTTGGGATTGCCTGCAGAAACTTGCGCGCCCCGGATGCGACGTCGTCCCCTTGGCACACCCTATCTTGGGCTTCCGGGGCAGGAAGTGAATCCCACGGGGATGATCTGTCTTCCAGTGTGTTTTGGCTTTAAGACCATGTCCAAGATTCATGTGCCCACGGCCTACAATGTCATTTTAGGATGGCCAACCCTCCACAAGGTGAAGGCCGTTATTGCCCCCTACCTCCTCCAGCTTCAGTTCGAGGCGGATGACGGTAGCGTTAGTAAAATTCAGGGAGACCAGCGGATGGCCCGGGAGTGCTACCTAGTAAGCATAAAACCCCTCGTAGAACGGACTCGGGAGCGCGAACCTGTTGAACCATCCCAGATGGAGAAGCGAGCAAAGGCGGGACCAGTTGCTCCGGCCCCAGAGGCTTTGGCTATCCACACCCTTACTTCATCAGAAATTTCGCGGCCTCGACCAGAAGCCACGAATGAGATGGAGCACATCTTGCTCGAAGAAGAGCGGCCTGAGCACACTGTGCAGCTCGATCGCGACATCACGACCCTTGATCGGCAATCACTAGTTTCCCTCTTACGGGAATACAAGGATGTTTTCGCGTTCGAACCCGAGGAAATGCCCGACATTGCTCCGAATATGATGAAGCACCGGTTGAACGTAGACCCCTACCATAGGCCGGTTATCCAGAAGAAATGTCATATGGGCCCGGAAAGGGCGGTTGCGGCTAATGCTGAAGTTCAAAAGCTGCTAGAAGCCGGTTTCATTCGAGAGTGCCAGTACCTCGAGTGGATCTCGAATGTGGTGTTAGTTAAGAAGTCCAACGGGGCCTGGAGAATGTGCGTGCACTT
Organism: Selenicereus undatus; assembly: GCA_017589665.1. Classification (NCBI taxonomy): domain Eukaryota; kingdom Viridiplantae; phylum Streptophyta; class Magnoliopsida; order Caryophyllales; family Cactaceae; genus Selenicereus; species Selenicereus undatus. The sequence continues at coordinate 69,796,591 of JACYFF010031956.1, read as the reverse complement.
CACGGACTTGAATTCGGCCCGCCCAAAGGATAGTTACCCTTTGCCAAAGATTGACAAGTTGGTGGACGCCACGGCGGGACACGCCCTATTGAGTTTTGTGGATGCCTTCTCTGGGTATCGCCAGATATCCCTCTGCCCGGAAGACAAGGGAAGACAGCGTTCATCACGGACCGCGGCCTCCACTGTTATAAAATGATGCCATTTGGCTAAAGAACGCAGGGGCCACCAACCAATTCCTGGTCAACAAGTTGTTCGAGCCCCTTATTGATCGGACCATGGAATTCTACGTCAATAACATGATTGTGAAAAGTAAGACTGAAGGGATCATCGTGGGGATCTGCAAAAGACGTTTGACATACTTCGAGCATTCAACATGAAGTTCAACCCAAAGAAGTGTGCCTTTAGGGTTCGGTCGGGCAAGTTCCTTGGTTTCATGATCAGTAGCCGCGGCATCGAAGCTAACCCAGACAAAGTCTAAGCCATCCTCAATATGAAACCGCCCCGAAATATCCGAGAAGTGCAGCGCCTAACTGGTCGCATAGCCGCCCTCGGACGGTTTCTGTCTCGATCCGCGGACAAGTACCAGTCATTTTTCCGTGTCCTACGCTAGTGGGCCAATTTCAATAGGGATCAGGAAGCGGATGAGGCCTTCCAGGCGTTGAAAGCCTACCTTGCTCAGCTACCCAAAATTGCCAGTTCCCTGGAAGGGATATTATATTTGGTTGTCTCAAAGCACGCAATTAGTGCTGTCCTCGTGGTTGAACGAGCAAAGGAGAAAATCCCAGTGTATTACGTAAGCCACGCATTGGCGGGGGCGGAGGCGAACTAACCCTTCATTGAAAAATTCGCGTATGCCTTAGTTATGGCCAGCCGGAAGCTGAGGCCCTACTTGGAGGCTCATAAGATCTTAGTCCTCATAGATCAACCCTTGAGGAATGTCCTTCAGAAGCTGGACGCCTTGGGATGACTCCTGAAATGGGTCGTCGAACCCTCCCGCTATGACCTGGGCTTTGAGCCACGCGGACCATCCAGGCGTTGGCAGACTTCTTAGCTGAGAGCACGACGCCCGCCGAAGAAGGGGATTCGCACCCGTGGCCTTGGAACCTGTATGTGGATGGCTCATCCACTAAGGACGGGAGTGGTGCTGACCTCATCATTGAAAGTCCCACAGGGACATAGTACGGGCATGCTCTCAAGTTCATGTTTAAGGCATCTAATAATGAGGCTGAGTACGAAGCCCTCAAAGCAGGGATAGAGTTATGTTACACCATGGGAGCCGACTCCGTCCAAGCCTTTTCTGACTCCCAATTAGTCGTTAGAAAGCCAAACGATGCATATAAAGCAAAGGACGATACTATGGCCGCCCACGTGCGGTGGGTACGGCAAGCAACCAAGTTGCTGAAATATTTTGCAATCACGCACATACCCAGATCAGAGAGCCGCCAGAATGACACCTTGTCTAAGTTAGCAAGCTTATCTGGCGACGGGAAGCCCAAAAACATTCGGTGGGAAACCCTCACGGAGAGAGCATTGATCTGCATGAGGTACTATGGTTAGGCAGAAGCTCGACATGGACGGATCCCATCCGCACGTACCTCACGGACGGTAGTCTACCTCTGGATCCCAAGGAGGCGGACAAGGTAAAGAAGAGATCAAACTGGTTTATCCTTTACAAGGGGATCCTATACAAAAGATCTTTTGCCCGTCCTCTCTTACGCTGTATAATCCCCGAGGAAGGAAAAAGGGTACTGGAGGAATCGCACGAAGGCATGTGTAGCACGCATGCTGGGGGTCGTGCCCTAGCTGTCAAGGTAATACAGGTTGGCTACTATTGGCCCAACCTGCGGGAGGATGTTGTGACATTAGTAAGAACCTGCGACAAATGTCAGAAGTTCACCCCCATCCAGCGGGCACCCACCACACCCAAGACCCTTATTGTCAGCCCCCTGCCATTCACCACTTGGGGAATGGACATCCTCGGTCCTTTTCCTAAAGCAATGGGACAACACAAGTATCTCTTCGTGGCAATCGATTATTTGACCAAATGGATAGAAGCTGAGGTTGTTGCTTTTATAACCACTGCTGAGGTACGAAAGTTCATTTTGAGAAACATCATCACTCGCTTCGGCATCCCTAGGGCCACTATCTTCAACAACTGCAGGCAATTTGACCAATCCGGGGTGTCAACCGAGGTTCAGAGTTGTGGTTCACCCTCAAACGAACGACTAGACCGAGGCGGCCAATAAGTCTATCCTCCACGGCCTCCAGAAGAAACTTGGCAATGCAAAGGGAAAATGGGTCGACAAATTACATGGCGTTCTATAGTCTTTCTGCACAACTCAGAAAACCAGTACTGGCGAAACCCCTTTTACGCTAACATACGGTTCTGAAGCCGTATCACCAGTGGAGGTCGCCCTCCACAATCACCGGCTAACTACGTTCCAAGAGGAGATGAACAATTAGCGCTCCAAGAAGCTCTCGACCTTCTCTCCTCAGTCTGAGGCGATGCTCTCCTTCGGAAAGCTCTCTACAAACTTCGAATCGCACGACTACACAACTACACGGTTTGATTACAGCCCATTTAGGTGGTAGATCTCGTCCTTCAACGCATAGAGGTTGTCACATGGGCGAGCGAACATGGACAGCTAATGGCCAACTGGGAAGGCCCCTATAAGGTTGTTTCTCAAATCCGCCCTAGGACTTACCGCATTGAGACCCTCACCGGCTCTCCAATACCGCGGACCTGGCATAGCAACAACCTGAGGAAGTACTATACTTAAGTTTATGTTTTTCTTTATCTCCAGCCCCGATGTACACTTTTGCGTACAGGCAATAAAACGAGCAGTCCACGGTGGCTTCCTTTGCACTAATAAGAATGTACTTTTCTTTCCAGAGCACGGCCTTACAGCCGGTCGCTACACTCTTAGCCCCACTGGGGGATAAGGGTCCCAAAGCAAGGCCTTATGGTCGATCGCTACGCTCTTAGCCCCACTGGAGGCTCAGGGTTTCAGAGCACGACCTTACGGTCGGTCGCTACACTCCTAGACCCACTAGGGGCTAACGGTCCCAGAGCACGGCCTTATGGCCGGTCGCTACACTCCTAGTCCCACTAGGGGCTGAGGGTCCCAGAGCACGACCTTGTGGTCGGTCGCTACGCCCTTAGCCCCATTGGGGGCTAAGGTTTCCAAAGCACGGCCTTACGGCCAGTCGTTACACTTTTAGCCTCATTGGGGGCTAAGGGTCCCAGAGCACGGCTTTACGGCCAGTCGCTACACTCTTAGTCCCACTGGGGGCTAAGGGTCCCAGAACACGGCCTTATCGCTGGTCGCTACACCCTTAGCCCCACTGTGGGCTAAGGTTTCCAGAGCACGGCCTTACGGTCGGTCGCTACATTTTTAGCCCCAATGGGAGCTAAGGTATCTCGGGCACGGCCTTACGGCCGGTCGCTGCACCCTTAGTCCCACTGGGGGCTAAGGTTTCCAGAGCACGGTCTTACGGTCGGGCGCTACACTCTTAGCCCCAATGGGGGCTAAGGTTCCTAGAGTACTGCCTCGGGCCGGTCGCTACTCTCCTGGCCAGCTAACACCTCCTTTGTCCTTTCGCTTGGGGGCTACTATTGCCCCACGACACACGAAGACATGAAGAAGAAGTACAAACTAAGGCGAAAGAACAAGTGTAGGCTAAAGCGACACAACAAGCATAAAGCAAAGGATCAGACGATGAAAGAAGATAACAGACAAAAGTGAATGTTCTTCATTAACATATAGGGAATACAATCTCCAATTCAACCCCCCAAAATGGGGGGGGGGGGTGTGGAGAGCGGGGAGTTACACATCGGGCTCCCCACCGTCCTCGTGTTCCTCCTTTTCCTCTGAAGCCTCGCTCTCGACATCCATGGGGTTGGTGGCTTCATCCCCAGCATCCCCACCCTCAATGGGATGATGGATAAACTCCACCTCCTTAGGGTCACGAACCTCATTGACGGTCTGCTGACGCTCGTCCATGTAATGGAGGTAAGCTTCAAAATAGTTATCCTCCTGGAAATCACTGGCCAGCGTCACCAAGACTTTGCGAAGGTACCCAAGGGGTCGTTTTGGCCTCATGGGCATCTAGATCAGCTCGCAACTTCTCACAACGCCGCTGGTACTGCGTGACCAGGCTTTCCAATCTTAGGCATTTGGCTGCCGTCCTCACCCCCCGAGTAAAGACCTCGCCCATGGCCATCTCCTCCTCGGTTACCGTTGGAGGATCCGATGTATGGGGGGTTATCAAGTCCCAGGACTTAACCAGGTCCTGGACAAGGGAGAGCCTGGCGGCAGGGTCGACCTTGATGAAGTTGGTAGAGGACCGCTGGGCGAATGGCGAGGAACCACCGGCTGCCTGGGAAGTGGCCCCAACAGCTTTAGAAGGGGTGGTGGGCTTTTGAACGGCTACGTTGTAGTCTCCAAACGACTGGCTCCCTGATCAAGGAGGAGCCGACCGTTCAGCTCCCGTATCCCTCACTTGTGATGGGGCGGCAACCACAGTCTCAGCAGGCTGACCCTCAGTCTACTACCGCTTTCGGACCGACAGGTTTAGGGCAGGTTTCTTCCCACGAGGGACGAGGGTGGGTGCC
>JACYFF010031956.1:69754817-69767280 GCA_017589665.1 Selenicereus undatus | reverse complement strand
ACATACATATATATATATATATATATATATATATATATATATATATAAATGTTTATGAGTTTATAGTTTGTGATCCTATGCCTTTCAATAATTAAAATTTCCCTTTCATTTCCCAAAGAAGAATTAATGAAAAAAAAAACAAGCAGAAAAAATCAAGTTGAACAAATAAAGAGAAAAGATAAGATAAAAATTTAAAAAAAACCAAAAGGAGAATGAATAAGTTGATTGGCATTGGACATGTAAATAGCTTGAATTCTTTTCTTTGTCAACTCATTTCCTATTTCATTCATTCGGATATGTTCATTATATTATTGAGGTTTGGAGTGTTTGGTGAACCTCATGGTTTCTTGGTGCATTATTGGTTACTCCCTAGTCGCCTGGCTAAATAGCTCCACATTACCCAAATGCATTTTTCAACTCCTTTCCCTTAACCCTTTTAGCCCACATTACAACCCATATAAAGTCCTCTTGATTGTCTTGTGCACACTGCTTTTTTAGTGGTGGTGATTGAGAGTCTTGTCAACCATATGGTGGATTGCATCTTTGGAATGAGTCTTGAGTGAACCTATGTAATATTAAACACATGAGTGGGATTGATCACATTTCCCAAAAGTGACGTTCTACTAGTCCATTTGGTTCTATTCAATTCCATGTGCTTGCATGGCATGCTTTGTGGTTCTTTGGGGGTGATCAAGTCTGATATCAAGCTTGTGGTCTCATACTTTTTTCGAAAACCTTCTCCTCCCCCTGATTTTGAAATGTCTTGCGCGCTACTTGGGGTTGCCGTTGATTGTTATTCTTGCTTGTGATATGCTATGCCTTGCCTATTTCAAAGAGGTTGTTTCATTTTGAGTCCTAGATGCATCTTCCCTTGTCGTTTTTCTCTAGTGTTTGCTTGATGATAAGCAACGGTTTAAGCATGAGGGAGTTTGATAAGTGCTTAAAGTGTATATAACTTTAGCATCATTTAACTGCATTTTTAGGGAAAATTATGTGTTTTATGTTATATTATGCACTCGTTTTCCTGTTTTATGCTTGGGTATGGTTCTTTTATGTGTTTTGCAGGTTTTTGGACCTTTTTGCCCTTATTTTAACCCTAGATGAGTGTATTTTGACTCCCCATAGATGCCTCTGAGTTGCCATGCCCCGTGGAAGGAAGAAAGAACAAAAGAATGTCGACCTAGTGGCCACCATGGATGGTTCGTGGTGGTGCCCATGGTCCGCGCTGGCTTCAGTTCCCCCAAGGCTATTTGTTTTCTCGCGACTTTTCGACTTCGAGGTAGTTTTAATGTCATTATTTCTCACAACTGTTTGGCTTCTAGGAGTTTTGTTATAAAAAAGGGCTATTCTCAGCCTTATTTCCACACATCCCATCCAATTTATTTTCTCCATATTCTATTCCATCTAGTTAGAATTTATATTAGATTAGAGAGAGAGTTTTAAAGTGAAAATTTGCAAGGATTCCATATCGGGTTTGCAATCGACAAATTAAAATGCATTAATTGGCTGAGCATCTCTTTTCTCTTATCTTCTGTGCTGTTTTCTAAATTTAGATTTATGTTTTGTAATTTTGATTATGATTTTGTTTTGATTTTGGATTTATGTAAATACTAGTTAAATTCTTGATTTGTTGTTTATCTCTTTCATTATTTTGGAATTGTTGGATTGCTTTATTGGATCCTAAATGTTTATTGTCTTGTGAGGAATTTGATCACTTTGTTGTATGTTTTGGGTCTTGGATGAATGACTGAAGGGTGAAACTCAATACTTGAACCATAGGATTTGACTTGATTGTGTGGAGTCTTAAGAGAGCACATCGATTGAGAAACCATGAATATGATAATCGCATGCTTAATGATCCTAAACAAATCAAGAGCCCTTGAGAGACGGTAATTGGTTAGATTTAAGTATTTCACTTCACCTTGAAAGTGGGTTATGATACTTCAATTAGCGGTTTTAAAACAACCAATTAAGGAAGAAGTGCTTGATTGATGTGTGGATCAGGTGATTGCTTATTTTGCTTAATTCCAATTATTATTTATCCATTAGATTAGATAATAGATTAGTTTAGTTTCAAACCTCAAGTATCGATTCACTTAGCCTATCTTAAGGGGATAAGGCCCGATAGATCAACTAAGTCTCTGTGGGATCGACGTTGATTTGCTACAATGCCACCATTCGCATGTGGCCCTATCAGTTGTGAAGTAGAAAAAGAAGTATGGTTGATTGCTCGGCAACATAAGGAGAAAAAGAGGCCTTTGATGTTGAGGATTTTGACCTGGGGACCAAAGGATTACATTCTGGAGCTCTATGATGAACTTTTTATCCCCTATTTGGATCCTAAAGGTAGGTGCTTTAAAGTTGTAGCTAACTAACTCTAAGAACCGGGTCTTCTTGGTTTTGTTTTTGTTCTCTAGATTCCTCTTTTTTGTTCTTCTTTAATTTTTCATTTTACTTAGTTTGAGTTCTTTGACTCATGCTTTGTAGCTTGCATAATTCATTGGAATTAATGGAAAAAAAAACTTCTCTTCAGTCAATTGCATTTAATGGTGTAATTTTCCTTTTCTATACTTTCAATTTCGAACTTCCTTTCCCCAATTAGAATTATGTGCATTGAATTTTGATTTTAGCATTTTTAGAGCTACAGATAAAGGGCTATGAGTTGGTCTTCACAACTCAAATTACTCATTTCTCTTCTTATTTTGAATAATTTCTCTTTTATCTTGTACAAGAATTAATTGAACTTTTGAGAGATTCGTGAAAATTTGTTAGAGAAATTCAAAGATGACTAACCCTAACGCCAACCCCACCTCTACTTGAAATCTCTCTAGTCCCTTGCCTCTTCTCCCCTTCCCTTATTTGGCATTCTTGATCCCCAAAGTCAATTAGCTCGTAAAATATGCTAAAAGCCAAGGTGAGAAGAATATGAGGTACTTTATAGTTTCCTTTTGGTTTAGCGTAATGTGCATGCTTAATGAATGGTCTAGCATTAATGAAGCTAGAGGCAGACATTTGATGAGGAATATCCAGTGTAAAGAGTGGAATTGTCTTAGGGTTTAGTGGCGAAATTTCATCTTCAAAACATTTACCATTACGTCTTTATTCCAAATTCAATTATTTTTGATGGCTTCACTAATCACTAAATATTCTACCCCTTAATGTAAAATTTTGTGAATCCATTTCTAGATGGGTTGAGGAGGTATCCTAGTACCATTAAGAGTGGAGTGCCTCATTCCCTACATCCCAGCGTGGTTGCTTATATTCCAAAGGAGAAGCTTCAGTCAAGCTTGCACAGGATTCTCTTCTGGGGTCCCATAGGATTAGGTTCACCATGCCTCACTATCTAAGACCTTTGCCACAAATCATAGCAAAGATGGTGATAGTGATTGCCTTTTTGTGAGCCCTTTCATTATTGATGTAGTTTGATTTCTAAAGATTTATTCACCTTTTCCTATTTCGAATCACCCTGTTGACCAAAATTTTAAAGTTTGTTAAGGGGATAGAAACGTTGAAGCATTGCCTTATAAGTCTCATTTGCATGTCCAAGCTTAGGCCTCATGGAAGCATTGGTTAGTATGTTGAGTGAGAGGGTTCTCGTCTTAAGCGATGTTTGTAAATTCACCTAGATTGTGACGAAATTATGGATGAGGAGTGGCAAGCAATTAAACTACTACTAATATAATGTTTTTTGAATTAAACCAACTAAAAATGAAAACCTAAGATCTCAAATAAGTAAAATAAACTACTACTAATCTAACACCAACGAGGAATAAAAGGTAAATTAACACATAAGCACACAATACTGATCAAATGGCTCGACATGGCCACACAATTCTCAAACTTAATCTCAATAGATCATTCGCAAACTGAAATCAATCCTAAATCAACAACTAATCTAACGTAGTGATTGCAACAAAAAGGATAGGAGAAAGAAGGTTACCTACTAAACTCATGAATGTTCAGTGTCAATTTTCCTTGGAAATCAATCCTTCTATCTTCGATCGACTTTCATTTGCATTTAATAACCTCACTCCAACCCAATTTGACGAGGATTGCAACTTTGAGATCGAAAAACTCCAAAGAAGTGTATGAGAAGAAGAGATAGATAAAAAAAAAGGGCATGAAGAAAGGGGATGATCTGGATTTTGAGAAGTGGATTAGAGGCAAAGGCGAGCCTCTAATCCCCTATCAAACTCTTGTTTATTAAAACTCATAATTTAAGGGTTAATTTTGATGGATTATAAATAGAGATTTAAGAGAGAAAAGCCGAGATTAAACCTAAATCAAAGAAAAGCCCTAAAAGTGGAAGCTAAATCCATCAACAGATGAACCTTTGCATTGGTGAAATAGTAAACCTACAATAGTCTATTTCAGAGCAAAAAGTTGCTAAAAAAAGATGAACTCTAAACAAGAAGAAAAAAGCTACTTCAATATTCACCTAAATGGAAGTAGAGGTGACGTGGTGCGGTCGCGCAAAGAGGCAAGGGCTGGACGTGCTAGATTTTTGCTAGCTACTCTATTCTTCTTCTTTGTTTTTTTTTTTTGGGTGAGTTTCCAACATGGCACAAGCACCTTGTACCATATCTTTGTCTCTCTCTTCTTTTCTTTTTTGGTTGTAAATTTGCCCTTGGTATGCTCAACTTCCTGCACATCACGGTTTTGCTTCCTTCTCTGCTTTATCTTCTTTAGGCTTCATAGTCAGCTTGTTTAACACCATTTCTAGCACTTCTTACATTCTCACCTATTAAAATCTAAAACATATAGAAATTCCTAATTTAAGGTTTATTTTAAGAGTTGAATCAAGTGTAAAGAGTATTAAAAGTATCCAGTTTAGAACCAAATAAATACCTCACAATTTAATTTTACTCTTCCTCAAACTAAACATGAGGAATACACTTTTTTCATAAGCATAGCAATTGCATTTGGTGTATGCAACAAACCTTTTAAACCCTTTGGCTCTCGTAAGTTGATGAGTGAGATCTCATTAGGGTTTATAGAAGATACACCCATAAAATCTTTGAAGAAGAAAAATAAAAGAGAAAGAAAGAAAATCTTTTCACGTTCTTCATAAACACTCGTAAGTTAACATCAAAGCGGTAGGAATGCGCTCTAGTAATATGCAAATCATCCAGATGATAAGGATATACTTTGCACATGCATAAGATGCACAATTAAGAGCCTGAATCATCCTAAATGGCAATCATACAATAATTCTAATTTGTTTTAGTGATGAATAAGTAATGACTACCTCACTTTAAGTTGTAAGAGCTCTCCTCTTATTTGTTTGAAAGATGATATGGTTTTGGTCTAGCTCATTCGAAAAGATGCAACCCACTAGAGGCTTGATCTCTATTTTTTAACTTTCCTAACCTAGTGGCGAGCAATACAGTAGTTCAAGCCTGTCCTTGGGAAAGAAAGGGGGTTAGAAGGAGATAATGCGAGCAATGCAGTAGTTTAAGCCTATCCTTTGGTACGAAAGGCGGTTAGAAGGAGATAAGGGATCAACACATTACAATTTATGACTTGGAATATTGGTGCTCTTACAGGCAAGTCTGTTGAATTAGTTAAAGCTTTATATAGATATAAGATTAACATAGAATATATTCAAGAGGCTAAATGTCGGGGGGGAGGGGGGAGGGAGGGAGCCAAAGTGAGGGTAATAGATGATATAAGCTCTATTACTTGGGGCATAATGAAGCTTGAAATGGAGTTGGAATTGTGATGGATGAGAAGTTGGCAGATCAAGTTATAGAGATGAGGTGTAAGAGTGATTGTATTATGTTAATTACTTTAGTAGTGGAGTTAGCAATCCTGAACGTGGGAAGTGTTTATGCACCATAAATAGGATTGGTGGATGACATTAAGAGGCACTTTTGGGAGGACATGTATGAGATTATCCATAGTGTAATTCTTAATGGGAAACTTTTGATACGAGGTGACTTTAATGGGCATGGTCGGACAGAAGCGGAAGGACAACACATGGAGGGTTCAATTATAAGGATGAAAACAATGGAGGAGTGTCAATTCTAGACTTTGTAGTTACAAAATGATGGTTGAGAACTCCCATTTTAGGAAGAAAGAGGACCATTTGGTGATCTCCAAGAGTGGTACCATAAATACTCGAATTGACTACTTTATGATGAAAGTGAACAATAGAAGGTTGTGTAATGATCGTTAAGATTTTGATTGAGTATTTAGGTAAACTGCATAGAATTTTGGTGATGTAAAGAATAAAAGTTCAAAGAGGAAGAAAAGAAGCATTGGAGAGCCTAAAGGTTAATGGTGGAATCTTACTATTGAGAATGTGGGTAAATTAGTCAAGATTAAAGAGGAAGGGAGCCGGAAGCAAGTAGAGGATGTAGATACATTATGGGAATCCATAGTGGAGTATATTCAAAGGTTGACTAAGGAGATCCTAGGAACCTCTAGAGGAGGCGGAAGCAGAGTAAACGGAACTTGGTCATGGAATGAAGAGGTGAGATAGAAAATCAATAAGAGACAAGATGCATATGCTACCTTTATTGATAATAGAACATATTAAGAAACGAGGGTTAATAAAGTTAGGTATAGAATGCTAAAAGCCGTTGCTATAGCAAAGAATAATGTGTATGAGGTTATATTTAAAACTTGAGACTAAGAAAGGTCAAAAAGAGGTCTTAAGCTAGCAAGGGTTAGGGAAAGGAGAACATGAGACTTGAGAAACATAAGGTGCATTAAAGAAGTAGAAATAAAGGAAAGATGGCGAAGATACCTTTATAAGCAATTTAATGGCCAGAAGAGTAAGAATTCCCAAAGTTGTGAGCAAGGGTGTGTCATGAGGAACGACAAGACCATAGGTTCTGCAGTTGTATCAGCAGAGAAGATATTGAAAAGGTTTTGAAGAAAATTAATTCAGGAAAGGTTATAGGCCCATGCTATATTCTTGTGGGAATTTAGAAATCTTTAGGGAATAGAGGGCAAACTTGGTTATATGAGCTATTTAATGTTATTTTTAAGACTGCGTAGATGCCTCGCAAATGGAGAACTAGTGCAGTCATCCCACTTTACAAAAATAAAGAAGATATTTAGAATTGCAATACTTATAGAAGTATAAACAGCTTAGTCACATTATGAAGTTGTGGGAAAGGGTAATTAAGAGGATGTTGAGGAGAAAAAGATTAATTTCAGAGAACAGGTTTGATTTTATGCCAGGTAGGTTTATTATAGAGGAGATTCATCTTATAACAAGGCTCATATAATTGTATAGGGATAGGAAAAAATATCTCCACATGGTGATTAAACATAGAGAAAGCGTTTGATAGAGTATTATGTGAGGTGTTCTGGAGGTGCTTAGAGAAGAAATAGGTATTGGTTACATATATTCGAGTTATTAAGGATATGTATGAGGAATCAAAGGCAAGTGTTTGGACTTCAGAAGGGGACACAGACGAATTTCCCATTGCATTGGTCTCTATCAAGGATCATCTCTGAGCCTGTTTATTTTCACTATTGTTATAGATGAGCTTATCAAAGAGACTCAGGAGAAGACACCCTGGTATATGCCTTTTACTAATGATATTTTTCTTATCGATTAGACTAGAAAGGGAGTTAAGAAGAAGTTGGAGTGTTGAAAACATACCCTAAAGTCTAGAGGTTTTAAATTAAGCAAGTAAAAAACTAAGTACTTAAAAATGTGGATTCAGTGATGTGAAGAAGTTAGTGAAGAAGAAGTCACCATTAGTAGTGTTGCAATACCAAGGGTTGAGAAGTTAAGATATTTAGACTCAATCATTGAAGGGACTAGGAATATCGACAAGGACATTTACCATTTTATAAAAGTCGGATGACAAAAATGGAAAAATGTTTTAAGAGTGCTGTGCGCCAAGAAGATCCTGATAGCATTAAAAGGTAGCGTTTACCGTATAGCAGAAAGCCCAGCTTTATTGTATGGCATAAAGTGTTGACTAATTAAAAAGACTCAAAACCAAAGGTTGTTGGTAGCATAGATGAGGATGATTCGGTGGATGTGTGGCCACATGAGATTGGATAGGAGTAGGAATGAAGTGATTAGAGACAAAGTAGGAGTGACAGAGGATAAGATGAGAGAGAATAGACTTAGATGGTTCAACCATGTAAAAGGAGAAGTGTGGATGCACCCATAAGGAGATGAGAAATGATTAACCTTATGGATTGTAAAGGGGCAGAGGTCGACTAAAGAAGTGATGGAGAGAAGTGATTAAACATTATTTGAATCATTTGCGACTTACAGAGGACATGACTAGACCTGACAAATGAGTCATTCAGTTCGGCTATAGGTCGGGTTAATTTTGGGTCAGGTCATGTTTCGGGTTAAGTGGCATTTCAGGTCGGGTCAGTTCGGTTTGGGTCAGGTGAAATTCGGTTTAGGTCGACTTCTGATGAACTCATTTTTAGTCCAATATGCTTGTCATGCAAAAATAAGCAACTTTGTAGAAAATTCTGGGTTAGGTATGGTTCGGTTCGGGTTAATTCGGGTTTTAGGTTCACTTTTGGATGAGACTCCTTCGGATGTCAGGTCAGATATGGGTACGGGTCTCTCAGTTTCAGGTCTCGGGTTAGTTTTGCCAAGTCTAGACATGACTTATGATAGAAGTTTGTGAAAATCTAGAATTAAGGTTGCATACCATAGATACATTATTTCTTGTATTTCGGTTGGGTTTTATATACGTAGGTAGTGCAACTATTTTGTATTAAATATGATTATTTTGCTTAGTATGCTTGTTGTAGACTACTATTGACCTTGCTATTGTTAGTATTATATCATTGCTTGCTGCTTAAGCTACAACTCTTAGCCCTTCTTTACTGTTGATTTGTAATTAATGTTATTTGCATTTATTATTTCATGTATATTACCTTTTATCTATCAAACGATTTTAACTTCTAAAATGTTTTCTTAAAACTTTTATGTGGGTCTTTTGGAATCAGTGTCTCTGTGACAGTGATGTCTATAGAGGAGAGACTATCTACATTTGAATCTTCGTAGACTCGCAAATGCATAGCACATACTGAAAGTTATTGTTATTTAAGATGCACATGCATGTTGATGATCTAGAGGACTTTCATGGGTTGTGATGAGGCTTAGGATAAAGGGTAGGGAGTGGACAAATGCTTTAGGAACATGAGAGGCTAAGTAGCCCAGTGACTTGAGTAGGATTCAAACATATGAAATCAAGGCCAACACTTTTTATTCTGTTTTCCTCTTTTTTTCTTTTTTAGTGGTTTTCACCCTAAAACTTTGGGTAACCTAAACTAATACTTAGCATAGGAATTCATACCAACACACACATTTCTATCTGAAGTCCCATTAAGCACAAAATAACCCTCGTTTGCATGAAAGGGAAACTCTTTTTCTTTCATTATTGCTATTCTGAATACTACTTACACCAAAACACCACAAATCACTCTTGCCCACCAATAACCCTCCGAACACTCTCAAATGAAACTCCTCAAGTCTTGGCCTGGATATGAGGGATGTGTTTGGCCAAGGGTTAAAAGACATGTTCACAATGAAAAATAATGATTTTAGGCTCAACGGGTTAGCAAGGGATGTAATATCAACATAGGATGGCTTTTCACTCATGTTGTTTCACATCACACAAAGAACATTTATTTTATCTCAACAAATATGCAAATGCGATATGTGACTTCAAAGAGAGTTAAGTTAAGTTCTAGAGGATGATGACTTGGACAAGACTCTTGTGAAAGAAAACACGTGAATACAAGTGATGAACTCTACTATTAAGGCTCAAAATACCATGAGCTAATCTACCATGATTGCTCGCACTCTTTGGTTCAAAAATGGTGCATAAATTGATCAAAAACTTGGAATAAGGCCTATCAAGTACACCCTAATTACATGCCATTTGTGTCCAAGTCACAAGAGATCAATATCAACCAAAATCTTGCATTTTCCCCAAATTACATACTTCATAAAAATTTAAAATCTTTTTGATTTCTCAAAGAATTTTTCCGCTTCTTTTTTCTTTCTTTAAAAATTTCAGAGGAACGACCTCTTTATTTTCACATAGTATCCTCATTGTGGGAATAGGAGTCATAAAAAAAAAGAAAAAAGTACTCAAAAGGTATGAGTATTTAGAAGGACAAAAAGAGAAGACGCCTTGAATACGGGAAGATAACATAATACAAGTGCATATTTATTAGCATGAATACACATCTACAATGCGAATGCAACATTTACCCTAAATGCAAAATATATACATTGCTTACACTCCTAAGAACAAATAAATCTTATTTCAACATGAGGATCACAACTTCAATCAAACATCACAAATCCTCAATTCCATGGCTAAATAACAACCAAGTTACACCTGAAATGGCCAATCCCTAATCATCATTACCAATCATCACAATAATAGAGCAAAGTGGTGGGGTAAGAGAACAAGTAAGAAATAATGTTGCTTACCCCATATGAGATGCCCCACTTTTGATAACAAGATGCAATGTCCTCGCAATAAGAACGCTATGCTATGAAGAGTGGGGGAGCGAAGGAGGATATAACTCATAATCACTAGGCTCCGTCGAACATGAGTGGTGGCTAATAGGGTGGAGGAAATTATGGAGGAGATGAAGAACACCCTTGATCGCCGATGAACGTCCAACTCATGAGCCTTTTTTTATGGCTCTCACCCTCCCTCCTTGCTATAGCTAATTTAAGCTCTTCTTGACATTCAATATAGTTGTAAAGCCTGTCGAGAGTTACAAATTTAACCCCTACTTCGGTTATTAAATAATTTTTATAGTATAGGGAAGTAGGGATCAATCCACGAGGAAAGATTATTGTAAATTGCTAGCTTAATCCTAAATGATTTTATTAACCCAATTTATTAAATCAAAACTTAATAATTCTAAAATAATTATAATCTAATGAATAAAAATCTAGAAAAGTACCCAATGATGCTCCTAAATATTATGAACCATATTCTGGAAATTAAACAGTAAAAAGATTTCCTAAATAATCCAGAAAAATAAAATCAGAATAGTAATTCAATCTTCAACTAAAAATCAAAACAGAAATTGTTAAAAAGAAAATTAATATTAAAAATCACAAGCAGTAACCTAAACTAACAATCTTAAACTGGACAAGTTATAACTCCAGAATAATGTCTGATTAATTTCAGGAAAATTAAATCAGAAACTCACTGCAGAATAATCAAGCAGAAAATTAAATCTGAAAAACTAATCTGCATAAAAATAAATACGAAAATAATCAAGAAAATTATCCTAATCCTAGGACACAATTTTCTGGAATTAACAACACCTAATAATCGTAAATTAAAATTAAAAATCGAAATTTTCAGGATTAATAACCTAAAAACCTGCACATACCAATTTCACAAAATAATTCTGAAAAATTATCAAATAATTTCCAAAAATTACGAAATTGGATATGGGAAGATTAGGACACTGTATAAACCCTAGGAATTAATTAAAATAAAAAAAATAAAAAAAATAACTATTTTTAGTCTAAGTTCGAACAAACCGGTAATTAAGTACTAAAACTAAATATAAATCAATCTAAAATTATAACCACCCCAAAAATCAAAACCTAAGCTATCTAAAATTACCTAGACACTCCTAAAAGACTATACGTTTGGGGGGGGGGGGGTTGATTGAAATTATATTGAGGCTAATAAAAATAGGACAAAATCAACAAACTCACCAAATTAACTTTAAGCAACAATTAATAATCAAAAGTTATCAAATTTATGAAAGATACTTAGTATAATCTCAATCCACCATGCAAATTAATATTTATCATTAACACACAAGTTAAGATTATTCATGAGTTAAACTGTAGAAGATATCCACCAGCGGTTCTTCCCCGTTTTCCTTAGATTTTAGTTTACTTAGGTCCAGCCCTAATATAAACCCTACTAATTTGATAATCTTTACACCTGCGCAAAAATTTAACCAAATTAGAGCATTAAGAATTAGAGAAACATCATTTAACACTTTGTAACCAATTTACCAGCAAATCGATTTAATAAAGATCTAAAGCGATTACCTAATTAAAAGAGATGAGTTTGAGCCATCCATGATGAATTAGAGTGACACTAGGCCTAAAAGATGATAAATTTTATAAATTATAATCTTCTAAACTATCAATCAAAATTGTATTTAATCAACTAGCATACATTCTAATCGATTTAACACAAATTTCATAAACGATGAACACTAATCGCTAAAGAATCATGAATAGAAATCAACTAGGCATTAAAGCACAAAACTTGTTTCAAAATAATTAATTTAGCATGGCTTCGAGAAGATTATACTAACCATAAAAAAAATTACTCACTCATGTAAAAATTAAAATTACAATAATAGCTCAAATATTTCATGTTTAATATTAAACCTACCACAAAATAAATAAAACAAAGTAATAATAATAATAATAATAATAATAATAATAATAATAATAATAATA
>JACYFF010031956.1:69738968-69751877 GCA_017589665.1 Selenicereus undatus | reverse complement strand
AAGCTAAGCATATATAACTCACTTCAAATTAATACCTCAAGCATAATTCATAATCATTATGCATAAATACTTATAACTACCAATCCAATAAACTGATTCATATAATTATTATTCGAAATCCTTAAAATAGGAGGGATTAAAGGTTTACCTACCTCGAATCCAAGCTATATGCGGGCAAATTGGCTAGTATTGAAGCTAAACTCGAACTCCACAAAGCCAGAAAATCCGCTCCCTTCGCGTGAGGTTCGAACACCATCCAACCCAAAACCCTAACTCAAGTTTTCTGAGAAATTATACGCAATTAGGAAGAATCTAGGTCAAGAATGCAATTTATAGGTGAAGGAGGAGTTCGAAATCACCTTGCATGCACTGAATTCACCGGGTGTTCGGTTCTGCTCCGGTCGAAATCAGCTCCAACCGTGGCTGATCTTCAGCCAGTGGCACCGTGGTGTGAGGGCCGGTGGCTAGGGTACGTCGACCGGGGCTAGAGGTCGGCGGCTGGCTCCGGCGTGCGTGGAGGAGAAGCGAAGAAGAAGAGGAGGAACAGGGGAGACGGGAAGAAGAAGAAGAAGGAGAAGAAAGAAAGAGGAGAGAGAATGTCGGGAGGGGGGGTCACGGGCAGGGGAGAGGAGAAATAAGGGAGCGCATGAAATTACCAGTTTGCCCTTCCCTACTCTCTTTCATTTATTCGACCCAAGGTAGTTCATATTTAACACCGCTAGTCTAATTCGTAAACCGATTTCTAAACCCAAATTGATAATATAATCCTTCATCAACTATTCGTTCCCAAATCTATCTAGGTTCGATTTAATAACATCGAACTACTTCTAAGGTTGACGTCCTAATCGTATTCGAGTTGCTAATCGATTTAGTACTCGTTAATAATCGTTACTAACGCTTATTAAAAATCATTGAAAGATTTTCAAGACTAATAATAATATTAATAGTAATAAGAATAGCAATGACAATAATATCCTTTTTTAATAAAATTAGCGCTCACATAGGTACTTAGAAAATAATTTTAGCTCATATTGCTAATAAAATACGGTTTTCAAAGAGCAAAAAGGCATTACGAACAACTTAACGGAATATAAAGTACGCGGCTATTACATATGCCATTGGGTGTACTCATGTTTAGGATCTCTCAAGATGTTAATCTTTGTAATGAGAACCTGCTCTGATACCACTTGTTAGAAATGAGAGTACACAAACACAAGAAGGGGGGTGAATTGTGTTACCAAATTTTCGCAGTTTTCTGGAAACAGGCTTAGTCTCTGTTCTGACAGACTGTTTGTAACACGTCCAGAAAACAGAAATGCAGCGGAGATAAGTAGAAGAGTAAGTGAACACAGGATTTTTACGTGGAAACACCTGTAGCCCAACTGAGGTGAAAAACCACGACCTGCCTCAGTAGGATTTTCAACCACTTCACTATTCAGGCTAAGCACGTTACAATGTAACTCACACCGTTACAACTTGTAACACACACGTAGCCATCTTCCCTAAGACCGGTTACCCCACGTCCAAAATCCCCTTGATTTGGACACACTCAACTCACTTTTGAAAGAGAGAAAATAAGATGGACACCTTCCTTTTGTGCTTCTCAAATAAGCTAGTGTAAGGTACAAATATGCTCCTGGTGTGCCAACTTTGAAAGCTCAATCTTGCACACTCTTGGGTCGGTTTTCTTTATGAAAATAAGGCTCTTAAGTTCTGGAATATTGTTGTGAAAAACCGATAATGAAAATGAGTGTGGAGTCTTGCTTAAATAGAAAACCAAGTGGAATAATCTCAAATAAAGAGGAGAAAGCTTGGACCGCAAGGAGTGGAAAGTGTGAGCTGAAAATTCCCACTAACTACTTGAGCTACACGGTTATTTTCAGCCACAAAAACTTAGTAAATCATCCCATGATTTTCTCCACAAATTCAACCATTTTCTAAAAATAGAGATTTTGTTACTTGGAGAATAAAGTACTCTAAAAATAGACTTGCAGTTCTCCCCAAGTTTCTCATAGCCAGAAATAGCCTTTTTGGACTTAGCAGTCAATAGAAAATCTATCAAAAAAATATCAGAGAAGTTAGCCCAAAAATCAAGGAAAAAATCATGAAAAATCAGTTTTGCAGTTTTGGCTTGAAAACACCTTGAACATCCTGTTCTCATAACTGTTCTCAGATAGTGTTCTGAAAATTCTTTCAAAGAAAAAAAACCATTTCAAAGTGAATGTTAAATTAAGACTTTCTAATTGGCATATTAATAAGAATCTAATAAAATAAAAACCATAGCAAAACAAAGACTCTTGTTGAATCAACTAGACATCTTATAGAAACTTAACTTGCTGCTCCAAACACTCCTAAGAGCTGTTCTTAAGGCTGTTCTGAATTTCTGGAAAGTCTTGCCAGCCAACTGATCTTGAGTACCTGTTCTTAAGACCTGTTCTTGAGCATTGTTAACTAAGCAATTTCAAAGTATTCAATATTTGGAACCTGTTCAATCAACACACTCAAGTATGTATTACATTTGTGTTTGTTATCATCAAAACCTTACACTACATAAGGATAGGGTCAACAATTTCCCCCTTTTTGATGATGAAAAACCAAATGACCATATTGACATAAAAGGCGAAAGCAAGTGAGTGCCAAACAGTCAAGCCGTAGAAGAGAGAAAAAAAAAGTCAACTTAAGCCAAGTCAAACTAAATCAACCATGGTCATGCCCATTTTCCCATTTGGACATCATCGAAAAAGGGTCGTCAAATCAAACAGAGAGACTCAGGTTGTTTGCAATCACCACCACTTGGGTAATAGAGGAAGACAACCAACGATACACTCAAGTATATGGTACAGTAATGATATTTGCCATCCGAGTCACACACAAACAAACAACAACAAGAAGACAAGCAGGGCACAGTATTAACTAATAACCAACCAAGAGTTAGTATAAACCACAGTCAGTCAAAAGGCACAAGCAGATAGTCAGAAAACAGTTGTTGAGAACAGGGTGGAGAATAAGAGTAGAAATAGGAAATAGAACAAGGCAGGGAACAGGGGGCAGAAACAGGTTCAGGGAGGGGGAGAGGACAGTTGGGCCGTGAGGGCAGTGATGGCAGATAGTAGATCCTCATGGCGCTTCGCATTCATAGCCTTCTCCTATGCAAGAGCCGCCTTAACCTCAGAGAGCTCATCTTTCAGCCAGTTTTGGTCTTGGAGCAACGTATTTAGTGGAGTACCATTGGAGGAAGAACCAGGAATAGGGGTGAAGGGTGTTCGGGACCCCTGTTTGGAACCAGCAGTCTCACCTTTTGCAATCTTGAACCCCAACTGATCAGGGTGCTGCTACCTATCTCATCTGTCACTTGCACCCCTATCTTCTTCTGTAAAGAAATTCCAAAGTGCTCAAACACAAGAGTCAGCAAGAACCCATACCCCAGATCATGTTCTCTTGAGGTGTTTGCAATCCTGGAGATTAATTTGCTCTCCTCTATCCATAAGGTCAACAAAACATTGATCCATAGCATCCGCGAGATTGCGGCCTTAACCTCTTGACGGACTGGGGGGCTTTCAACCTTGTTTGCTGGCTCAGTGTTTGAGTTAATTGCAGTAGCCGAGCTGTGCCAAGCACGGTCTTGTCCTCCCGGACATACATATCGAAACCCTCAGCAGGAACACCCAAAATTGCACCCAGATCTTTGGCATTGAATTTCAGTTTCTTCCTATTAACTTCACTTGTCACCACAACATTGGTGACATTGCAATTCGCATAAAAGTCGGCC
The DNA here is from genome assembly GCA_017589665.1 of Selenicereus undatus. Taxonomy (NCBI): domain Eukaryota; kingdom Viridiplantae; phylum Streptophyta; class Magnoliopsida; order Caryophyllales; family Cactaceae; genus Selenicereus; species Selenicereus undatus. The sequence goes on along the minus strand of JACYFF010031956.1, from coordinate 69,748,108 downwards.
AAATCTGGGACAGAACACCCCAGGCGGGTGTTTGCAAACAGTTCCAGCCACCCCTGGGCCCTAAGCTTGTCCAGGAACACCTCCAGGCCCTGTTCCTGAAAGTATGGCACCTTCACAATTTTTGCCCGCACCACATTTCTCTAAAGAAATTGGGCCAATTTTGAAGTGGTGGGTGCTGCCTTCTTTGCCTTTTTGGAGCTGGGTTCTTCAGGGTCATCCTTAGCAGGGCCCTGTTTGGGAGCAACTTTTCTTTTTGATGAGGCTCTTTTAGAGGAAAGCCTCGCAGACGGAGTGGAGGCAGACACCTGTTTGGAAGCCTGTTCGGCAGGAGCTTCTTCTTTGTCTTTGGCTGCTGTGTCATCAGGTGAGGAAACAATCTCCTCAACCTGTTGGGGCTTTTGTTCTGAAAGGCCGACCGGTTTGGGAGTTTTGTGGGGGTGTGGCAAGGTCTTTCGAGATGATTTAGTGGAGCGAGACCGGGAACTAAGTGGAGTGGATTTTTCAGTGGGCAGTGGAGAAGCAGAGGAAGATTCAGAACACCGAGTTCTGGGTCTGTGAACAAGTGGGAGATCAGTTCGACCTGCAAATGTGTTAAACCCTCGTCTTGGTCCCCACTTGCCAGGTTTGGTCTTTTCGTAGGGTTTAGGGGGAACCACCTCAATGGTTGAGTCTGACCCATCACTGTTGGTCTCTTCAAGATCTTCCATCCGATCCAAATTAATTATGGGGCCATCCAATCGGTCAAGAAAAACAGTCGCAGGCCCCGTTCGGGCTTCACTTGGTTGAGGACCAGGTTCAAGCCCTGATTGGACTACATCTAATCCAAGAACACCTTCAGGAACAGTTTGTTCCCCACTCGACTCAAACAATACCAAAGCCCACCCAAATTCGGACGACACATCACCCAGTTCCAACCCCACCGTTTGCAAGTCCACACTCTTCAAAAACCCAAAAATTGTAGAAATAATAGGCAAATGGGGTAGAGAATTGAACCCCATACCTATCTCCGGTGCCGGTGCTACGGTCGCCGGCAATGGCAGAGATGAAGACGCCGGTGAAGACGCCAGGCGAGGTCTCTTGGGTGCCGATCGCGAAGCTCGAGGAGGAGAAGGTCTCTTGGGTGCCGGTCGGCGCTTGGAGGAGGAGTGACTGCCATGGGTCTTCACCATTGTTGCTAGGATTGAGAGAGAGAGACGAGCTAGGGTTTTGGTTGTGGAAGATGAAGAGAGGGAGTCAAGCAATTTTGGGGGAGAGGAAGAGAGATTTTAGGGATTTGGTACCGAGAAGAGGGAAAGTGGGAAATTTAAGTCTCCCAACCGTTTCTTACTCGGAAGGAGAAAAGGAAGTCCAACAACTGAAAAACAACTACCTGATGCGCACAAAGTGACAAACAGTGGCCATACCTGTTCTTGGCTCTTGTTCTTGGTGTCAATTGTTCGGTAACATAGGACAATAAGGGCAATATCATCAGACCTCAACGATTGTCAGCAGGTTGTAATCCACACATGTGCTAATTTTGACACAAAAGTTGACTGCATCCAATGAATCCAGATGTTTGACCTGAAAAACCTTTTAACTAGACAAGTATTAGGGGTTAATTAAGCATGCTCAAGTTGTTTTAATTAGACCCAATTCCAGTATGTTCTTCTCAAACTGTTCTCTATTCAGTGCCTTGGTAAAAATATCAACAATTTGTTTATTAGTGGCACAATAATTAATTGAAACCAAGCCCTTTTCAACATTGTCTCTCAAAAAGTGATGGCGAATGTCAATATGTTTAGTCCTTTTGTATTGACATGGGTTTTTGGAAATATTAATTGCACTTGTATTGTCACAAAATATAGGAATGCATCCCGTGTCAACACAAAAGTCTTTGAGTTGTTGCCTTATCCACAACAGTTGAGCACAACAAGAAGCAGCTGCAACATATTCAGCTTGTGCTGTGGACATGGCAACTGAGTGTTGTTTCTTGGTTGCCCAAGATACCAAGAAAATAAGCCATACCTGAGGTGTTTTTTCTATCAACCAAAAAGCCTCCATAGTCAGCATCAGCATACCCAACAAGGTTAAAGTTGCATCCTCTAGGATACCATAAAGCCAAATCAGGTGTATGTTTTAAATATCTGAAAATCCGTTTAACAGCCTTTAAATGTGATTCCTTAGACTTAGATTAAAAACGAGCACACAAACCCACACTGAAAACAATGTCCGGTCTACTAGCAGTTAGGTAGAGAAGCGACCCTATCATGCCCCTATAGGATTTTTCCTCGACTGAGGGACTCCCATCATCCATTACCAACCTGGTTGAAGGAGAAATGGGAGTATCTATGGGCTTGGCCGATTCCATTCCAAATTACTTAAGTAATTCCTTGACATATTTTTGTTGATGTATCAAGGTGTCGTTTGAAGTTTGTTTGATTTGCAAGCTTAAGAAAAAATTAAGCTCACCCATCATGCTCATTTCAAACTCACTTCTCATCATTTTTGAAAACTCTTCACACAAATCATTGTGTGTTGCACCAAATATAATGTCATCGACATATACTTGGACAATCAACAAATGTTCCCCCTTAGATTTTAGAAACAAGGTATTATTAACCTTGCCTCTTCTAAAACCATTTTCCAATAAAAAGTTCGACAAACGTTCATACCAAGCTCTAGGAGCTTGTTTTAAACCATAAAACGCTTTGTCAAGTTTAAAAATATAGTTAGGAAATTCTTTACTTTCAAAACCAGGGGGTTGCATCACATACACTTCTTGTTTAAGGTATCCGTTGAGGAATGCACTTTTGACATCCATCTGATATAGCTTTATCTCCATGTGAGCTGCAAAAGCTACCAAAATGCGGATAGCCTCAATCCTTGCAACGGGTGCAAAGGTTTCTTCATAATCAATGCCCTCTTCTTGGTTGTAGCCTTGAACCACCAGCCGGGCCTTGTTCCTAGTGACTGTTCCGAACTCATCATGTTTGTTCTGGAACACCCACTTGGTGCCAATGGTTGATCTATCCTCTGGCCGTGGTACAAGGTGCCACACCTTGTTCCTTTTAAACTGATGAAGCTCCTCTTGCATTGCCGTGACCCAATCTGAATCTGCAAGAGCTTCATAGCATTTTTTGGCTCAATATTAGAGAGAAAAGCATAAAAAGCACAGAAATTTTTAAGCTTAGATCTAGTTTGTACTCCTGTATTAATGTCAGACAGAATTTGATCAAGAGGGTGCGAACTTTGGTGCTTCCATGGTCGTGGAGTAAGTGGATCCATAGACACGCTTTCTACTCTTGTTAAAATACTCGGCGAAACAGGTTCAAGAACTGTTTCCGAGCCTGTTCTGGAGCCCGTTCCTGAGCCTGTTCTGGAGCCTGTTTCCCGGCCTATTGGAGAAGAATTAGGCTGGTTTCCATCCAAACCAGGTTCAACAGAGCTTCCCCCTGTCTGGTTCAGACCTTGCCCACCTTCCAAGGGAACAACTCCAGGCCTTTATCCATCCTCAGGACTCTTACCTTTCTCATGTGTGAGCAACAAATCTTTTCTAGCAAGACCCAGTTCGTAATCATCTTCCTGTGCATCATTCTCAATTAGAGAGTTAGTTTCATCAAATAGCACATGCACACTCTCCTCAACACACAAGGTTCGCTTATTGAACACTTTGTATGCCTTACTGTGTGAGGAGTAACCAAGAAATATTGCCTCATCACTTCATGGATCAAACTTTCCTAAGGCATCCTTCCCATTATTATGCACAAAACATTTACAACCAAACACTCTTAAATGCATAATATTGGGTTTTCTACACTTGAGAAGTTCATAAGGAGTTTTGTTAAGAATATGTCTAATCATGCATCTATTTATAATGTAACATGATGTGTTCAAAACTTCTGCCCAAAAGTTTCTAGGAAGACCACTAGCAATAAGCATTGTTCTAATCATGTCTTCTAGAGTACGATTTTTACGCTCTACCACCCCGTTCTGCTGGGGTGTTCTTGGAGCTGAAAAATTATGATTAACACCATGCTCATTACAATAGTCAATAAAGCTCGAATTTTCAAATTCTGTACCATGATCAGACCTTAAGCAAGCCAATGAGTGTCCTACTCTCTTTTCAATCTTTTTAAGAAATGAAAGAAAATTTTCAAATGTTTCATCTTTAGAAGCCAAAAACAAGGTCCAAGTGAAACGAGAGTAGTCATCCACTACAACAAGCACATACCTCTTCCCACCTCTACTTGTGATCCTCATAGGACCACACAAATCGACATGTAACATTTTGAGAGGTCGGGTAGTGCTAACATAATTTTTCAATTTAAAAGAATTTCTGACTTGTTTCGCCCTAGCACAAGCGTCACATACCTTGACATCATTGTATTTGATGGAAGGTAAGCCGACGAATAGATCTTTGGAAACCAATTTGTTCAAAAGAGAAAGACTTGCATGACCTAATCTCTTGTGCCAAAGCATAACATCATCATTCAAAGCAGTTAAACAAGTCAGATTATTTTGGGGAAGAGAAGAAATACACACGTTATAAACATTTTTGTGTCGCTTCCCCCTCAACACGACATCTCCTGTGTTCATATTAACAACCAAGCAACGTGTTGGAGAAAACACTACTAGGTTGTCTTTATCACACAATTGGGACACACTTAGTAAATTATGTTTCAATCCATCTACAAGATATACATTGTCAATAGAATGCGAGAGTGACTCACCTATCTTACCTAATCCGACAATTGTCCCAGACTTGCCGTTACCAAATGCCACACTCCCTCCTTCTGAGGCTGTAAGTGAGAGGAAATTGGATTTCTCACCAGTCATATGCCTTGAACATCCGCTATCAACATACCACAACTGGCTATTTCCTAGGTTGTTTGCTGGGTTGTTTGCCGGATTGTTCCCTCTCACTTTAGCCTGTAAAACAAATTAGGGGTTAATTTTAGGAACCCAGATCCACTTGGGTCCCATTCCCTTAGACATGCGAAGCTCATCTTTTTTAACCCAAATTTGCTTCACATAAATCAAGTTGCTTTCCATGGCATACCTTCTTATAGGACACGCATACCGATAATGCCCCGTTTTACCACAATGAAAACAAACAATATTTTCAGGTAATCCCATATATTTTCTATTAACAGGGTAAACGGTGCGCTTAGTCATAAAGCCTAATCCTTTTTTGCCTTGGTTAAAGTGAGTGTTCAGCCAATTCAGCGCCTTTGAGGACCTGTTCCAGCGCCTGTTTACAGCATGGTCTGATTCTACTTGTTTTAATTTTTCAAGCAATTTACTGTTCTCAATAAGCAGAGATTCAACCTTCTGTTTCAGTTCAAGGGACTCATTTTCAAGCCTAGTGAAGTTAGTAGCACAGGCTTCTTCTTTCATACTTAAGGTCTCTTTGGACTTATTGAGGTCTTCATGCAAAACAATGTTCTTCATATCAATTTCAATTTTTTCACTTTTAAGGATTTTGTTTTGATTTCATGCTCTAATTCTCGAATATCCCTTTGTAACTCAGAACATGCATTCTTTAACATGCAATTTTCAGAATTAATAGCATCACACTTATCCATCAAAGTGAATAATAACTCTTCAAGTTTTGCTTTATTCAGACCATGTACCTTATCCATAAGTTGAGTTAAGTTGTCCAGAGGCTCATCATCTGAGTCAGAGTCACTTCTGGCCATAAGAGCTACAACAGCATTTTCTTCTTCAGTCCCTTCCTCGTCCTCGCTAGAATCACCCCAAGCCGCAAGCATTGCCTTTGAAAAACGCCTGACAGAACTGTTTCCACCGTGTTTCCTGCCTTGTTTCCTGAGCTGTTTGGGTTCTTGTTCCTCTTTCAGCAATGGGCAGTTTTTCACAATGTGGTCATGTTTATCACATTTGAAACACCCAGAGAACTGTTCCCGTTCATTGTTCCTGGACCTGCTGAAGTTTTTCTTCTTAGAATTTTCCTTGGCCTTCTTGAAAAACTTCTTGAATTTTCGAGTGATCATAGCCATTTTTTCCTCATCAAGGTTCGAGCTGTCTTCCTCCAAGACCTTTAGAGCAATGCCTCGGTCCTTCTTGGTCTCCTCTTGAGAATTCCTCCTAAGCTCATAGGTTTGGAGATTGCCAATAAGCTCTTCCAGGGTAATCTTTTTCAAGTCCTTGGCCTCTTGAATAGCCGTGATTTTGGCTTCCCAAGAATGAGGTAAAAACCTTAGGATCTTCTTCACCAACTCTTCAGTGGTGAAGGACTTTCCTAATGATTTTAACTCATTTGTTATATGGGTGAAACGGGTATACATATCCATCACCATTTCACGATCACCCATTTCAAACAATTCATATTTTCTCATAAGTAGCTCAATGCGTGATTGCTTCACTTGATTTGTGCCTTCATGAGCTACTTGAAGGGCATCCCATATGTCCTTCGCTGACTTGCACTCAGAAATGCGAGTGTACTCATCCGGTCCAAGACCAAAATACAAGAGTTTTTTGGCTTTGCCGTTTTTCTCTATCATCTTGAAGTCTTCGGCATTGAACTCTTCAGGCTTTTTGGGAACTTTGCTTCCATCTTCGATCACTTTTGTGGGAATGAGTGGTCCACTCTTGATAAGCATCCATAACTCGTAGTCCTCAGCTTGAATGTAGTTTTCCATTCTATTCTTCCACCAACTATAATGTTGACCATTAAAGTATGGTGGTCGAGTTATGGATTGCCCCTCAAGTATGCTGTAACACCCCCAGCCCCTAGGGTCAGAAGCGTTACGCTTTCTTACTTCTTACTTAATTTCTGAGGTAAAACGAACATAATTTCCCCTAAAAACTGATCGTTTCCTAGGCTTATAGCCTTACATTATATCCCTGGGTAGTCAACAACACCAACAACTCAACGGCTACACGTCGGAGTCCCTAACTCTACGGGCCACACGCCCGGAGTATACAAAGCTTTCTATTTTTCATAAACTTTACAAGGAAAATGATTAATTACATAACTTTACAATCACAATTGACATTACATAACAATATCATAAACACAGCAACACAGTCCAGGCAAGTCCACTCTGGGCGCTCCATGCCTCAGTCACATACCTATGGATCTGGAAAAAGGGGGAAAAGTAATGGGAATGAGCAACCATCGCTCAGTGAGTAAACCCTCTCTCCCAAAACATACTTAAAATACATATTAAATTACGAAAGCCTTTCGTAATTCATTTTAGTTGAAGAGCTTACACATATACATCATATTCGAACCAAAAACCAAGTGAAGGAATAGTCATACCAAAAGCTTAACTTTAATGGAAACCATATGGCTAATAAAATTACGTAAACCCAGAAACATAGCATAAAAGTGGTTTTAAGTTTCACTTACCGAAAACATACATAGTAACTTATTCACGTAAATGAGGAGACTAGACTCTTAGAGGTACTTTGTTACTGCCATCCCGGGTCGGCCAAACTCAAGCGGCAACATACGCCTATCCGGACAGACATCATACCATGCTGAGACATAATTTTCATACATAGACTTCAGGCGGGAATCAAACCACCATCCCTGAATCTATCATAACATAACATACGTGATACCAGGCGGGAACTAAGCCACCATCCCTGGGTCTCAAACTTAAGCTTAAAGTTTCTAGAGTAGCTCCTCCACGTATACATAGACATAAACATAATCATTCGTACACATACATACTTATACATAGACATAAACATAATCATTCGCACACATACATACTTATACTTATTCATATATATATCTTAGGAGCTTATAACCTTCATACACATAAATACTTACATACACATACATACTTACATACACCAAGTTTACTAACTCATAAGTCGATTTCATGAATGGTTTAAAAGCTTTTCATAATCGAACTAAATTCGCTAACGTGTAAACTAACTTTGTAAAATACGTTTACAAATTCGTAAAACGGCTTCGTTTCTAACTTAAAAACTTCGTAAAAACATAATTAGTTTGCTAAATCGTAAAACTTAATAACGTAATACGTTTGATTACGTTATTAGTTTGTAAAACGTCTTTGTTTTAAACTTGCAAGCTTCTTGTAAACAAAATAAGGTTTGTTACTACGTAAATTGACGTCATAAATAACTTAAAGACTTCTTATAACGTAAATTGTTTACTAAATCGTAAAACGACATAGTTTTTAACTTAAATGCTTCGTGTAAATGTAAAACGACTGCCAACTCATAAAACGACTTCACTTTTTAGCTAAAAGCTTCCTTTAAATGTAGTATGTCGGCTAAATCGGAAATCGAAACTCGTTTGATACATAACGTGTTTAGTTAATGCTTAATTCAAACTAAGTTCGAAACTTAAAAGCTTCACATAAACGTTATAAGTTTATTAACACATAAATCGATTCCCTTTGAAACTTCAAAGCTTCTTAAAAACGTAATAAGCTTGTTAAGTCATAAAACGATATCGTTTCTAACTTAAAAGCTTCATATAAAGGTAATACGGCTACTAACTCGCAAAATGACTTCGTTTTTAACTTAAGAAACTTCTTATAGACGTAAAACGTTTGTTAGTTTGTAAGACGACTTCATTTTTGACTTAAAAGCTTTGCATAAACATAATACATTTATTTACTAGTAAAACGACTTCACTTTAAGCTTAAAAGTTCCTTATAAACGTAACAAGTTTACTAGCCCTTGACTTGAAACTTCATAAAGGCTCAAAAATCTATCTTGAGGCCAAATTATGAAGTAGTAGGTTTTTCCAACGCAATAACCCTAGACTAGGTAACCCAAGTCTGTTCGAATGAAATAGTCAGTATTGCAAACTTCTTAAAACTAGGCTTGAATATACACCAAAACAATAAAGACCTCTTTTACTTTGAAACCACCCTCTTGTATTCCAAACATTCTTCAATGCTAACTGGTTCGATATGAAAATCGAAAGCAACTTGAGAGAGAGTTATATGCAGTTCTGACCTAACAAAAGCTTAATTCATTTGTTTGTCCACATATCCAATCGAATTCATACAACAACATCGAATTAGCATCTCAAGCATAAATCACCTAAATTGATTCGAATCGATGCTAAACATATATAACCCACTTTGAATTAACAGCTCAAGCATGATTCACCTAAATTGATTCGAATCGAAGCTAAACATATATAACTCACT
>JACYFF010031956.1:69690540-69707489 GCA_017589665.1 Selenicereus undatus | reverse complement strand
TATATATACACACACACACATACATGTATGTATACATATACATACATGCTTACATACATACATACATTGAGGAGATGAAGCATAAAGAGCGTGACCCCATATTAAAACAACTGAATAAGCATAAAGCAGATGTTGCTACCTGGAAGCTTGTAGCAGCCTCCCAGAAGCAGAGACAACTTTTAGTGAATTAACTAAGCATGATTGACTTGCCATACATGAAGCATAATAACCTTTGCCAATGAGGATGTCGCACCAAGAGGTTCGGTGTGTAAGAATGCATTATACCTTACTATCACTTGTCTTCATCAGTACGTACCTCTTGCTTTGGTCGATAATGGATCAGCTGCAAATAGACCTGGCAAAACTGACCCGAGACCCGAAACCCGACCCGAATGACCCAGATCCATACCCGACCCGACGCCCAAAATATGTTCACCCGAAAGTGGACCCGAAATCCAAATTGACCCAACCCGAACCATACCCGACCCGAAATTTTCAACAAAGTTGCTTGTTTTGGCATGACGAGCGTATTTCACCAAAAATTTGTTGACCCGAAATCGATCCGACCCGAACCAAACCCGACCCAAACCGTAACGACCCAAAATGTCACTTGACCCGAACATGACCCGACCCGAACATAAACCGACCCGTACCCGAACCGAATGACACATTTTCGAGGTCTAGCTGCAAACATATGTCACCAGAGAATTGCAAGAAGATTGGGAATAAAAGAATATCGGTTATGGAGACCTACTACTCAGTTAAGGGTTTATGATAACTCGAAAAGGCAGGTTCTGGCACTATTCTCCTTCCTATTGATGTATGTCCGATTTGAAGAATGCGGAATTCTAACTTTTGGTTATTTCGGTGATGCGGAGCGAACCATGATCGAAATTTCCTCTAAGGTAAAACCATGGTCCAAATAAAAACAATAATGACCTTTGAAAGTAGGACTCAAAGTCTCGAAGCTCCAAGGTTGTTATTGATCTGGGCCCTTTAAGATCACAAGTAAGATAGGAAAAGGGAGGATAGGAAAATTAATAGCCCTAACTACGGAGATTAGGTACTATATTCCTCCCAAAACCACCTCATGAGCTCATTTTCAGTTTCTGGATAGAATACTTCATCTTACATCTAGCTCCGTTTTGACCAAGCAGTTGGGCTCCACTTGTTGTAAAATTATACATGGATGGAAATCCCCATAAGTGTATTTTCCAATAAGCCTTGAATCATGTTTAAACTCCAAGTACTGAGAAAGTTATGGACTTTTAACCGAGCAAGGGGTTGGTCCAGGACTAGCAAATTCACGGTTTTGACTATGGGCTTAATTAAGGACGATGAAACTGTGATCTTGGAGATTAACTAACATAGGGTGATTTTACACACACCAAGGAAGATTTGCAAGTGGTGGCACCTCCAATGGTGGACTAGATCCTTCTCAAAACTCTCTAGAAGATGGATGATGAATCCTAAAAAATACAGCTCTGCTTGATTATAATTATCTTACCATTTGATTTATTTTTCTAGAATATTTTGTAAGCCCCTGTTGGCGTACTCGTCCCACTGATGCCCCAACTAATCCAACTCTAATTGGGTGTTTATAGACCCAATTACCTCTAGGAAAATACAAACTTGTTGAATGATATGAGAGCTTGAAACTTGATGCTTTTTCTCAAAATCTCAAATTCTTTATGTCACTAAGGAAGGTGGTGATTTAAGTTCATCCCTTTAATCTAATCCTTGGATTTAAGGCTTTAGAGGGTTAGAGGGTGGGATGGTTTAATCTAGGTGGTGGTTTAACCTTTAGCCTAGATATATCCCTTTGGTTTTTTTTCTTACTAGCTTTTTCAAAATCTATAAAAAATCTCTTCTACTTGACGGTTGATCTTGGCTTGAGGTTGTGATCTTGTTGGATTATCATTGTTATTTTGGGGGTTTGTAGCAATTGAGTGATATTCGTTAAACTCTTGGGCTTTCTTCCGCAATCTTAAATACTTACATGGCCAAAGGAAGTCACTTCCGCATCATTTGGTATCAGAGCTGAAAGGTTCTACAGTTGGTTGATTTCTCCTTGATAATCACCTCATTACCTACAAAAGAACCCAAAAAGAATAGCCCAAACACATCCCCTAATCCAAACACATTCCTAAACTTCACAAAAAGTAAACACAAAAATTCGGGAATTTTTCGGGACAGACGTGACCACGGTTTGATCATGGCTATGTACCGCGGGACCGTGGCAGATTTAGTTGCCTCGTGGTGTGTTGTTTTCTCCCCTACTTGCCTCTGTGGCAACCTCTACGACGTATAACACCTGTTTTCACCTTAAACCTTCTTTTCTTTTGTTTCCCCAAACCATTTTCATCTTTTTTTTCCTAATACTATGGAAGATTTGGCCATGCTTGATCTTCAAGCTCAAGTGAGAAGACTCTTAAGTCGAATAGCATAAATAAAGAAGGCCATGAAAGAGCTTCCTCGCTTTGATGGTATTAGTTTGGATCCTACCATCTATTTAAGATGGATTCATCTACTTGAAGATTATTTTGAGGCTAACAGATGTTCCCATGTAATAGCTCAACCCTAAATTATTTAATTATGTTTATTTATTTAATTACCTCATGTTCATAATTTTTTTTCTCATATTTATTTATCGCATTTATTCACCCCGGTGGGGAAAAATTTATTTGGGCCCTCACTTGGCAATTCAGATTTTATTTGTTTATTTAATTGATTAACGAAAACTTTGGAAGAATTGATAGTAGGGCCCTACAAGTTTAATCTAAGTAATTTATTTCGTTTTCCGTAACATTACAAAAATTTAATTTTGAGTTTCACAAAAACGTTATTGTTACGAAGCGTTTTATTCCTGAACCCAACTTGTTTCGGCCGATTTGAAGCCCATCAAGTTTGTTTATTAACCTAACTAATTACCATGATCAAGCTTAACCATGGTTAGCCCAAAAAGTTACTTTTCTAGTTAAAAACTCAGCCAAGATGAGTTGATTAGTGAAAAACACCCAAAACACATTTTCTCTCTCTTCTTGCTCTCGCCTACATGGCCAGCACCCCCCTGCAGTTGTGTGGTGTTTTCCAGTGAGTTTTAGGCTAACCCTTGTTACCTCCAACCCCCCCTGACATCCTAGTACCACTAACCACCATACTTCTCTTCAAAACCACTAAACATCACCTCCATCTCTACTTATCTTCAAGTAAAGTGAGTAATCTTGAACTTGATCTTGTTGGTTTTGCTTTTTACTTTAGTTCTGATTCTTGTTTTGATGTTTGTGATCTTTGATCATGCTGTTTGATAAGAAATAAGAGTTATTTTGGTGTTGATCATGGTGGAGTTGAGGTTGGATCATGCTAGGGTTAGGGTTAATCCTTTGTCATGCAAGCTTAATGTTAAAGTGTTGGATTTTGATTGTTTTATCTTTGATTTGGTCATCTTCTAACCTATTGGTGTTTATGGTGATGTTTTTGGTGATTTGAAATGAGTTGGAGTGACTCCAAGTTGGCCATAAACTAGGGTTTTGGCAAATAATGTATGGTTTGGATTAAACTAGCATTAAGCTTAGTTTATGTGTGTATTTGATTGAAAAATGATCTTTATTGGATATGATTATGAAGTGAAATTGAGTGTGGTGATTTTGTATGATGTTGGGATGGACCAAAGCTTATTTAGATGCTTTTGAGGAATGGTTTAAGTTGAGAATTTGTGTGGAAAGAGAGAGAAAAGCTAAAAAAATAGGGGCTAAAAATTTCAGGAAAATAGGACAAACATCAGGATTAAACTGGTAACGATTGGCCCATTGGAAAATTATGATTTTTGGTGGGTAGATGGTTCTGTGTGTTAGCTTTCAAATGCAATTTCAGTTTCCTTAATCGAAGGTCTGTGGAAACTGTTATGGTCGTTTTACCAAAACTGTGCAAAAAGCACCAAAACTAACATGCTTGTGTTCTGGCCTCATTTTGGTAATTCTGTTGTGGGTATCAAGCTTGATGTTCTAAATGAAATATTTTTGGGACTGCCTAAAATTTCTATATTAGGGTTTTGAGTCTCAATCAGAGGTCGGATGTCTGTGTTACAAGTCATTCTTTCTAAGCCCCTATTATGCTCTTACTTTTCTTTTACTAAATTATTAACTATGATGACAAAAATAATTACTCATTATGTGTTTCTAAAATGGAATTTTGAGTAGAATCAGGGCCTAATCTATCATTCCTTCCACTTTTGTACATAATATTATTCAGTGAACTTACATTTAAGAATTTCAGATACGTTCATTACCTGTATCTTTAGAAATCAACGTGTATTTATCAAAATTTATAATGTTTTGTTAAGTGCATCAATGGATCAGTTTAATATGTGATTCACCACCTAATTAGGGATCCTATTAGTTATCAGTTATAGAGCATTGCCCTTCAATTACTTGTGTGGCTTTAGGCCAGGTCCCCCGATTGGCTTGGCAGGTGTACACCTATCTTCTGATCGTAATAGTTACTAGGGGTTCACTATCAGATAATAATTGACAATGCAGTTTCATATTTATCTTATTCCCTGTTTTTAATTAAAAATGAATTGCAATACGAGGCCAACCAGTTTTTCCATGAACGTTCAACAATACAGGTATACATGTACTGAGCTTCGGCTCACAGTTCAAAATGTTTTCATGTTTTGTTTTAGGAAAGTGTTCGGTGAATCACCCTCAAGCAGGCAGGACGGTTGAAGATGATAGGTGAGCCAGGAAGTTTATATGGAATAGTGGTGTATTAGCGTTGAGAAGTTTATAACATCGTATTGTGATATATTTTAGTGTTAAAACTGTATATTTTATCAGAATTCTACATTTTGGTGTAATCCTTGAGATGGTTGAATGGTTTTGATGTTCGAACAGTTTCTATTTTTATCTAAATGGTTAGATTGGTTGTGATGGTGTGAATGCCTTTGATGGTAAACATTAATTATTATGCCTAAGTTTATAATGTACAAGCAAAGCCTTGTCCTTGTTGGATGGCGGTAACGCCTCATCATTTTGGTTATTATTTCTAATTGGGGAAACTAATGAAAGGAATGTAAATAGTGATTTATGTACATTTTGGGGGCATTAAAGATTTGGTATCAGAGCCAGGTTGAGATTTTCTTTGTGGAATTTGGAGTTTAGAAAAAAGAGGGTGAAAATGGTTGGTAGTGAAGGTCATTATATACTACTGGAGTGATATTAGAAGTGTAGTAACAATATTAGAAATGCAGGTTGCCTACATTTGCATGTTCTTTAATTATGGTTATGTATGCCTCTCATATATGTGTTTTCTTTGTTAGATGGACCCTTGTGACGTTAACATGATGTCGGGTGCATCTATGGATGCTCATATCGCGCTGCTGCATGCTAGTATAGAGGCTCATGTGCAGGACCCTTTCTCTGAGTTTCACAGTATTACAGCCCGTGCGCATAGACTGCTCTGGTCCTTTTCCATAGTTGATCCGTGGTTAGAGTTCAGGCTCTGTTATTATCATTTTATGATAACAGGGAACCCAGGTTAGGACGGGCCTAGGTTTCTAGCTGAGGGGACTTGGACCAATATCACTACAGAGTTGTTGAGGGAGGAGTGTGAGTAGAGGATGATTACCATGGAGACTCTTCAGCATGTCTTTCTGTTACATCAGGCACATCCCCCGCCTACAGCCCGAGCACCAGCATAGGGACCACCCTTCTTGCTCGCACCAGGTACCCCACTGATGCCTAACAGTCCTGGAGAGGCTTATGTGGTGATAGACCTCCCTGATACACTAGAGATAGTGGTGGTTAGTTCTGAGGATGGGGGTCATCTAGAGGAGGAAGATGATCCCGAGGAGGATCAGGACATTGAAGAGGTGGTGGTGGAGCAACAGTGGGATCAGGAAATTGACGAGATGATAGTGGAGCAATAGGTTGAGCAGGAGGTTGGTGATGCCGAGTCAAAGGCATCGACTAGCAGCTTCGATTCAGGCTAAGAGCCTGATAATGAGGCCGACCCAGATTACGATCCGTCTAGGGATCGTTAGGTTGTTTTAGGATTGCACCTGAGTGGGGTACATTTTAAACCCTGTATGTATATGTGGTATAGTCGGATTGGATAGTTGTATTTTGTGTAGCATATGATATTGTATGTAGTTAGTCTAATCCTCTCCGACCGTGATGACATGGTCTATATCTCTTTTTGGTCATGTGACGGATCTAGTGTCTTGGGGCTAGTTAGTGTTTTGGGTTGAGGTAGGAGTCAACACTGACTTTGCCTAGTCAGTTAGATATGACATGTTTTGCTGATCATGTACATAAACAGGCAGTTATGTATGTAAATAACAGTTATGAAATGATATAATGAAGATTTTAGTTTGTTTTCAATAATCTTTGAGTTATATTAAATGTATTTATTGGGCATGCTTATCTTATATGCTTGGGTATTCCAGTGATTGAATTGTTTCGTTTAATGTATGATCAGAATATCCGAATCAGTGCACAACAATGCAGAGGTTCATATAAAGGAAATTTCGGATCATGGCCAGGGTTCGGGTGATCAAGCCTCCCATCATGTGCCACCAAATTTTGGCCAAATGCCACCAATTTCTTCTGAGTTAGCTAACAACATTGGGGACCTGAGCTACTGGTTGGCCTTAGTAGCTGAACTAATAAAGCAATTCCCTAAGTGCCTACTGAAACCCCTCCTAAAGACGATAAATTAGCAGAAAGGGTAGCACGATGCAACAAGACCCTAAAGTGTATGATGGAACATATGATCCAGCAGTATTGGAGGAATGGGTAAGGGGAATGCAGAAAATCTTTACAGTGGCAGAAGTGCCAGAAGAAAAAGAAGCAAACATTGGGACATGTTATTTGACTGGTGAAGCTAATATTTGATGGAATACAGTTAAGGATAAGCTTGTAGGGTCTGAATTCACCTGGAGTAAATTCTTGAGTGAGTTGAGGCAAACTTTTACCCAGTTATGGTCCAAAGGAAAAAGAGAAAGAGTTTATGGAGCTAAACATGAGTGGCACCATGACTATGATACAATACGCCGGTAAGTTCACAGAATTATCCAGGTTTGTTCCTGAGTTTGTGTCATCTGAAAGGTTGAAGATGAAAAGGTTTGAAGAGGGTTTGGCCTTCTATATTTGGAATCAGTTCGCTGGACAACCAATTTTGACTTACCAAGAACTATATGAGCAAGCAGCTGAAGTAGAGCAAGTAAAGACAGAGTTGAGAGCACTAAATCCAATCAACCAAAAGAGAAAGGGGTTTGAGCAAGAAACTCTGAGTGAGAGTGTGAACCAGAAGAAACCTTCTCTTGCTGTTCCCAAGAGCCGTCCTGTAGGCTCGACAGCGCCCTGTGCAAAATGCAGAAGAAAAAATCACTCCACCCATGAATGTTGAGTAGGAACTAATAAGTGCATGTGGTGTGGAAGCCCTGAACACTTTATTGCGGCATGCCCCTGACGGTTGAAGGTTGTAGATAAAGGGGCAGCAAAACCCTTGGCCCCACCTCCCCAAGGGGCCCCATCACCAACGCATGTAGCATTAGGACGACCATATATAATGAGCAAGAAGGAAGCTGCTACCTCTGGTATAGTAGTCACTAGAACTCTCTTTTTAAATTCAAAGCCATTTTGTGTGTTATTGGATTCGGGTGCTACTTATTCATTTATATCCACCCGATCTTCCATGCAATTGAACCTGGAGGATAGGATGATAGAAACCAATTACAGGATCAAGCTACCCAATTATTGTGTGGTTGAATGCCCTATCTCCTATAAACTTGTTCCCATTATCATTAGTGCAACCACCTTCCCTGGGGATTTGATTCAATTTCATTTGTTTGATTTTGACATCATTTTAGGAATGAATTGGTTACACACCTATGGAGCTAAGATTGAATGTGAGGATCTTAAGGTTATTTTAAAGGTTGAAAAGGGGAGGAAAGTGTGTTTCTATGGGTAGAGAGAGAAAGAGTCTTGTTCCTTGATTTCTGCTATGAAACCATGTAAACTGTTACATCAAGGGTGTATTAGATATTGGTGTTATGCTATTGACACCTAATTAAAGGAAGAGAAAGATGAAAATATTCATGTAGTTTTTGAATTTGAGGATGTTTTCCCTAAAGAGTTTCCAAGATTACCCCCGCAGAGAGAAATTGATTTTAGAATTGAATTAATCCTTGATGCCCAACCTATTTCCAAAGCCCCATATCGTATGACCCCAACTGAGCTTAAGCAACTGAAGCTTTAATTAGATGAGCTGTTGCAGAAGGGCTTTATTAGGCCAAGTGTGTCCCCGTGGGGTGTCCTAGTGTTGTTCGTAAAGAAAAAGGATGGAACTTTAAGACTGTGTATTGACTACAGTGAGTTGAACAAGATCACCATCAAAAATAAATATCCTTTGCCTCGAATAGATGACTTGTTTGATCAATTGCAAGAAGCAGGAGTCTTCTCGAAGATTGATTTAAGGTCAGGGCACCACCAACTTAGGATTAAACCTGAAGACATTCCCAAGACTGTGTTTAGGACTAGGTATGGTCACTATGAGTTTACAGTGATGCCATTTGGCCTCACCAATGCTCCCGCAGCCTTCATAGATCTTATGAACAGAGTCTTCAGACCCTACTTAGACAAGTTTGTGGTGGTGAGCATAGATAACATTCTTATCTATTCTAAGGGTAGAGATGAACA
The DNA here is from genome assembly GCA_017589665.1 of Selenicereus undatus. Lineage (NCBI taxonomy): Eukaryota > Viridiplantae > Streptophyta > Magnoliopsida > Caryophyllales > Cactaceae > Selenicereus > Selenicereus undatus. The sequence goes on along the minus strand of JACYFF010031956.1, from coordinate 69,698,787 downwards.
TGTTCATCATTTAAGGATGGTGTTACAAACCTTGAAGGAGCATCAACTTTATGGCAAATTAAAGAAGTGTGAGTTTTGGTTGGAAAAAGTGATGTTTTTGGGTCATGTGGCTACAAAAGAAGGAATCAAAGTTGACCCCCAGAAGGTGAAGGCAATCACAGAATGTTCAAGGCCTACTAACATCACTGAGATTAGAAGCTTTATGGGTTTAACAGGCTATTATCGAAGGTTCGTTAAGCACTTTTCGAAAATAGCCTTATCCCTAACCAATCTGCTGAAGAAAGCGAATAAATTTGAGTGGACAGAGAAGTTTGAAAGAGCCTTTCAGGAGTTAAGGCATCGATTAGCTACCACCCCAATCCCAACGCTACCAGTGGAAGGTAAGGAGTATACCATCTATAGTGATGCTTCAAAGAATGCTTTGGGGTGTGTTATGATGCAGGAAGATACGGTGGTAGCTTATGCCTCTCGACAGCTCAAGCCCTATAAGAAAAACTATCCTACCTATGAGTTAGAGTTAGCAGTCGTGGTCTTTGTGCCGAAAATTTGGAGACATTCCTTATATAAAGTACCATACAAGATTTATACTGACCATCAAAGTTTGAAGTATATCTTCATCCAGAAGGAGCTCAACTTGAGGCAACGACGTTGGCTTGAGCTGCTTAAGGATTATGATTTACACATTCAATATCATCCAGGAAAAACAAATGTTGCAGCAGATGCCCTGAGTAGGATAGCACAACATAGCTCAAATACTGTGGTGATAACTCAGTTGAGTCTCTTGAAAGAGCTTGAGGAGTTAGGAATTCAACTAGTGTCCCATGGGCAGGCCCATGTTCAATTATCAGCACCTACCTTACAGCCTTCCATAGTGGAGGAAATTCGAGTGAGCCAAGAAAGTGATGCTGAACTCCAAAGAATAAAGCAAAATTTAGAAAAAGGAAAGTCTCCAGGGTTTGTAGTACATAAGAATGGGACCCTACAATTCCAGAATCGCCTATGTGTACCCCGAAATGAGGAATTAAGGAAACAGATCCTAGAGGAGGCTCAAAATACTCGCTACTCAATGCATCCAGGAGGCACCTAGATGTGCAGAGATTTAAGGCAATACTTCTGGTAGAATAATATGAAAAAGGAGGTTGCAGAATACGTAGACAAGTGTCTGACCTGCCAGAAAGTTAAAGCAGAGCATCAGCGTCCCGTGGGCCAATTGCAACCCCTAGGAATTCCCACTTGGAAGTAGGGTTCGATCTCAATGGACTTTGTTATGGTTTTACCCCTTTCTTCCTCGAAGAAGAATGCTATCTGGGTTATAGTCGATCGACTTACCATGTCAACCCATTTGCTGCCAATCAAAGATACATGGGGAGTTGAAAAACTAGCCCAGTTGTATGTTAAAGAGATAGTTCGACCACACAGAATCCCTTTAGATATAGTATCAGATAAAGATTAAAGATTCCAAGCCCTTTTTTGGTAAGCACTTCAAAAGGCCTTTGGGACCAAATTAAACTTTAGCAGCTCTTATCACCCTGAGACAGATGAGCAAACTGAAAGATTGAATCAAATTCTAGAGTACATGTTAAGAGCTTGTGTATTGGAGTTCCAAGGGAAGTGGGAAGACGATTTACCTTTGGTGGAGTTTTCTTATAACAATAGCTACCAGTCCACCATCAGAATGACCCCCGTTTGAGGTTTTATATATAGGAAAGTGCAGAACCCCACTCTGTCGGAGTGACTTGGATGAGCCATTGATTACAGGCCCTGAAATGATCCAGGAAACCATAGAAACAATAAGAAGGATTCGGGAGCACATTAGGGTTGCCCAGAGTCGGCAAAAGAGTCATACAGACAAGAGAATGAGGTCTTTGGAGTTTCAAGTAGGCGATAAAGTTTTCCTGAAAGTATCGCCAACTAAGGGTATCAAGAGGTTAGAGGTACGAGGCAAATTGAGTCCAAGGTATATTGGACCTTATGAAATCATTGAAAGTTAAGTCCCGTAGCATATCGACTGGATCTGCCGGTAGAACTAGAACACATGCATAATGTGTTTCACATCTCTCAGCTTAGAAAGTATACCCCAGATCCAAACCACACCACTCTATCTGAACCTATTGAAATCACTACGGATTTAATATATGAAGAACAACCAATCCAAATACTAAATTGTAGGATTAAGCAGTTGTGCAACAAGCAGATACCTCTAGTCAAAGTGCTATGGCCAAATCATACCTCCCAAGAAGCTACTTGGGAGACTGAAGAGGAAATGAAAGCCAAAGACCCACAATTATTTGAGGTCATCTTGCATTACATGGTAAAGTCATAAGTTTCAAGGGCGAAAGTCTTTAAGGGGGGAAGGATGCAATAGCCCAACCCTAAATTGTTTAATTTTTTTTATTTATTTAATTACGTCCTGCTCATGATTTTTTTCTCATATTTATTTATCGCATTTATTCATCCCGGTGGGGAAACATTTATTTGGGCCCTTACTTGGCAATTCAGATTTTATTTGTTTATTTAATTGATTAATGAAAACTTTGAAAGAATTGATAGTAGGCCCTAATAACTTTAATCTAAGTAATTTATTTTGTTTTCCGTAACATTGCAAAAATTTAATTTTGAGTTTCGCAAAAATGTGATCGTTACGAAGCATTTTATTCCTGAACCCAACTTATTTCGGTCGATTTGAAGCCCAACAAGTTTGCTTATTAACCTAACTAATTACCACGATTAAGCTTAACCATGGTTAGCCCAAAAAGTTACTTTTCTAGTTAAAAACTCAACCAAGATGAGTTAATTAGTCAAAAACACAACTCAACCCAAAACACATTTTCTCTTTCTCCTTTGTCTCTCCTACACAATCAGCACCCCCTGCAGCTGTGTGGTGTTTTCCGGCGAGTTTCCGGCCAACCCTTGTTATCTCTGACCCCCCCTGACATCCTAGTACCACTAGCCACTATTCTCCATCATCAAAACCACTAAACATCACCTCCATCTCTATTTATCTTCAAGCAAAGTGAGTAATCTTGCACTTGATCTTGTTGGTTTTGCTTTTTACTTTAGTTTTGATTCTTGTTTTGATGTTTGTGATCTTTGATCATGATGTTTTGATAAGAAATAAGAGTTATTTTGGTGTTGATCATGGTGGAGTTGACATTGGATCATGCTAGGGTTAATCCTTAGTCATGCAAACTTAATGTTAAAGTGTTGGATTTTGATTGTTTTATATTTGATTTGGTCATCTTCTAACCTATGGGTGTTTACGATGATGTTTTTGGTGATTTGAAATAAGGTGGAGTAAGTCCAAGTTGGCCATAAATTAGGATTTTGGCAAGTAATGTATGGTTTGGACTAAACTAGCATTAAGCTTGGTTTATGTGTGTATTTGATTGAAAAATGATCTTTACTGGATATGATTATGAAGTGAAATTGAGTGTGGTGATTTTGTATGATGTTGGGATGGACCAAAGCTTATTTACATGCTTTTAAGGAATGGTTTAAGTTGAGGATTTGTGTGAAAAGAGAAGAAAAGCTAAAATAGTGAGGGCTGAAAATCTCAGGAAAATGGGATAGAATTTGGGATTAAACTGGTAATGATCGGCCCATTGACAAATTATGATTTTTGGTGGATAGATAGTTCAATGTGCTAGCTTTCAAATTCTTTCTAGATCTCCTTAATTTGAGGTTCGTGGAAAGAGCTATGGTTGTTTTACCAAACCTGTGCAGAATTGACCAAAACTGACATACTTGTTTTCTAGCCCCATTTTGGGAATTCTATCGTGGGAATCAAGCTTGGTATTCTAAAAAAAAAGATTTTTTAGACTACCTAAGTTTTGTAGATTGGGGTTTTGAGTCTCAATTAGAGGTCAGATGACTACGTTACGAGTTATTCTTTCTAAGCCCCTGTTCTGCTCTTGCTTTTCTTTTACTAAATTATTAACTATGATGATAAAAATAATTGCTAATTATGCATTTTTAAAATGGAATTTTGAGTAGAATAAGGGCCTCATCTATCATTCCTTCTACTTTTGTGCACAATATTATTCAGTGAGCTTACATTTAAAAATTCCAGGCACGTTTATTGCCTGTATCTTTAGAAATCAACACGTACTTATCAAAATTGATAATGTTTTGGTAAGTACATCAATGGATCATTTTAATCAATTATTTAACACATAATTAGTGACCCCATCAGTTATCAGCTACAGGGCATTGCCCTTCAGTTACCTGCGCGGCTTCAGGCCAGGTCCCCCAATCGGTTTAGCAGGTGTACATCTATCTTCAAATCGTAACAGTTACTAAGGGTTCACTATTAGATAATAATTGACAATGAAGTTTCATATTTATCTCATTCCCTATTTTTAATTAAAAATGAATTGCAATACGGGCCCAACCAGTTTTTCCATGAACGTTTAACAATACAGGAATGTATATACTGAGCTTCGGCTTACAGTTCGAAATGTTTTAATGTTTTGTTTTAGGAAAGTGTTCAGTGAATCGTCCTCAGGCGGGCAGGACAGCTGAAGATGATAAGTGACCCAAGAAGTCTATATGGAATGATGGTGTATTAGCGTTGAGATGTTTATAACACTGTATTATGATATATTTTGGTGTTGAAACTGTATATTTTGTCAGAATTTTATATTTTGTTGTAATCTTTGAGATAGTTGAATGGTTTTGATGTTAGAATAGTTTCTATTTTTATCTAAATGGTCAGATTTGTTGTGATGGTGTGAGTGCCCTTTGATGGTAAACAATGATTACTATGGCTAAGTTTATCATGTACAAGCAAAGCCTTGTCCTTGTTGGATGGCGGTAACGCCTGATTATTTGGGTTATTATTTATAATTGGGAAAATTAATGAAAGGAACACAAACAGTGATTTATGTACATTTGGGGCCATTACATCCCATGAAGAGAGTTTCTTGATAGCTACTTAAAAACTTCGAGGTTATGCCTACTATTGGTTTAAATGCCTTAGAGGAAGAGAGCTCTTCAAGGCAAGCCCAAAATTAAGACTTGGAGTAAGCTTAAGTCACACATGGATGTAAGATTCAACCTATATCAACTTATTGAAGAAGAACTCTTGGAAGAAAAATCAAATCAAATGTTCTCCAAGAGAAGATATTGGTTCAAGATGAAAATGCGCCTATTTTGGGTTTTGATGAAGCAAGAGAAAATTTGACCATGGATGAGAGCTCCTTACAGTTTCCATTAAAATGAATCTACTCTTGTTCCTTCTTTCAAAAAAATTATAGAGGTTCAAGTTCAAGTTTAAGAAGAAGAAGGGCCTACCAAGGTTTAAGAAAAGGCCAAGGAAGAAAATGAGATCCTTTCGGATCTTGAACATAAAGAAGTTGAATCAAAACCTAACTTAGAGGTTATACTACCTATTATCCCTCAAACTCACTCTTATCCTCTCCATTTCCCCAATTTGAGAATTGAGGTAAAGATCACTAAAGAAGCTCTACATTCATCTAAAATGAGAAACTTGAGGAATAAGGCTATATAGAATATGTTTTTCATGGGTGCTTAATATCTATGTCTTAGGAGACCATTGAAATTTGGCCGTAAGATTGTTTTTCATAAGGGATGCAACTTCCATGACCAAACTCCTACTCTCATTCTTCTAAATCCTCTTCAACCTCCAACCTCACAAAAATTAAAACTTCATAAAGAAACCACTTTCCCTTTCAAACCAAATGTGAAACTCACACCCTCGTTGGCACAAAGATCATTTGACTCCTTTCCCCTCAAAAGTGAGTCTCCACAAGTCAAGGTTGTGAATGATAGGAGAATTCTTTTTGAGATGAGTTGTGATTAGTATATTGAAATTTTGAATAGGCTCATAAATGTTGGAAACATATTTTATCTCATTGGAGTGTCTCCTAAATCCTTCAATAATTCACATATGTTCAAGAAGAGTGGTACTCTTAGCACAATGAGTTTTCTCAAACTTAATGGGTGCAACAAATTATCAAGAAAGGTGTACTTGGATTACAAATGCAAGTAATTGAGGTCAAATCCTCTTCAAAGGGGAGAGGTTGATGTGAAGCAAACCACGATCGGAATTTCCTATAAGCTAAAACCGTGGTCCAACTAAGAACAATGATGCCCTTTGAAAGTAGGAGTCAAAGTGTTAAAGCTCCAAGGTGATCACACTACCGCAAGCTCACGGATAGTCATAGTATAGATAAAAGATATCGTTTCTCAGGGACTAATTGTAACTTACTGAGTCTTGCCTATCAGAATGTGCTAAGTAAAATTTTGGTTCAAGTGGATTCGATTTAACAATAGCAAATAAACTTTTCTAAATCAATAAGGGAAAAAAAGGTCTAAGAATTCTCATAGTTGTGAAAGGAAATTGGATCGAAAATAATGAACATATGCTTTCTTCTAATTGGTTAAATTCGAGGAATTGTAATCTCTTCAAAAACTCAGTTTATTCTTTTGAAATCAACTAAATTTGCCTATACTAAGCCAAAGTCGTTCTTTCAAACTAGTTTGACTTAATTCAAGTTTAATGTCTTCGATTGCTTATTAGCCCTCCTAACATGCAAATCTCTCTTTTGAGATGAAGTTACGTTAGGTCTAATCAAGCAGTCCAACAACCAAATGTCACATCTCATTTTTTCACTCGATTGTGTAAAGAGTGCAAGCAAATTTCGGCCAAAAATCAACTCACAACAATCCAAACACTTGACAAAACAAAATCAAACTAATCACGAAAATAAGCACAATTGTGTAGATTAAAACATGATCCAACAACACTTCCACAAACTACTAAATCCCTAGACTAAAGAAAATTACTCAGACATGATAAAATATTGACAAACTAACCAACGATTGGTGAAATCTGAGCAAGAAGGGGATTGACTGAGATGGCCTTCAACCAAGAGCTTCAAAACTGCATCAAGAACAAAGTTTCACACTAACACAATAACCAAACTAAAAACTACAAAATTAGAGAAGGAAACTAAAGCACTAATCTACACTACTCTATACTTTTGCTTTGCTTGATCTTACATGCTCTATACTGCTTGCAGAACGTCGCTTTTTATAGAGAGGCTCAGTCGATCTCAGCCACACAGCTGAGGGAAAATGAGGAGGCAACAGTTACAAGCTCACCACGGTCCAACCATGGTCTATGCTGGAACTGAATTTTTGCTCATTCTTTACTCTAAGGGCGTGGCATAATATGGATGACCGTGGGAGAGGTTAAAAAATAGCCATTTATGGTCAAATGTTGAGTAAAAAGGCTAAAAATCCTATAAAACACATCAAACAACTATACCCAAGTATAAATCGAGAATAAGAGAGTAAATAACAACTTAAAGCACAATATTCTCCTAAAAGCGACACAAAATAGTCCTAAAATGATATACATATTAAGCACTTATCACAAGGTTATTATTGATTTAGCAAATTTAAGATAACAAGTAAGATAGGAAAACGGAGGTTAGACAAATTTGTAGCCCTAAATAAGGAGATTAGCTACTCTATTCCTCCTAAAACCACCTCATTAGCTCATTTTCAGTTTTTGGCCAGAACATTTAACCTTATGTCTGGCTCCATTTTGACCAAGCAATCGGGCTCCAATTGTTATAAATTATAAATTAATGGAAATCCCTAGAATTATATTTTCCAAGCCTTGGATCACATTTAAACTCCAAGTATTGAGAAAGTTATTAACTGTTAAGCAAGCAAGGGTCGGTCCAGGACTGGAAAATGCACGGTTCTGATTATGGGCTTAATTAAGGAGGATACAGCTGTGATCTTGGAAATTAATCAGCATGGGGTGATTCTATACACACTAAGGAGGATTTTCCAAGTGGTAGCCCCTCCATTAGGGGAGTGGATCCTTCTTAAAGTTCTTTAAAAGATGGAGGACGAATCCTAAAAAATGCAACTCATCTTGATTGTAATTATCTTAGCATCTTGAGTTATTTTTCCAGGATATTTTATAAGCCCCCTGTTGGCTCACTTCCACACTAATGTAACAACTAATCCTCCTGCAATAGGGTATTTATAGACCTAATTACCTCTATGAAAATATAAACATGTTGAATGATATGAGAGCTTGAAGCTTGGTGCTTTTTCTCAAAATCTCAAATTCTTTATCTCTTTAAGGAGGGTGGTGATTTGAGTTCATCCCTTTAATCTAATTGCGACACCTCGAAATTTCCAATTCCTTTTATTTACTAATTGTTGAGTGATTTTTTTTGAGGTGAAAAATTAAACTAAATTAAA
>JACYFF010031956.1:69648731-69690530 GCA_017589665.1 Selenicereus undatus | reverse complement strand
AATTGGTGAAAAAGTACCTTAAAAATATCATATTTTTGGCTCAAACACTAATATTAACCTACATGGCAGCGAAAAAGTCTAAGAGGTGTTGTCGTCCTATTCCTTGTTAAGGAATAAAGGCTAAGTATTGCATAAAACCTCTAATGAGTAACATAATACCAAATTCAAAACACAATCTCAAATCTTGTTTACAAAACATCAAATTGTCCATATTTAAACAATATTTATCTTAAAACACAACCAATCTAAGCCTTATTCATCATGACTAGGATTCTTAGGAGTTCCGTCCTCGCTCTAAACTAAAGTCCCTTCCCTATGCTAATGAACTTCACCTGAAAACGAAACATTTTAAAAGAATGAGATAAACTAAGTAACGACTACCTCCAACTGTCAAAACACAAACACAAATTCATTTCAAACCATTTTAGGGGTGGGGAAGACACAGGCAGCTCCACTATATCATCAAAGAGACTCTACTACTCTTAGCACCAGTCATACACCCGTCTCAGTCACACTCATTTAGTTTTAAGGATAAAAGGGGCGAGCGACCTCAACAGGTCTCATGGCCTGTATTTGGTTTTAATGCAGCCGCTTAACCATATCGTGGCCTACCGTTAATTTGGATGGTTACCACTAACCTGACCCATGTCCACCCACAAGGTGGCACGTGGCCGCTAACCATGCATGCACTTTACCCGGGAGAGGCTAATGGCCTTCAAATAAGCAGGAGTAAAACTCCCTATTCTCGCCTAATCATTTTCTTAATTCTTACCCTTACAAATAGGCTCGGTCTTTAATTAGGGCATTGCCCATCTTGGCTTATCATGGTCCAAAAGAGTGTCACTAGTACTGTCACAATAAAACATCAAAGATGACACATGCAAATTTCCAATCTTCAGAACAACGTCAATAAAACTTAGGAGTCCCATTACCCATTTATCTAGGAAAATACCCCAAACATTAATTCAAATAAATTTTTGTAATTCACTCACAAGACATATTTTTAAGAGATATTTGGGGGAGTTAGGGCATGATTGTTACCTGTTAGAACACGTCACCTAAGCTTGAGCTCGGAATGCTAATTCGGGCCTATACAATTTCCTAAAATAGTTTCTGTTAGTATTAAATCCTTAACTCGACTTCAAGCACTTCAAAATATATCCCAATAAATTCTCTAGACCTCCTTTTATACCCAACTATCGATTTAGGCCCTCAATTATATTTTTTGGGTACTTCCAACACACTTGCTCCGCTGTGCACTTCTAGATTACAAACATATTACAAGCCAAAATTCCAATGCCCATAACTTTCACTCCCGATGTTAGAGTTTTAAGATCTAGCCCGTTCTAAAAAGGCCAGTTGCGAACAACAACTTTTCTTTTATGGCTATTAGCAGATTCTAGGCCTCACAAGCTCGAAATTAATCAAAACCCTAAAATCACCCAGTGACTGTCATGATTACGCAGTCATCGTACAATGGCTATAACTCAGCGGTTTTAGCTCCAATTTATAAAATTCAAAATTTTCCAATCAGAGGACACATAGATCTATCATCGTTAATGTTTTTACAATTTTTGGACAACCCAATAATTACCAGCAAATTCATGAAGTCAGATTATGTTTTGGGTGTAAAGAACAGTGGTTGTATCATAACCTTTAAACTTGAGTTCATTCAATTTCGACTTGAACCCTTCCCCAAACATGCATACAATGTTTTCATCCATAATGCTACTACTCCTAATCATCAAAACAATCCAAGCCATAGAAAGAATGAATCTTTTACCTTAAAACGAATAGTAGAGAGAAAGAGGGGACTTTAGGGTGTATTAACTCTCTAACTAAGTTCTCCACTCTGAAGTTTATAGAATAGCATGAAAAACAATAGGATTTAATGCCAAAATATAGAGATTTTATGAAGAAATTTCAATAAAAAACTAGTATGCTTGGGTAGGATTTGCGTTAATCTTCATAACTTACCAAGGGAGAGTGAGAGAATGGGAGGGAGGGCGGCTGGTGGTTGGGGTGGCTGGCAGTGGGCAAGGCAGCGCACAGCTGAAGAGTGGGAGAGAGAGAGGGAGAGTCGGGGGTGTCGTAAGAGAGGAGAACGGGAGAGGAAGAGAGAGGTGTGGGCTAGTTTTCTTATGAGGCAAGTGAAGAGAAGAGAAAATTTAAATACTAGGGTTTTGCCCCTTGCTCTTTTATTTTTTTCGAAACAAATTTCTAAATTTTTTGGAAATAGAAAATTGAGAGAATAATGTTCCTATGGCTTGGACCACTTGACTAACATCCAGACTATAGCACTAAATTTCCTAGGAATTAAACCCATACGAGCTCAAGCATTCTAAGTTAGTCAAATTCATAATGTATAAATAATAAAAAATAATCCTAAATAAATAAAATACTTTTTCGGGGTTTCACATTCTACCCCCTTAAAGGAAGTTTCATTCTCGAAACTTCACACGCATCGGATTAATCGAATAAGTGAGGGTATTTGGATCACATTCTTGCTCTGGTTCCCATGTGGCTTTCGATATTTCATGATCTGCCTAGAGAACTTTCACTAGAGGCACTATCTTCCGACGGAGTTATTTTCCTTATCGATCTAAGATGCGAATCGGCTGCTCCTCATAAGACAAATCTTCTAGCAATTGTACGGGATCTGGTGTAATGACATGGGATGGGTTAGGGACATACTTGCGTAGCTGTGATATATGGAAGACGTTGTGCATGCTAGGTAGTTATGTTAGTAGCTCTAGATAATATGCTAGTTCCCCGACACATTGAGTAATCCGATACGGCCCGATGTATCCAGGACTAAGCTTGCCCATCATACGAAGCTCATGGTGCCCTTCGTTGGAGACACTCGAAGGAAAAATCGGTCTCCTACCTTAAACTCTAAAGGTCTGTGCCTTCAATCCGCATAGCTCTTCTGTCAGCACTGGCCCACTTTCGTTCGTTCTTGGATTACTCTGACTTTCTGGGTAGTTACCTAGATTAGCTCAGGTCCAATGGTCAGCGCATCGTCAATGTTCTGCCAGCACAATGGGGTTCTATATCATTAACCATACAATGCCATATAACCATCTTGATGCTGGAATGATAATTCTTGTTGTAAGATAACATGATCATCGCCAACTACTCATCCCAAGCTTGTTTGAAATCTACTGTCCGTGGTCGTAGCATATCCTCCATCGTTTGGATCGTCCATTCAGTTTGACCATCTGTCGCTGGGTAGAAGGCTGTACTGAAATATAACAGCTTGCTAAATGGCTCCTGTAGCTTCTGCTAGAATACAGATTGGAATCTAGTGTCCCAATCTGAAACTATAGAACTCGGCACCCTATGTAATCGGATTATCTCCTCTAGATAGGTACAGGCCAACTTATCTAAGGTCAATGTGTTCCTCATGGCTACGAAGTGAGCTGTCTTCATGAGTCGATCCACGATGACCCAAATCGCGTTGTTCTTCCTCTGGGTTGGTGGTAGACCCACTACAAAGTCCATGGAAACTGAGTCCCATTTCCACTCGAGAATCTCCAATGGCTGTAAGAGTCCAGCGGGTCTTTGGTATTCCGCCTTCACTCATTGAGACATTAAACATTTTGCCACATAGCATGCCACCTCTTATTTCAGGTCGCTCCACCAAAAATTCACTTCAAGTCCTAGTACAACTTGTTCCCACCAGGGTGAACAGAGTATGGGGTGTTGCGCTCTTCATAAAAAATTTTCTTCTTTAGTTCCTCTATGACAGGGACACATAAGCAGTTCCAAAACCTTAGCATCCCATCTTCGTGAATCATGAAGCCAGGTGCCTTTCCTACTAACACCTTAGTTCTGATCCTATCTAACTGTGGGTTAGTGCCCTGAGCTGCCCAAATTTCCTCAATGAGGGTAGGTTGCACCTCCGTGGTATAAAGCATAGGTTTGATCTTCCTCGTCACCACATTGATCTCCAATTTCTTAAATTCTTCGTACAACTGCCTGGGTAGTGCCATCAAGCCGTTAAGGGTTAGGTATGGTCTACGATTTAACGCATTACCTACCCCATTTGCCTTTCCTGGGTGGTAGGGAAAGTTTATGTCATAATCTTTAAGGAATTCCAACCATCTCATTTGCCTTAAGTTCAGGTCCTTTTGTGAAAATAAATATTTTGGACTTTGGTGGTTAGTGAAAATCTCATAGTGCACCTCGTAGATGTAGTGTCTTCAAATTTTTAGTCTGAACGCTACTGCTGCTAGCTCTAGGTCGTGAGTTGGATAGTTTCACTCAAGAGTCTTTAGTTGCCGTAAGGCATAGGCTATGACATGATCGTCCTGCATTAGTACACACCCCAATCCATTCCTGGACAAGTCACTGTGCACCATAAAGTTCATATCATTAATAGGTAAGGCCAATATAGGTGCACTAGTTAACCTTTTCTTAAGTTCTTAAAAGGCTTCCTCACACCAATCAGTCCACTATAGTTGACAATCTTCCTCGTCAAATTAGTAAGGGGAGTGCCGATATTCAAAAAAATATGGACAAATCTACAATAGTAACCTGCCAATCCGAAGAAGCTTCTCACCTCAGTCGCATTCTTGGTTCTTGGCCACTGCATTATGGCTTCTATATTTTGAGGATCTACTGATATTCCCTCACTAGACACCACATGCCCCATGAATGTCACTTTCCCCATCCAAAGCTCACACTTCTTTAATTTTGTATACAACTCATTCTTCCTCAGCACCTCTGGAACTATCTTCAACTGATCGGTATACTCCTTCGATCTCCTTGAATAGATTAATATATCATCTATGAACGCCACTACAAATCGATCCAAGTAAGGTTTGAAGACCCTATAACCGGGTCCATAAATGCCACTGGGGCATTAGTAAGCCCAAAAGGCATCACTACAAATTCATAATATCTATATTGAGTATGGAAGGCAGTCTTGGATATATCCTCTTCCTTTATCCGAAGTTGATGGTATCTAGAGCAAAGATATTTTGAAAAAGTGGCCGCACACTTAAGCTGGTCAAGGAGGTCGTCTATTCTGGGTGAAGGGTAGCGGTTCTTAATTGTTATTTTGTTAAGCTCCATGTAATCTATACATAACCTCAGGGTCCTGTCCTTCTTACTCACGAACAATACTAGGGCTCCCCACGGGGACGTACTAGGTCGGATGTAACTCTTTTCTAACAACTCATCAAGCTAGGTCTTTAATTCCTTAAGTTCTGTTGGTGCCATCCGGTAGAGTGCTCTAGATATAGGGGTTGCCCCTGGTACTAAGTCAATGCAAAATTCCACCTCACTAAGGGGTGGCTTGCCAGGGATCTCTCAAAGAAGACATTCGAAAACTCCTCAACTGTTGGAATGTCTTGGAGGGATGGCCAAAAGGTCTCGGTGTCTAGCACATTACACGAGAATCCTTCACAACCTCGTCCCAGCAGCTTGTGGGCTTCCATCGCGGTGATAAGTCTCACCCCACTCGTTGGAACCTTCTCTTTATGAATGACTTTCTCCCCCTTAGGCCCTCTTAGGGTGATTCTTTGTTTTGGATAGTATATTTAGGCTTGGTACATCGCTAACCAGTCTATTCCCAAAATGCCACCGAAATCGGTTAGTTTGAATTTATACAAGTCCGCTAAGAACACATGTTTGTACATCTAGATAGGGCAGCCCTCGTATAGCCGATCACATTTCACGGTCTTTCCACTATGGACAGCTATAGACAACAGATGAGGTCTAAATGTCGGAATTAGCCCTAATGTCTCAACTAGCTTGACAGAAATAAAGGAATACATAGCACCGGAATCAAACAAGATATCTACAGGTTGAGTTTTGATAGAAAATGTACCGATCACTTCATTTGGAGTGTCCTTGGCTTCCACTCTGCCCATAATGTAGACTCTGTCTTTCATGTGAAGTGGTGGCTGGTTGGGGAATTTTGCCTGATTCTGTTGTGGTGCCTGGGCTTAATAGTTCGGGTTGGTCACTTGCCCACCCTTGTTCTGGTAATACTGTCGAGGTTGCTGTCCCCCAAGGCCCTGATTAGTATGAGCTTGCGGATGCGTGCAATCCCTCACTCGATGCTTAGGACTTCCACAGTAGTAGCATCTCTTATTGGCGTGACACTCTCATGCATAGTGCCTCGGCTTCCTATAGGTGTTGCACGTCTCTCTAAACTTATTGTTGGTTTATTGGCCTCCACGCATGTTGTTGTTGTTATAGTAGTAGTTCCCAGGAGGCCTCTTGTACTGGCCCTAAGAGTGAAAATTTTCTCTTTGCTCCCCCTTCCGCATATTCCCCCACTGTTCACTGTAGTATTCATTTTTCTCCTTTATTACCCTTTCCACATTCACAGCAGTGTCATACAGGTCCTCATAGGAGACATTCTGGCGCATTGACATCCTCTCGTTAAGGTTTGGGTCGAGCCCTGCCTGCAAGCAATTCATGTTCAATTTTTCATCAGCTACGAATGCAGGGGTGAAGCGAGAGAGCTCCATGAACTTGGAGTCATACTCCAATACACTCATTCTTTCTTGTTGCAGTTACATAAACTCATTCTCCTTAGCCTTCAAGAGGGACACTGCATAGAAGCGGTTCTTGATCAGCTCCTTGGATCTCCTCCAATTAAACCCAAGCTTCTACTATCTTTCCCATACGGTAGCCCACCAAAGATCAGCCTCGTCCTTAAGGTAGAATACTGCAAACCCTACCCTTTATTCCTCAGGGCATTGGAGAGCATTAAACAACTTCTCCATGCCCCGAATCCAGTCTTCAAAAGCCTTGGGTTCGAGAGCGCTATCGTAAACTAGTGGGGTATGGCTGCCGAGCCTCTTGAATATGTAGGAATTGTCCTCATTTGTCTTCTTTTCTTTGGGCCCTACCATCTTCTATAGGTGGTTATTTTGTTGTTGTAATTGCTCCAGTTGCTTCTGCAGCAGCTCCAACAGTAGTAGGTTGGTGAGATCCGTCCCAGTGGGCAGGTTAGTCTCATCCACCTGACTGGGGGCCCATTTTCGTTCCTGGGTTGGAGGGCTTCCTGTCGTTCCCTTAGGCTAGCCATGGGAATGATCAAGTTAATATGGGGCCTTAGAGTGGGATGGGGACCGCTTTGAGATTCGCCATTGTTTCTCGACATCCTAATTGGGAATTAAATCAAGTTTAATTACTCCCCTAATAGTTCACGACATATATTTCACCATAGTTTAGTAACACATCTTATATCACATTATTGTCAACAAGCAGTCACACACTATTGTTCATAGTTGCATTCACTTGCCATACTCATGTGGCCCAGTTCTGGTGTCTTATCACCACATGCCTTATACACATTCTATTAAAGCTAATAGTATTCATGCATAACTCAAGTACACAATTCTCAATTACCCATAACAAGTAGTTACATCTATGTAACTCAATGAAAATCTCAATGGATAGATTGGACATAAATATTATTTCTCACACACGTACTACCATTACATAAGCAACTCAATAAACTTTTTTAGTTCATACTTTGTTAACAAAGAAAAGAGAGAACAGTACAATCTTTAAGTACTATTGACCCTATCTTTAAGCAAACTTCTATCATTTACCATCCAGGAGTATCTAATGGCCAGGTAACTCGACACATTCTTTCACACCTTCCTCACTTCCAACAGGCAACTTCATCCTTGGGTTCCTCTTCAGCTGTAAGTATCCCATCCAAGTCAGGTTCCTCTATGGGTATCTGCCCTGATTCCTTATCTAGAGTTGTGTCCTCGGCATCTTCATCCCCCGCCCACTGTTCTTTAAAGTCTCCCTCCTCAGCTGGCTATTCTTCAGGGTCATCCTCCTATATAAGCTCTTCGTCAGGCAGTTTGGGTTTTATAGTGGTACTATCCTCAGTATCCTCCTCCTCCTCTTGAGGGCGTGGGGTTCATCATCAGTGTCAGCGGTAGGGGGTTGATCATATGGGCTCATATCCATTGGCCTATCCATTAACTCAGCTAGATTTATTCCCATCGATTACAAGTCACATAAGCAACATCTGTTATAATAATGGAACACTCTGATCTTACGGTGGAGCTCGCCAATCATATAATGCCTTGCTGGGTTAGCTCGGAGGGTCAAGAGAAAGAATAGGGCCTTGTTGTCCTCAAACCTCAAACAGTCTTTGGTGCCCCCACTAAACGCCCGTGTATAACATCCTCAATTCTTTGTAGGTGGCTAACTAGGTCAACTTCAAGTCTCTTTCCCACACTCTGGTGGAGACAACGACGACCCATGTAACCGTAATGACATTTGCCGTTCACCCTGTATATTAACAAATTCAAATCAAACATGTGTTCAAAAGCAATTAAGCACATGTAGACATGCCCCTATTTTCGTTCTACAATCACGCTCTGCACAGTCCTTAAGTCCATAGATTTTTTTTCCTCATGATTACAATATTTTAGGCAAGCCTTTAGGTCAGTCAACTTGAGCTCTGATACCACTTTGTAACATCCTAAAATTTTTAATTCCTTTTATTTTCTAATATTAACCTACATAGCAGCGGAAAAGCCCGAGGGGTGTTACCGCCGCATTCCCTGTTAAGGAATACAAGGTTAAGTTTCACATAAAACATCTAATGAGTAACTTAATACCAAATTCAAAACACAATCTCAAATCTTGTTTAAAAAACATCAAACTGTCCATTTTTAAACAACATTTATCTTAAGACACAACCAATTTAAGCCTTATTCATCATGACTAGGATTCTTCGGTAACGACCAGCCCCAACTGTCAAAACACGCACACAAATTCATTTCAATCCATTTTAGGGGTGGGAAAACACTCTACTTGTCTCAGCACCGGCCATACACCCATCCCAATCACACTCATTTAGTTTTAAGGATAAAAGGGGTGAGCGACCTCAATAGGTCTCATACCCTGTATTTGGTTTTAATGTAGCCGCGTAACCATATCATAGCCTACCGTCAATTTGGGCGGTTACCGCTAACCTGGCCCACATCCACCAACAAGGTGGCTCGTGGCCGCTAACCACATATGCACTTTACCCGGTGAAGGCTAATGGCCTTCATATAAGCAGGAGTAAAACCCCCTAGTCTCGCCTAATCATTTCCTTACTTCTTACCCTTACAAATAGGGTTGGTATTTAATTAGGACACAACCCATCCTGACCCATCATAGTCCAAAAGCATGTTCCTAGTACTTTCACAATAAAACATCAAAGATAACACAAGCAAATTTCCAATGTTCACAACAACGTTAATAAAACTTAGGAGTCCCATCACCTCTTCATCTAGGAAAATCTCCCAAACATCAATTCAAATAAATTTTCATAGTTCACTTTCAAAACATATTTTCAAGGGATATTTGGGGGAGTTAAGGCGTGATCATTACCCGTTAGTACATGCCACCTAAGCTTGAGCTTGGAATGCTAATTCGGGCCTATACAATTTCCTAACATAGTTTTTGTTAGTATAAAATCCTTAACCCAATTTCCCACGTGTCAAAATATATCCTAATAAATTCTCTAGGCCTTCTTTTATACCCAACTATCGATTTAGGCCCTCAATTATATTTTTAGGGTACTTTTAGATTATTTTCCAATTGGTTTCTCTCTGCTGTGCACTTCTATATGACAAACATATTACAAGCAAAATTTTCAGTGCCCATAACTTTTTTTCACTCCCGATGTTAGATATTTAAGATCTAGCCCATTCGGGAAAGGCTAATTTATGAACTACAACTTCTCTTTTGTGGCCATTGGCAGATTTGGGATCTCACTAACTCGAAATTAATCAAAACCCTAAACTAACCCAGTGACTGTCACGATTGTTCAGTCGCCGTGTAATGGCAATAACTCAATGGTTTTAGCTCTGATTTACAAAATTCAAAATTCCTTAATTAGAGGACACATAGATCTACCATCCTTAATTTTTTTATAATGTTTAGGGAGTCCAATAATTACCATCAAATCCATGAATTCAGACTACGTTCTGGATCTAATGAATAGCGTTTATGTCATCACGTTTAGACTTGAGTTCATTCAATCTCGACTTGAACCCTTCCCCAAACATGCATACAATGTTTTCACTCATTATCCTCCTACGCATAGTCCTCAAAACAATCCAAGCCATAGAAAGAATGAATCTTTTACCTTGAAATGAATACTAGAGAGAAAGAGGGGACTTTAGGGTGTATTACCTCTCCAACTAAGTTCTCCACTCTGAGGTTTATAGAGTAGCATGAAAACAATCAGATTCAATGCCAAAATATAGAGATTTTATGAAGAAATTTCAATAGATAACTAGTATGCTTGGCTAGAGTTTGCCTTAATCTTCATAATTTACCAAGGGAGAGTGACAGAATGGGAGGAAAGGTAGCCGGTGGCTTGGGGTGGTTGGCAACAGGCAAGGCGGTGCACAACCTGACGTGGGGGGAGGGAGAGCCGGGGGGTGCTATGAGAGAGGAGAAGGGGAGAGGAAGAGAGGGTGTGTTGGCTAGTTTTCTTGTGAGGCAGGTGAGGGGAAGAGAAAGTTTAAATACTAGGGTTTTCCCCCCTTACTCTTCTTTTATTTTTCTTAAAGAAATTTTTGAATTTTTCAGAAATAGAAAATCAAGAGAATAATATTCCTTTGGCTTGGACTGCTTGACTTACATCCACACTATACCGCTAAAGTTTACAGGAATTAAACGCCTACGACCTCAAGCATTCTAAGTCAGTCAAATTCATAATAATTATTAAGAAATAATCCTAAAGAAATAAAATAATTTTTCGAGCTTTCACACTAATCCTTGGTGCTAAAGCTTTATAGGGTTAGATGGTAGGATGGTTTAATCTAGTGGTGGTTTAACCTTTAGCCTATATATATACCTTCGATTATTTTTGTTACTATCTTTCTCAAAATCCACAAAAAAGCTCTCTTACTTGATGGTTGATCTTGGCTTGAGATTGTGATCTTGTTGGATTATAATTGATATTTTGGGGGTTTGTGAGCAATTAAGTGATATTCTTTAAGCTCTTGGGCTTTCTTCCTCAATCTTAAACACTTACTTGCCCAAATGAAGTGGCTTTCGCATCATTCGGCTACCTTTAACATACTCTTAGGGCACTATTCTCCTTCCTATTAATGTAGGTCCCATTGAGAAAAATATGGAATCTAAGTTTTGGTTATTCCAGCTACCTTTAACCTACTCTTGGGGCGCCCTTGGCTCCATGAGCACTAAGCAATGCCATCCACACTACACCAGAAGGTAAAGGCGTTGATAAAAAGGCAGGTAGTTGCTATTTGATTTATGTGTTACCAATACTAATAAAGGGCAAGTGCTGACAATAGGACATACACATGATGATAAGGAGCTCTATTATTTTGAAATGGTAGCAGTTTTAGAAAAGGATCAAGCACCTTTTGACTTTGATCCTCATTTAAACCTTAATGTGAATGCTATTCCTAAAAAGTGAGGATACTTCCCAGGATAGGTTGTAGGAAGAAGAGAATAAGGGAGGACCACCTTTCCCTTAACTCAAAAGGAGAACTCCCCGTCCACTCTAGAGGAAGTAGCTTCGTCCAAGTAGGAAGAAGCTTCGTCCAAGTAGGAAGAACAGGCTTGAAAGGTTGCTGCTAGAAAAGGGAGTGATGAGTACTACACCATAAGGCCTCACCCACTCACTCTTAATGGGTAGCTTCTGCATTAAGGAGATAATAACCTTTTCATGGCTTCCCTGAGCCCTACTATGTTAAGGAGAAATGAATATGTGTCCTGACACTTTGCAACCGCATGGTTGTTATAGTTTAGTTTCAATATCGTTCGCACAGATACCAATGCAATCTACTGAGTTAATCCTATTCAAAATGCTATGCAAACTATATTGAGTTGGGTTGTTTTTCTAAAACTAATTTATTATTAGATGAATGCTCGTTTCAAATTCATGAATTATATAAATTAAAAAGGTCTAAGGATTTGTTTAATCAAACAATGAACTAGATCTAACAAATGAAGTATGTGCTTACTCAAATTTGGTTGAATCTAAGGATGAAAATCATGTAATACCCAATTCTTTCTTTCAAAATGAATTGAATTGTTTAGACTAAACAAATCACCATTGTTTCAAAGGGTTCTTGACTTTAGTCTAAAATTAAAAGTCTTGTTATCAAATTTCCTCTTAATATGCAATTTTCTCCCAAACATTACTCTGTTAAGTCTATTCCTATCAATCCAATAGTGGATTTCACCTTTCAGTACTTCACCCAACTATTTAATAATTTGCAAGCAATGTTGGCCTAAACTACTCACAATTTTTACAACATAAGACAGATTAAAACATTCCAAACAGATGAAGCACAGTTTTGATTAAGATTAAGAATCATGTTTCATTGCTGGTCTATCAAATCCCTAGACTAAAGAAAACAACTCACTCATGATAGTGTAACAAACAAAAGAGTTTAATCTAAACATCAAAACTACTAACAATAACTATTCCAATGGAGTTCAAAGAGTAAGGAAGAGAGTTTGCTTAACAACAATTAAAGATTTTTGGCAATTCTTCAATCTTCAAGCCTTTAAATTGCAAGTGATCTTCTTTCCAATATCCCTTTTTCCTCTAAAATGATAAAAATGCAAAACTACTTGAGAGAATTCTAGGGTAGGATCGATGTTTCTATACGAGCAATCGAGTACTTGGGGTATCGTCCGTAGAGAGTTGTGTTTCCAACTACTAGGGCTAACTAAAGCGTCTCGAGTTAGGCAAAATCAAAGGAAAAGAGGGTAAACTAAACTATGCTAATAAACGTTGAAGAAGCGACTTGGAGTTGTGGTTTCACCAATGGACGAGCCAACCAATCGACACAAGTCCTAACCTACCCAAACTATATCACGAACTAGAGATGGTGGGTTGCACCATCGAAGACCGCCCAAGCCCTCTCTCAAGCGTCATGAGCTAGTCTAATTAGCCTAACCACCTATTTTAATGGGGTTGGCCCAATTAGATCACAAAATTAGCAACCCCCGAACCTAACTCGATTCGGATACTATTTTTATGTCCCGAACTCGGCTATTCCCTCTCCCACACTAGCTAATTGACCTCACCTCTCAGCATAAGTCAGTCGCTCAAAACTATGAATGAAAGCTCTTTCAAGCATTTCATCAAACACTTGGCAGGCGTGACAGAAAACTCTAAGTTCCAGGCATAGATTGGGTATGGTTAGGCCAAATACAAGACTAATTAGCCATCAAGAGGCTAATCACAATCCAAGCTAACACAATCTACCAACTAAATATCACAAACACATGCAAACCTAAACTAACAAACAAGAACATAAACTTGAACAAGAAAACAAAGAGAATGAAATAAATCAAATCTAAACAACTAAACAAACAAGAATTAACAACGAAAACTAAAGATTGAACTAAACACAAAACATATAAGAATTAAACTAACAAAACATAAACAAGAACAACATATGAAATAAATAGAGAAAGTGAGAGAAAACTTAGTCTTGAATTGACAGAAGGAACTTGAAATCCAAAGGTTAAATCCAAGATTACAATCGTCAATCCCAAACTAATCCTCCTATTGAGTTTTTATTTGCTAAAACCTAACCTCAACTGCCCTAAAAATCGGCAGAGAGAAGCCTCAAGCAAACCCCCAGTAAAAATGTACGAAGGAGGGTTAAATAGAAAAACCGAGCGAACGGCGAACTGGGGGGAGGCGCGACCGTGCCACATGGCACGACCCCACCGTGCCAGGGTGGCACGGTGGCTCGGCCCCCCTGTCGTCGCTTCATGCCGGTTTCTGCTGTTTTTCTTCGCGTTGTCCCGTCTTCGCTCCTTTTCGCGACGTTTGCTCGATTTGGAGTTTATTACCTACAAAAGTAAACAAAACAAGTAAAAATCCTAAAGATTAAGTTATTAAACGAGCTAAAAGTGGGTGAAAGAGGCATGTAAAATAGGACAATTTATCGCCTAACAAATACCCCCACACCTATCTTTTGCTCGTCCTCGAGCAAAACAAAATAAAAACTAACCTAAGAACCCAACTCACTTTCATAGGAATCACGGTTGCATTTAGCATATACAACAAGCACTTTAAACCCCTTGGTTCCCCCAAGTGGATGAGTGAGGTCTCGTGAAGGTTTGCAGAAGATAGACCCACAAAATCTCGAAAAGGAAAACAAAGAAAAGAGAAACAAAAATCGAAAAATAAAAATGATAAAACACAAAATATACATCCAGGTAAGCTGTACACAATCCGATCAACCAAAACCTCCTAGTAACTCAAGTATCAGTCTATACACAAGCATTGTATGCATTTCAGGACACATCATCCCAAAGAATGGCATCCAGACATAAGCTTTTCACCTCATGACACATGACAACATTGAATCCATCATGGTGCCTGGTGTGCAAGTGTATCATTACCCTAAGACTTTGGCTTACCAAAAATCAGACTCAATCCCACTTAACTGACACAAGCTACCTTGTTGATTTGCTAACATGGAAAACAAGCTTCCCCAGTAGCAATATTGCCTCAAAGGGTAGCACCCAGTAGCGCATGCCTCAAAGGGTTACTTGTCATTCCAAACTCTTTTCTTTCCCCCTTTTTTTTCTTCTTTGTCATTCCAAACTCTTGTCACTCCTCAAAGGGATACACCTAGTAGTGCACGAGTTTGTTTGTTTTTGTTTTTGTAAAAGGGGTGCAAGAACATACAAGGGTAACTGTGCAGTAGGCAAATGGGAGAGTCGATAATGGAAGACTAAGAATATAAGATAATGATAATACATAAATTAGGACTGGATTGCAAAATTACAGTGGACCGTTGGGGTTAGAACTGATGCCTAAAATGACAGACTTGGGACGAATATCTATCATGCACATTATATTTATATACGAGCTAATAGACAAGATACCGAAGATCAAGGCTGATCAAAATAATACAAAACTCCCCTAAATCCAAAAAAATGGAAAAATGATACAAAAAAGAGAAAAAATTAAAAAATTTACACAAAAATGAAATTTTTTCACAAAAATAAGAATAAAAGGGCAGATGACCCCACCCCCACACCTAAATCTCACAATGTCCTCATTGGGAGTTGAGAGTCATCACCAACCACAAAACACACAAAAACCAAAACAAACACATAGAAAAACACTAAACTGACACACATATACATAAGCTAAGATACTCCCCCAAAAACACAATTCACCAAATCAACAGCAAGACTACAAATATATACAAGGCTCGCACCACCAAACACAAATATATACCAATCCAACAACGCCACCAATCACAAAAAACAAATATCCACAAAAACACAAAAATGGTGATCATAGCCATCAATGGCTCAACAACATCCCAAATTTCACCTCAAAATGATCACCAACAAAAACACAATCTAATATCCACAACTAAGCACAACCTAATATCCATAACTAAACAAAAAGAAAAAGAAAGAAAATAAAAAGAAAGGAGAAGAGTTAGAACGATTATACCAGGTCGAGTACTGAATGTACCCAAACTATGCCACAACGGCTTAAGGAGCATCAGCCACTCCTTGTCTCTCAAGATGCGAGTCGTCAGCTCAAATGCAGTCAACGCTCGTAGGAGCTTGTTGTGCACCTTTGCATGCATCTCAAAATAAGGTGAATAAGAGAACACTAGTAAAGATGGAGCAAATAAAGTCAGTGGCCTCTTAAACTCATCAAATGCTATAGAAAAATCGGAATAATAATCAATGAAATTGGGCCACTCAATTTTTCTAGGCATGTCCTCTAGGTATGCACAATAAGGGTCCAAGGAGGGATTATACTCTCGAATGTCACCTAGGGACTTATGGAATGCATGCAAGTGGGAGGGCATGGTGGAGAGTAAGGGGGATGAAATGGGGGTCAAGTCAAGTGGCTCAGTGCAAATTGGGTCGAAATGGTCAATTCTAGGTGCGGCACCAACCACCAAACTGTCATCACACAACTCCTCGAAAGGAGCCTCCTTAAGATATGGCTCAACCAATGTAAGTTCTCCTGACCAAGAAAGTAAAACATCCGCTACAGAACTAGCATCACCCCGAGAAGTCTTGCCCATCTCTAACCCCGTGCACTGAGCTAAAGGAAGGGGAGAAGCAAGTAAGATCGAGTCACTAACACTAGTGTCCATAGGTGTGCTTGAAAAGGATGGAGCAACAAACGTCAATGGGGTCAAGGGAGGGTCAAACACTTCTCCTAGGTCGGTCAAAGGTGTATCATCAACAACATTAGACTCTAGGGGAAGGGAAGACTCATAATCATCATAGAGACAAACCTCGAGTCTAGGGCAATGTAGACTAGGGTCGGTCTCATGCAATAAACTACACTCCCTCATCCTGCTAACAAAACGCTCATGTTGCTCATTCATTGTCCCTATCATGGCATCAAGTCTAGCATAACATTCATCGGAAACATCATAATAAGGACAAGAATTCACATCATGGTCAAAAGATTGGCAAAAAGAGCACAACGCATAAGGGTAAGAATAGTGATGATTTGGGTCCCTGGTGTCATCAGATTGCCATTGATGCCAAGCTAGATACTCAAACAAATCCCACATGTCGTCAACATCTAAGGAACACAAACCACCATAACACATGGACTCAAGGATGGTTCGACTCTCATGTGTTATCCCCTCAAGCACAGCATCGCATATTTCCCATTTTTCATACGTGAAATGCACGTATTGAGCACGATAATCATTCAATCGAGACAAATATTGCCAAAAAAGTTCATGCTCAAATTGAGGAAAATGGAAAATAGCCATCTTGAATTTTATTTTATTTTTTGAATTTTTTGATTTTTTGAAATCTTTTGGTTTTTTTTTTTTAAAAGGCCTAGCCTCGAATGCTCAAATAAACCCCGATATTGAAAAACGCCAGCTCGGCGACAATGCGCCAAAAACTTGTTAGGGAAAAAATAGAGTTTTAATATTTATAAACCCCAAGGGCAAGGGGTATCGTTGAGTACCTAGGGTGTCGTCCGTAGAGAGTTGTGTTTCCAACTAGCAGGGCTAACTAAAGCTTCTCGAGCTAGGCAAAATCAAAGGAAAAAAGGGTAAACTAAACTACGCTAACAAACATAGAACAAATGACTTGGAGTTGTGGTTTCACCAATGGATGAGCCAACTAATCGACACAAGTCCTAAGCTACCCAAACTACATGAGGAACTAGAGATGGTCGGTTGCACCATCGAAGACCACCCAAGCCCTCTCTCAAGAGTCGTGAGCAGTCTAATAAGCCTAACCACCTATTTTCATGGGGTTAGCCCAATTAGACCATAAAATTAGCAACCCCCGGACCTAACTTGATTCGGATACTATTTTCATGACCCGAACTCGGCTATTCCCTTTCCCACACTAGCTAATTCACCTCACCTCTCAGCATAAGTCAATCGCCCAAAAATATGAATGAAAGCTCTTTCAAGTATTTCATCGAACACTTTGCAGACGTGAGAGAAAACTCTAAGTTCTAGGCATAGATTGGGTATGGTTAGGCCAAATACAAGACTAATTAGCCATCAAGAGGCTAATCACAATCCAAGCCAACACAATCTACCAAGTAAATATCACAAACACATGAAAACCTAAACTAACAAACAAAAACATAAACTTGAACAAGAAAACAAAGAGAATGAAATAAATCAAATCTAAACAACTAAACAAACAAGAATTAACAACGAAAACTAAAGATTGAACTAAACAAAAAAAAATTACAAGAATTAAACTAACAAAACATAAACAAGAACAACATATGAAATAAATAGAGAAAGTGAGAGAAAACATAGTCTTGAATTGATAAAAGGAACTTGAAATTCAAAGGTTGAATCCAAGATTACAGTCTTCAATCCTAAACTAACCCCCCTATTGGGGTTTTATTTGCTAAAACCTAACCTAAACTACCCTAAAAATCGCCGAAGAGAAGCCTCAAGCGAACCCCCAGCAAAAACACACGAAGGAAGGCTAAATAGAAAAATCGAGCGAACGTCGAACAGGGGGGGAGGCACGACCATGCCACGCGGCACGGCCCCACCATGCCACTTCTCTGGCACGGTGGCTCAGCCCCTGTCGTTGCTTTATGCCGATTTCTGCTGTTTTTCTTCGCTTTGTCCCGTCTTCACTCCTTTTCGCGACGTTTGCTCAATTTGAAGTTTATTACCTACAAAAGTAAATGAAATAAGTAAAAATCCTAAAGATTAAGTTATTATACAAGCTAAAAGTGCGTGAAAGAGGCACGTAAAATAGGACAATTTATCACCTAACACTCATTCATTCTCAGCCACAAAAGCCAAGAAAAATGAACAGGTACAACAGTTACAGGCCTGCCACAAATTGTGGCATCCACTAAGGTTAGTTCGTGGAGGCCTCTGCCTTGATTGATTCTTGCTCCTTTTTCTGTCAATGGGCATAGGTGCTGGCGGACATCCATGATGAGTCACAAACTTGACTTTTGAGGGTTAATGCTTGATTAAAAAGGTCTCAAACCCTGTAAAAATCAACAAAGAACTATACCCAAGTGTCAAATGGGAATTTAAGGTATAAATTATAACATCAAGCTCATGAATTCCCTTAGAATACCACAAAAATGATCATAAAATGATATACACTTTAAGCACTTATTAGGTCTTGAGATCAGAACTATTTAATGATTGCCAACTGCTAGAAGAGGAGGCACTTACCTCAACAAAGAAGGACCAGTCCATACAAGACTGGACCCATTCAGCTGAAAGCAACATCTTTGGGATACTGTTTGGGCAAGGTTATAGAAAATAGGAGGACACAACCATTGTTCTCTCCTTCGCCGTGTCCAATAATGGCTTTGACCTTGTAAAATTCATCACTGAATTAGGCAGAAAGCATTGCAAGCAAGTCATATAGATAGCTAAAGAAGAGGGAAAGATATTCAGAGTAGCTATAAGGGGAAATTCAGCATTAGATCAAGGATAGATTCTAAGATCCCATCTTTAATTTCTACTTTCGTAGAGCCTACATTAGATGTACTCATTTTCAATTCAATACAATGAACTCTTTTCTTATAATCATTATGTGCTCATTCCCTCGAATGCTTTGCCTTTAGTCATATTCTCAAAAGACTTAATCAAAGCAGTGGAAGAATACGAAAATGAAAGATCCATAATTGAGGATATGATATTAATTAATTTGAGGACTTCGAAAGAGCCCCAAGAATTTAAAATCAAGAAATCTTTAACTCCCTAGGAGCAAGAAGACTTCACCTTACTCTTACAGGAATTCGTTGATGTCTTTGCTTGGTCATACAAAGACATGCCTAGTATAGATCGAGACATAGCTGAGCACAAGATTCCTCTTTGTCCAAATGCCAAACCATTAAAGAAAGACTTCACTGGATGCAACTAGAGTAGGCTTTAAAGATAAAAGAGGACGTTCCGAAACAGTTAGACACAGGCTTTATCAAGGTCATTATAATAGCCCAAACGTAATCCATAATTAATTTATTTATTTAATTTTAATTTAATAAAGTTCAGCACTGCATCTTAGACTCAGTGTTTCAAAATACTTATGCAGTTGCATGTTGGAGCAACAAAGTGGCCTTAGAATAAATTAAGTCATGTTCCGTATCAAATCATTTGAAGCTCATAAATAGATGAATAAATAAAAAAATTAGCAAACTTGTAAAAGTGACTCATCATGATATATATATATATATATATATATATATACATATAAAAAAATATATATATACATATATATATATATATACACACACACACACACACACACACACACAAATATACAAATATACAAATTGCTCATTATATTATAGTAATAAGACTATAATGTTAATAAATGAAATAAAAGTAAGTAAAAAGGGAACATTAATTAATATGGGTTGGATTTATAATTTTCTTACAAATAAGCCACAGAAACACTAATAATAGCCCAAATATGAACCCAAACTTTAGCCTAAATATTTATTAGCTTAAGAAGGGAAAAGAAATCAACAACAAAAAATTGAAACATTCAGACTAAAGGAGTTTGAACAAAGCAAACATTAAAAAAAATTAATTAATTACATAAATTAAAATTACTAAAACTAATACTCTTTCCCGTCCTCTCTCTTCATCGATTTCCCCCTTTAATTTCCAGCCCAGCACAACCCCCTCTGATTCCCCCCAGTCACAACACACACACTCCCCCTCCCTTGCTCTTTTACGTAGACACCCCCAGCAGCTCTGCTCCCAATGTCGCATACAGCCGCCAACCCCTTGTCACTTGCCTCCTAGCTCCAACATTGGTCGCCCAGCTTGCCGCCTGCTAGCAATTGTCTACTAACCTCTTCCACTCATCTCTTGCTGATTAAGTAAAGGCAAGGTGAATTGCAAGCTTCTACTCATCTACTTTTTTTTGTATTTCTTCAGTTAATTGACAAATCAAGCTTCTTTTAACATTAGGTGAGTGTGGTTAAGAGTAAAATAACAACTATAATGAAAAACATTTTAGTGGTTGGAATGTGGAGACGTTTGTGGGTATTCATGGCTAGAATAGGTCATATGTGAGTTGTGAAATTTTAGCTCATATCAATTGACTGAATCAAGGTTGGGGGAGTTTTGGTTGTATGTTGAATGAAATAAAGGGTTGAATTTATGTGTGGGTGTGTATGGAGGATGTGAGTGTTGTGTGCTGGTGGTCAATTAAGCATTTGTGTAGTTTAGTTTGTGTTGAATGTTGAGGACTTTGTCGTATTTTTATTAACAAAGTAAATGTAATCAAAGTCCACTTAAGGCTTTAAATGAAAATAAATTTTGATTTGGACCCGAAAGCATGAACTTGACCACGAAAGTAGCCCAGAATTACAAATTGAACTTGCCTATTCTAAGTCCTTTATGGAAAAATTAAATGGCTAAAAGATATAATAATAGTAGTAGTAGTAGTAGTAGCAGTAGTAGTAGTAATAATAATAATTTCACTAACCTAAGTAACAACAATATTAACAACCATATTATTAATAATAACAAACCTGATATTATTAATAGCTATAATGATTATGGCAGCATTACTATCTGTAATGATAATAATAATGGCAACAACATAAAGGGGTGGCTTAATATAAGGGAGGAGATTAAAAAAAAAAATCAATGTGTGTGCTTAATTAATTAGCAATGGGTACATTAATAATTAAGAAAGGTACCAAGGAAAACTATAAGTTATTTAGTAAGGTTGTAATTAATAAAAATTATTTGAAACCCTTCTATCCTTGAAAATGTATACTTAAAGAAGAAGCAATACCATTTCCATAATTGCAATGCCATAAATAAATATTTTATGAAGGGAGAGAGATTTTAAAATATTCCAAGTACTGCCTGTACCTTTCAAAAATTCACATACTTCTATACACGTCAAAATATCAGATGTATAGTTATTTAATGAATCATTTTCAATCATTGTTTTGCCATAAAAATGGATGGGCCTACCAGTTATCAGTTATCAGGGCATACCTCCTTCAGTTCACCCATGCGTCCTTAGGTTAGGCTACCCGATCGGCCTAACACGTATACACCTACTTAGTGAACACACTGTGCTTAACAACTCTTCAATTTGAGTTCCAATTCTAGATAATAACCGGTAAGGTAGTTTTACTCATATTCTCTCCCTCCCTTATTTTCAAGCTAAAATGAATTGAAATGCGGGAGCTTAACTAAATTGTTCTAAAAGTTTATTTACAGTATGGATATAAGCGTACTAGGCTTCAGCTCATTTTTTGAGATATTTTTATGTCTTCTATTTTAGATAAGAAAACTGCGGACGCACCTCTCCTTGACAAGGAACAAGGAAACAAGAAGTAGAAGAAAGGTATCGTGTCCTTGCTATCTGATGTCGCTAGATGCTCATAGTGAATTCGAACATAGCGTGAAGACTTGATAGAGTTCAAAGGTCACACAGGGTGTATAACTTGATAGCATGCCTAATGCAGAGTATTAAGGGATAACTAGCCCATTTATATTTGTTGTTATTGAAGCTAGTTTGTGGTTCTGATTAGCATGAATGCCTTCGGCTTAATGAGACTTGTGGATGTAGAAGACCTTTAGCTAAAGTCAGGTAGTTCTTATAAAGCCTTGTTTGACTTACGATGGAGGATACGCCTCTAAACATTAAGACTTCCGTTGTAATTATAAGAACAAGTGATTAAACTAAGATACTTGGATAATTAGTATTTGGGGGCATAACAATTGTGGTATGAGAGCCAGGTTAAGGACCACTATGAGTTGTAGGCCATTTATGAATTATGTTGGATTAGTTGAATAAGATATTGACTATGTGTTTGTGCATATTAGTGCATAATGAGGATGCTTTAGTTACTGTTTTCATGGCCCTCAACCCTTAGTATTGAGGCCAACGACTTAACTGGGTAACACCTTAGGACTCCACCCTTAACAAAGTAGAGCAAGGTAGCATTCGGTTAGCCTTTGGTTCACATATTATCCCAGAGAAGTTTACCAAGCCATAGCCATAAAGCTATGGACTTTGAGGTTACCCGTTTGTTTGCGAGGATGCCATTCATAACTTCTTATGGGATTAATATAACATCAAATCACATTCAAATTTATAAATGAGGGCAATGCATTATGTTGCAATATCTCTGTGTTGAATCAATATGAACAATCATTGTAGTAGTGTACATGTCTGAGGGTCTATTACATTGTGATAGGTGATTTGCAATAATGATTCATCACACAGAATCATGTGTTGGCAGTCCAGTAGCTAATGGTATGCTACTTGATATTATATGAATTATATGCGTCAAGAAAATTTATCCCAAAAAGGAAGTGCGGTCATTAAATGGGTAAATGTGAACTTATGTTAGCCACCATATGCCACATAATTCATTGCCCCTTAAAGAATGTTTTACAATTATAGAGGTAACGAAAAGGCAAATGATTTTTAGACGTAGGTTATTAGTTGACATGGTGGCTTTTGGCCATTGAATCAGGTTACACAAATAAATATCCCTCAATCGAGGCAATAATAGGTATTCGACACTTTGAAAACATGTGATGAAACTCCTTTAGGGGTTGGAGGTTGTATACTGTGGTTAAAACTTATTATGAGGCTAAACCAAATCTAAAGGGCACATAAAATTTACTAAAGATGTACCTTAGTGCAAGATATTCATAAGAGACTATAAAACGTTAAGAAAATCTATAAATAATTCATTTTCCTATTTTGATGAATTAGGTGATGGATGTTTTTGTGTCGTTCATTAGATTATGCAAAATAAATTAGGTGGAGAAAATTTTACTTTATAATATATATGAGGTAATTTAAAAGAAAACTCTTTGGGGTTAGCAAGGGTGAGGTGAAAAGAAAGGAGAAAAAATAGGATATTTAGATGTTGGAACCTTCAAAGAAACGGGAGTAGTAATTGACAACTTTAAGCATACGTATTTTGTAGGAAACGAGGATTCACATAGGTAGAACTATAGGAAATAGGGCTCAAGGATGTGCTATATACGTGTATAGATTCTCCACTCTATGTGGAGAAATTTTAGAGTTCACAGTTTATACCAAGTAAAGGAGTGGACAAGGTTCATTGATAAGATTTGGGGAGTAAACTATCTACAGAGAAGTATGATATAAGTACAACAGTTCTATGGGTTTAAACTTTGGGCACTGGATGTTGAGGCATCACAACTCATACTAGTATGGAATTGGGAGTGGTGGCTTGAGCATATGTTGCATGGACATTATGGGATTATTACTAGCGATTTTATGAGATTGAGCTGTCAAATTCCAGAGGGCATGATCAAGGCACAACCTTAAGTATAATAACAAAGGATTATGGGGCAATGAGATATGGGAAGTGTCTACAACATGGTTGAAACCCATGCGACTTTTTTTTAACGTATCAACTCCGTATGGCTTTAATTGCATGAGTTTCTTTATTGATATGGAAGAGTCCATAATAAGCTATGGCCAATTAATGATGGACCTCTCTTACTAGATACGCTTACCGAATTATATATTCTTTATTAGGAACTACTGATTTCATGGATTACAACCTAGAGCTAGCCATACACCTATCATAAAAGAAAACAATTTCACTTGTAATTCCTTTTTGAATCATGTCAACCCCCTTTGGCTTTACACAAATTCCTTGATTACTGTGGCAACACTCCATTGCATATCTTTTCCATTATTGAATTACCACATGACATAGAACCTTATGCGAAATCCCCACCACTAAGGTGGGGTGTGTTCCTCTTTGTTTCAATAATTACTTCTGTTCAGCTTGCTTGTTGCAATTGTCCCGTCCGTAATGACATCTCCTATCTTACTCATAACTGACTCAAATTCTTATTATCTTGTTTTGCCACTGCTCTTGAATTCTCACATTTGAAAAGAATGTTTCCTTTTATACAAGTGAATTCAACCTAAGTATGTTGACAACCAAAGTCTATCATTTGAGTTGTCTTAAACTCACTTCTTAGCCCTTCCTAGGGTTGCTAGCTATATGTTTTGTCTGAGCATGACTTAAACTTTTATAGAAATGCCTTGGATATAAAATCACCATGCATCATACATCATTTGTCATATCCCTACTTGTGCTTCTGCAAGCTTCCCATTCGGCTTTATAACCTGGGATTAGGTTGGAGGCCATCGCAATTTCTTTTCTGCTTGCAGTCACCTAAACCTGATTGTGGATTCTTGTTCAATTGTTGAAACATATCTTTGTTAGAGTTCTGTTTCAAGTGTTTACACCCCGATTTCTATAAACAACTAATTACATAGTGTGATTTTGGGTTAATACATACTATATACTATTCTTTGCAAAAAATCATGTTCGATATATCCTTAAAGATTTGGTCATCAATTAAATCATCTATTTACTATTAGACTGGCCTTTAAATAATATTAAGTGTTCCTATTTCTATATAACAAATTCTTGGAACTATTTAACTCATAGCACCATCATCATTTCTTACTTTGCTATTTGTTCCTTCCAGTGAAATCTTACATTAAAAATATTCTCGTAACTTGCAATTCTTCACGCACTTTTTCCATAGTTATCTCGACTTATTTATTGGCATCATCTTTTTGTTATTGTATCTCCTCTTGATCAAGAACATGTGCTTAAAAGATCCTAACTAACATCCAACCAGTATTAATTATAATTTGTCTTTTATATTATTGCACTTCCTTTTAACATTTCTTATATTTGTTTGGTTTGGCCTCACCTTCAAAATTTGCTTCTTTCTAATGTTATTTAATTTCTCCCTTTTTTTTCAAACTTATGGAGTTCTTAATAATGCTAATACATTCTTTCCAGCATAATTCACCATGCCTTCGAAACTTGTTGTTAAATATTGAATACGTTATTGTTCGACTTAAAATGGTTGTCGAAATTCTAATCCTATTGATTTCATCATTTTCTTCATTTTACCAACAATGCATTTACTTAGATATCTTATACCACGTTTATTCATAATAATAACCTATACACCGTGTGTTGGACTAAAAATGCAAAATAGTTCTCATCGATGCAGGTGAATGTTAACTGTTGCAATTCTACCATTCTTCTTGCTTTTGAATTTCCCTCATTAAAAATGAACTTGACCCCTCTTCATGTAATCTTGTTTCTTTGCTTGCACTCGCTCCTATGAGTCAGGGCATATTCTAATGAATTCACTTTATAATAAATCCAAGATGTTCTATTTTGTTGATTGTCTAAATTGGCCAATCGTCCCTCTCATATTGATTGTGGCTTCAGAGTCACGTTATTGAAACTCAGTCACTACTTTTCTGTTGGTAACTCAACTGCCAAAACCCAAGTGTAACTAAACTACCTGTCCCTTCTAACATATTTTGAACTCTTCCCGTCAAACCTCTCTTTGGTTATAATCTATTATTCTATGTGGGATCTCGTGATTATTCAATTTTTTATAATATTAATAGTATATTTATGATTTTGACATTTAACAATACCTTTGCGCGAAAATTAAGCAGCAATCCACCATGTTGGTCCTTATAGGGCTTAAATAAGCATAATTCATTTCCATTCATGTAATGGTCTAAACAGCTTAAATAAGCGATGAGAATTCTTATTAAAAGTGGCATTATATCAGCAAATATACTGGTCTTCTTACTTCAGATACTCTCATATTTTCCTATTTTATGAATGACACAATTCGATCTGTAATCCAACCTTCTAACTACACATTATGCTTGACTTCGTGCCAAATATTCCTTATAATGTACTAGGTATTAGCCCAAAATCAGACTATGTAATTATTTGTCTGCAAAAATCGATGTGTAAATGGACGAAATGGAACTTTAACAAATGTATCTTCCATCAGTTGAACAACAATCCACAAGTGGGTTTAGGTGACTGTAAGATGAAAAGAAACCGGAATTGTTATCATTTTCATCATTCATATCCTTAGATAGGTGCATATCTAAAGTTAAATTAAAGTATAGGGCAAGCCCTTGACTGGGTTGATGAGGGAAGGTTATGTAAATAAGCAAGTTAGAGCCATAAGATAGAATGAAGTAAAAAATATCCCTTTAATGCTAGCCAGAAAGGACTATAAACTTAACTCACAAGATGACATCAAATCTCAGGATATAGCTAATAATTTGTTTCTTCGATGGGCTTGTAATACAATTAGGAACACAAAATCAGGACCTTTTAACTAAAAAAAAAAAATCAAACAATGCCAAGTTGTATCAAAGTGAGTTTGATGAAGCATTGATTATAAGATCCGAGTTAATTTAAGTAACAACTAAGATGGTTAGAAGATAGAAGAACACATTAAGGCTACTTAGGGCATACAGAAGAGTTATGTCAATCGAATAAGGAGGCCATTAGAATTTCAAGCAAGATATAAAGTGTTCTTAAGAGTTTCCCTAGTCAAGGGTGAGAGAAGATTTAATGTTGGAGAAGGCTGAGCCTAGGTATATGGGTGTAGATGCCTAAAAATGGCAGTCAAATTTTTAATTGCTTGATGATGAGGAATTTAACCCAATTGTGAACCCAGAGGCGTAATGAGGTGATTAACCAAAATAAAATGGCCTAAAAATAGCAATGAGAGTCCAATTAGAGGAGAGGTGGTTCGAGTCAGGAAGGCTCATTGAGCCCAGGAACCGGCCAATTTAACGTGGCTAGAAGCCAACTGGTTTTCCATTTTTTCCTCCCTTTTTTTCCCAAGCTCAAGTACAACTCCGTTATTAATGCTAATTTTGTAGGTGCGCCTAGTTAATGGCAGATTCCTAATAACATTAGAAAAGTCATTAAGCCCAATATGATTAACAGTCAATATTTTTTTTCTAAATAGAGTTCGTCTAATTCTCACATATAAAAGGGGGATGCCTCAAGGGTAAAAAAGAGGGAGAAGAAAAAAAGAGAGGACAAAAATGAGGGAAAAGAAGGGAATGGGCAATCAATCAATCAATGAGAACTAAAGCAATTTGTGAGATCAAAGTTGTTGAGAGATCACCAGAGAGATCGTGAGGAAACTATTGTTAGTTGACTACAATCTCGAGTCTCTCATCTAAGATAGCAGCATAATCACTCCATTGGGTTCCCCAAGTGATCAAATGGGTTGATCTAAGGGCAAAATTGCCTGTTAGCATTATTAAAGCTTTAGATTTTCCATGTTGAATAGTAGAGGCCGCTAGTGATGATGGGTACCGATGTGATTCATATTATTGCATCATTGTACCTTCGTCCCCGAATCTGGACCCTTGGTTTAAGACTGAGGAGTCAAGATAAGTCCCTACACTAGGGATTATACAAGGGTTTTTCAAAAACCTTTTTAAAGTTGAATTGATTCGTCCCTTCGGCGTCCCTTTGGTTGTCCCTATTGAAATGATTCACTTTGAAAAGAGACTTGATTTGTAAGGTTTTCTAAAGAACTCATAGCTACTTTATTAAATTGTATATTCCTAATTATTTGTATTCTTTCTCATTTTCTACCACTTTTTTGATTTCTATACTCAGCAGAATGGTACTGGTCCTAGATAGTAAAACTGTTTGGACCATAAAAAGAGTCCTAATCTGACTAGGAACTGATTGATTCCTGGACTAGATAAGAAACCTGGTTCCTAGATTAGGTAGCCATCATTGCCCTGGATCATAACCAGGAAAAGCCTAGACCTAATTTTAGTATAGGAACAAGCTAGTTCTTGTGTTAGAATTAGGAACCAGCTTCCTCATTCAATCCATTTTTTTTACCATTTTTAAGAAAATAAAGGAAAAGGAATAATAGTTAGGTTTCGTTTCAAAAAAAAAAAATCAAAATAAAACGCCCAAGCTAAAGGGTTGTCAAACAATTCATGGGGGATCGCACCCTAAGGGTGGTGGATCCTTACAGTGGCAAATCCATTGGGGATGATTTTCTTTAAGTGGGGGAGATTTTAAATTCAATATGAAAAATAGTTTTGATTATGTTTGCATTAGGCATCCTGCATTGAAAGGGGTTGCCCTACGTGAGATAACGACACCTCTAGGTAGGTAAACCCATTATCACTCTTTAGGAGATTAGATGGCTAGTCAGTGGGTCACGCATCACACACTTTCCGGTCCACATGACTTAGGGAGCAACCAAAACGCCCCAGTTTTGTCACGCACCCCATGGATGGCATACAGAGCATTTGGGTCACACGAAGAGTATTGTAAACCTTACCTAAAACCCTTGTAACTTAGAACTTTGGTTTAGGATTGGAACTTATGTGCATGCTTGGATGTGTTGTTGTATGAGTTAACTATTTAGCCCTAAAGTTTATGCATTGATGCTTTAGGTCTTAAGAGAGCCTAGGTTAGAAGAGATCGAACTTAGTGGCTAGGGTTATAGACCGAGTTGGCTTCAAGGCCACCTCAGCCCTAAGGGAATCTTGACTTCAAACCCAACTAGGTTCAAACCTTAGTCTATGTAGTAAAATTCCTAAACAAGTTATAAGAATAACTAGGCATCCGTAATTTTAAAAAAAAAAAGAGTTTGTATTCTGGTAAGAGTCTAGAATCATTGTGGGTCTAAAATTACGAAGGGTATAAGAGTCAGTGGCTTGCTGGCTTCATGGTAGTTAGATTACATCAAGATAGACTTAGACTTGGAATTAAAAAGGAAAAGAGACAGTTTGGATGTCAGCCGGTACCTTCAGATAGGTTCAGCTCATTCTGTATCAGTTTGAGACAACATACGGTTTGTACACTCGACCCAAGGCCTTAGATTTTCATAGTATATAAGTCAGCACATTTTGAGTCCTCATTTCCCAGGAAAAGTATGTAGATCGGTCAGTCCTAAGCGCTCTCCCTTATTTACCAGGATAGGGAGGCCTATGAATGTGTGCGAGTAATGCCTAACCAGTAGGAGACTTTTATCTAAGGAACAACAAGCAGAAACTTCATCGGCTAGGTTAGAGTCAAGGTCAAAGTCAAGGGGAAATCACGTGCCTATTCCAATGGTAGGGAATAATGAGCTCCCCCAACTCATGAAGGTAATTGAGAAAATACAAGCTAAGATGAAAGAGGGTGATAAAAAGGTGGAGTCACTAGTGGTTGCAGTTCAGAACCTCAACAAGGAGACTTGAATGCAGAATTATGAATAAACGCCTCTACGTCAAGAGGAGAATGCCAAAGAAAAGGGAGAATTGGAGGATAAAAAGGGAAAATAACCGAAGAAGAACACTCCCCAAGTTGATCCTCGTGTAGATCGCATAGAGCTGTTGCTTAAAGAATCCTTGATATTTAATAACTATTTTAATGATTATGCAGGATTCACTTCAATGCCAAAAGGGAAGTTGCTGCCAAAATTCACCATGCCTGATATCAAGTTTCATGGGAGTAAAAATCCACACCACAACCTGAGGAATTCCATTGGCACTATGACTCTAAAGGGAATAGCAAAGGATATCTTTCACTTAATGTTCCCTTGCACTTTTGACAAGGACGTCGTGGTGCAGTATAACACTGTTGACCCACAAAAGGTCACAAATTGGGATTATCTGTGCAAGGAATTCTTGAACTAATATTCTTATAACACTGATCTCCCAATCACACTCAAGGATCTGGATTTATTTAAGCAAGAAGAGAAAGAAGGATTTACTGAGTACTTGGTTAGATGGAGGGTAAAGCTACCCACCTGATAGGCCAACCCTCTCAGATAGATCAAGTAAGTTTGTTTATCAAAAGCCTTCAGCCCTCATACTATCAGCACCTACGATTTATGCCATTTGAGAGTTTTATAGCATTAAGAAATGTTGGCATGCTAGTAGAGGAGGAAATGTCCAATGAGGTACTAACTAAAACAAAAAACAACTAGAGAATTAATCACCAAAACAAGGATAAGAAGGCTAGTAGCTCCAAGGAGGTGCACACAGTAAACCATATTACCGAGTATACCCCTATAGGGACTACCTATACCCAAGCCCTGGAACGACTCCTGACTAAAGGGAAGATCAATCTTTCTAAAATTAAACTAGAGACTAAATCCCTTAAGCAATGAAAATACTTTGATCCGACTAAGTATTGTAAAGGCCACTGGCCATAAGCGCACAATACTAAAGAATTTTGGACTTTCAAAAATAGGATGAAGAAGATGTTTAAATCTAGATAACGTCCATCGCCTAAAGCAGCTGAAAAGCCTAACAATGATAGGAATCCACTTAGGAATCATGAAAATATTTTTGCTATTGCTGACCAAGAGAAAGAATGGGACCCATGCATCTTCATACAAGACATTAGTAGCCCAAAACCAAGGGTAAACATGCCTACGCCAAACATAGAAGCCTTTGGCGTTTAGGAAAGTGAAGAAGATTACGTCTATAAAATTCCCCCCGAAGCAAGTGATGACGACTTTTGGGGAAAGGATGAAAAAGAAGTTTTCTAGGGAGAGGAGGACCAGACGAAAGTCCAATACCTTATAAGATCTGGGAGACACCATGGTAAGAAGGTCCAACAATAGCCCCCCGAGAAAGAAAAAGCAACATTACCCCCAAGAAGAGGATCCAATGGTGCACCAACTGAAAATACTTGAATCAAATGTAAGTGTATGGCAGCTTATAGTGGCCTTATAAGTATAGACAATTCACAATAGTGGCACTGAATAAAATTGAGCTATTTCCTGAAGCTACCCCAAAAGAGATGATAACCTCAATTATGACTGGCAAAGGCATGGTAACCGTTAACAGTGAAGATCTCCTGGCGAGAGGTGTAGTGCAAAACAACATCCTCTATCTCACTACAACAAACCTTCAGAAGCATGTACCTCTAGCTTTGGTCGACAATGGTTAAACAACAAATGTCTATCCTTGGGGGAATGACCAAAAGGTTAGGGATCAAGGAAGAATAGTTCTTAGCACCATTCACTCACTTAAGGGCATACGATAATTCAAAGAGGTTGGTGCTAGGTAATATTCACATTCCCATTAATGTGGTCCCTATCAAGAGGAATATAGAGTTTCAAGTCCTCGATATATTGGCTACCCTCCACCTAGTTTTAGGAAGGCCATGGCTTTATGACCTTCAGGCAGTTCCCTCCACTTTACATCAAAAAGTGAAGATGTTAGTAAAAGGCGAATTAGTGATTGATAAGGGTGACAACCTATGTGCTACGATGATAAGTAAGGGACCAATATTAGAAATAGAGCATGATCACGATGATGAAGATGTTTAAAATTTTGAAACAGTGGTGACATTAGAACAGGACAAAGCTTCTTTCGACTTTGATCCTTATTCTAATCTGAATGTCAATGTCATCCTAAAGAAGTGGGACTACTTTCTATGAATGACTAAAGGATGGAGAGCACAAGGGAAGACTACCTTCTCCTTCATGTAAAGGGAAGACTATAAGTTCAAATTAGGATACCACCTAACTTCTGAAGAGATAGTCAAGGCCAGGAAGGAAGCATAGGCCCAGAAAACTGCAACTAGGAGGGGGTACCCAAAGAACTACACTGTTAGGTACTATCCTCTCACTCTTAATGGATAATTCCTATGTGAAGGAGATAATTTCCCCTTCTATGGCTTTACTGGATCTTGCTATATAAAAGAAAAGCGACTCTTAGTGCCAAGGCTAAAAATATTTAACGACTTCCACCTGTTGCAAGAAGTGTTTACTGCTGAGAAAAATCAATCCTCCACATCAGACTAGGTGGATTTGTTGAAGGTAACTATCTTTAGGACGCTATTCAGTCAACGATACAAGAAGAACGAAGATCTTAATGTTGCCATCTCGCTCGCCATGTCTAACAGCAGATTCAATCCTGCTAACTTCATCACCGAAGTTCAAGCTGAGGGCACCAAGCAATTCACTTAGACAGCCGAAGAGGAAGGAAAAGTGTTTACTGTAGCTATAGGGGGTAGTTTAGGGGAGTCCAAGATAGGTTCTAAGAGTCAGTAATTAGCTTCTGTGTCCTTAAGTGCTACATCAGATGTATTTGCTTTAAATTTCAATAAGATGAATTCTTTTACATACGACTCGTCTCATTCCTTTCATTCTGAATGCTTTGCCTATTATAACAAAAAATGAAGAAGAAACTCCAAAAGAATTAATTAAAGCAATGGAAGATCATGAAAATCGAACTTCCATAACTGAGGACACAATACTATTTAATTTGATTACACCCGATAAACCCCAAGAACTCAAAATAGGAAAATCACTAAATCCCGAGGAGCAAGAAAATTTCATTGCACTCCTAAAAGATTTCATGGATGCCTTTGCATGGTCCTACAAAGACATGCTAGGAAATGATTAGGAAATTACAGAGCACAAAATTCCTCTATATCTAGATACAAAACTAATAAAACAGAAGCTTTGAAGGATAAAGCCGGAGTAGGCCTTAAAAATACAGGAAGAGGTGCAGATGCAATTGGATGCAAGATTCATTAAGGCCGCGCACTACCGACAGTGGGCAATAAACGTTGTACCAGTCCCAAACAAGGGTGGGACAATAAGAATATGTAGATTCTAGGGACCTCATCAAGGAAAACCGAAAAGATGGTTTCCCACTTCCATACAAAGATATTTTGGTCGATAACATGGCCGGTCATGCTTTCCTTTCTTTTATGGACGGATATGAGGGTTATAATGGATACGAGGGTTATAATAAGGTCAAGATGGCATAGAAGACATGGAAAAAAACTACTTTCATCACCAAGTAGACAACCTATTATTACATTGTGATGCCATCTGGATTAAAAAACACAGGGGCTACCTATCAAACGACAGCTGCTACCCTGCTGCATGACCTGATGCACAAAGAGGCCGAAGTATAAATGGACAACATGATCATAAAATCCAAACAGAGGGATGGCCATGTTCAAGCTCTTTAAAAGTTCTTCACTAGACTTAGGAAATGCCACATGCACTTAAATCCAAAGAAATGCACATTTGGAGTCACCTCGGGCAAGCTGCTTAGGTACATCATCAGTCTTCAAGGAATTGAGGTTGATCTTTTGAAAATTAAGGCAATACAGGAAATGCAGTGACCCAAGATAGAAAAGGAGATACAAGGATTTTTGGGACGTCTGCAATATATTAATCGCTTCATATCAAAGCTGAGAATGGTATGTGAGCCTATCTTCAAGAACTTGAAGAAAGGGACAAAGATTGAATGGGACCAGGAGTGTTAAGGGGCATTCGACAAAATCAAAGAGTATATATCTAATCGACCAGTTCTAATGCCCCCGCAACCAAGCATTCCTTTAATCTTATACGTCACAACGACACACACTGCCATGGGGACTATGCTAGCCCAGCTAATAAAGGGAGACGAAAGGGTCGTTCACCACATAAGTAAAAAGTTCCTTCAATACGAGATCCGCTATACGACCTTAGAAAAAACTACCTTAGCACTACTACGGGCGACCAAGAAGCTCATACACTACATGCTGACCTATTACAGTACATGTGGTAGCTCTAATGAATCTCATAAGATATTTGCTCCAACAACCTATAATAAGCGGCAAAGTGGCTAGGTGGACTGTAATGTTCTAGAAGTTTAACCTACATTACATACCGCAAGAGTCCATTAAGGGAAGGGTTGTTTCTTACCTTTTGTCAAATTTACCGACAAAAGACCAATGAGAAGAACATTTTGACTTGTCTGATGAAGAAATCCTCCAGGTGGAAGAAGATCTATGGATTATGTACCTTGACGGGGCTTCAATAAGAAGGGACTTGGCATAGGCATCCTCTTGGTATCATTGGAAGGAGCATATATTCCTATTTCAGTTATACTAGACTTCGAGCATGGTAGATTATGAAGCCCTTATCGTTAGGTTACAAGCTTCTATAAAGATAGGGGTCAAGAAGTTACGAGTATACGAAGACTCTAACTTAATAGTTAATCAAATATCCCAAAACTGGAAGGTAAGAAGTGAAGCCTTGGCACCATACTAAGCTTACTTTATATATCTCACCAAGCATTTCACCCATATTACATACACTTATCTCCCATGAGAGGACAACCAATTTGTAGATGCCTTAGCAAAATTGGCATCAATGCTTAACATCCCTACAGGTGACCATTTAATGCCGATAACAGTGGAAATGAGGAGCAAACCGGCTCACTCCTACACCACCGAAGTATATAATGTCGACCTCACCACCGAGTACTATGACATTTTCCAATACTTGACGAACAAGGAATATGCACCAGGATCTTCCCCAAAAGCCCAACGAGTGTTAAGGTTATTGGCCTCACAATACTTCGAGGATAAAGGGAGGTTGTACAAGAAAACGGACATGGGCATAAACTTACTCTGTGTAACCCAGGATGAGGCTTGTAAGGTCATGAAGGAAGTTCATGGTGGGGAATGAAGAACCCATATGAATGGGACAATGCTAGCCAAAAAAGGTTTAAAGGCTTGGGTATTATTAATCCACAGTGAAGGGGGATTGCTATGCATATGTAAGAAGCACCATAAGTTCCAGGTTTATGCTAACTTACAACATCAACCTCCTTCCTTCCTTTCGACGTTAACCTCTTCATGGCCTTTCTCAGTCGAGGACATCGATATAATTGGAAAAATTACCCCCAATGGGACCGGGGGGTGCATGAATATGTGCTTGTACCAATTGACTACTTCACAAAATGGGTAGATGTGGCCTTTTCTGCAAAAATTACTTTCAAGCATTTGGCAAAGCTCCTCCTTAACAACATCATCTGCAGGGATGGGGTTCTATACGAACTAATAGGTGATCCAGGGAGCCACTTCAAAAAGGAAGTCACAACTCTACTTGAAAAGTATAGAATTTAGCATCGTAAGTTGTCACCATACCACACTCAAGCAAAAGGAGTAGTTGAAGCTGCCAATAAAACCGTCTGGAGGATAAATGAAAAATAGCTAAGAATTATAAAGATTGGCTTGATAAACTCTTATTTTGCCCATTGGGCGAATAGGACGTCAATCTGGACCTCCACAGGAGCAACACTATACTCCCTTGTGTATGGAATGGAAGAAGTGTTGCCAATAGAAATAGCAATACCCTCACTCAGGGTGATCATTGAAAGACAAATTCCAGAGTCAGAATGGATGAAAGCTCGGTATAAAGAATTGGTAATGATAAATGAGAAGAGGCTAAGAGCATTTCTATCAAAATCTCAAGAGCTTTCAATAAGAAATTTAAACCAAAAGATTTACAGAAGTTTGATTTGGTGTTGAAGGAAGTAAGGGTACCAACACAAGACCCAAGTGAAAACTTTAGGCCCAACTAGTTAGGACCACACATCATAAAGGCCATACTACCAAGGAGAGCTGTGAAACTTATGGATATGAATGAAGAGGAATATTCTTAGTATACTAATCTCGATCAAATAAAGAATTATTATGCCAGAAAGTCTACAACAGACTATTAGCTGAACTCATAACAAGTTCACAATGCCCATCCAAGCCCTGGTGAAAAAAAAAAGAAGTGTAATAAACTAAGAAGGCCTTATTCTGTATTTCAGATACATAGGAAGCCTTAACTGGTCTGGCCTAACCAAATCCAAAAAATTATCTAGACACAGAAGAGCAGGTCTAGGCAGAGGAGGTGTGAAGTAATTTATGGTAATTAGAGCAAAAACCAACACTTTTATTACCATCCAAAATTCTGAGAGCATACAACTCGAAATGAAAAGTCCTAATAACTTCCTACCATGGAAAAGCACTAAACTTTATTAGCAAAACATTTAATAGGCAAAGCTTAAAGTCCTAACCCTTCTTTAACTTCACCACTGGTTGGGGGGCATGTCTTTTGGAGGGTAGGATTCTTTGCTCTTTTCTTTCCATTTTGAGACAAGTCATCTTCTTTCTTACTCTTAATAGAGATTAGGTTGGCACAAATGGCCTTTCTAGCCTCAGCACCATGTTCAATCATCCACTCCATATACTACTCAGAGACATGTGGAGAGTGTGAGACAGATGGCACCACAAAGATGGGAAGGCCAA
Organism: Selenicereus undatus; assembly: GCA_017589665.1. Taxonomy (NCBI): domain Eukaryota; kingdom Viridiplantae; phylum Streptophyta; class Magnoliopsida; order Caryophyllales; family Cactaceae; genus Selenicereus; species Selenicereus undatus. The sequence goes on along the minus strand of JACYFF010031956.1, from coordinate 69,654,130 downwards.
GCCAATAATTCTTCCAAGACCTGGCACGAGAATATTTGTCCTTGCAAACTTTGGGGATGCAACAGTCCATTGCAGGGATAAGCTGTCTATTACCGCATTGCCACATTAGTCGAGTCAGAAAGTAATAAGTTCCCTCAAACAAGCTAAGAAGATGGATGTTGGCAAATGTCTTCCCACTATAGACAAAGTACCATAGGTGCCATCAACGAACCACCCAATGAAATGGATGATCTTTTTCCAGGAAGCCGATCCAACTAACCTTAAAGACTGATCCTTGTATAGTCTCCTCCTTTGGAAAAATTACAAGGGAAGATATGTATCCATATTCCTAGAGATCTCTGTCAACCTTAGATGCTCCAATAGCCAAATTTGCATGCCAACAAAAAAAAAATCAATAAAGTCCAAATACCGACTGGTATCACATAAAAAACACAGAAAAAAGAAGAAAAGGAAAAAGAGAGACTAAAAATCGGAAGGTTTCTCGATTATAGAGGCTGCCTGTAGTAGCAGTGGGTTGCCCAAGAAAACTGATCTGCATGATAATGGAGTCAGTCTAGATATAAGATTGTCTCAATAACAATGAGGGGCATAGGAGTCTGGTCATAATGCATCTCCTCGACCATACTCAGTAAAGCTGCAAGACCCCTAATCAAAGTACCACCTATGAATAAGAAAGCACCAAGAAGACATAGGATCATAGCCTTCTACTTGAAAGCATTATTGATGGCCCGACCATTGTTCTGTAGATAAGAAATTAGGGCAACAAAGTCTACTTTATCTCTGAACAATGTGGTTGTCACACTCTTGTCACCTAAACTTAGGGAACGATGATAGAGAACAAAAAGGCTACTAGAGGTGGTCGGTGATGTAGGAGGACAATAAAGACAAGGATAGCACTAAATTCCTCCACTAATGGGCAAAGTTTGCGATTTTCGAATAAGAAGACATGGAATTCGGGATTCCAGAAGGTGACGGAAGCTCTAAGAAGGTCCTAGGAAATTTTAACTTGATGCAAGCTAAGAAGATTGCCTAAATGGGAGCTCTAAAGGTCATGCTTGCTGGCAAAGTCAAGCGAGAGGAGCCGAAAAAATCAAATCTTGTATGGCAGCTATTTTTTTAGAAAACCTTAATCTGACTTGATGAAAATTAAAGCATAGGTCTTAGTTTATAGTAATAGCAGCATCGGGCAATTCCAAATAGGCCTTGGTACCGGCTAGCTTCTCAACTATGCTAGGGGATGTCGAATTCAATTTAAGCTCGGTGGAACCGGGCCACTACCGTTTCCTATGTTTTTCGCTTTATTTATTCCAAGCATAGCTTTTAAATTTTAGCTGCTTGTAAAATGGTTATTATTCAATAACAATTTGGATTATTACTCTGAACCACAATTCCCTCTAATTACTTATTGTGTTCCTTTCGTTTTTTGAGTATTTTTATTTTTAGGGGGAATGAGGGCTAATGTGCATTAGAGTCAGTACAAGCAAACATAAAGTTTTCTTACATTAGCATTGCATGAAAAGTGAACTAAATTTGCAGGGTCACAGTCAAAAGGATTACACATAGACCTAACAAACTTTCCCTATTAGTTATTTGGGAACCCACTACTACTCCCACCAAAGAGGTAGTCAACATAGCCTAAAGCATATCCAGAATCAGCCAAACATGACTAGTACCCACATCAATATGAGGGTTGCCTAGGGGAGACTAAGAATGGTGAGGAGGATCTTCAAGCATCACCCCGAAGGAGGAATCACCATATGAAATGCGAGGCGCATAAGGTTCCCCTAGCGAAGTAGATAAGGCATAAGGATTCACAGGATTGTAACTCTAATGCGGCTTCACCTCCAAAAATTACTTCGGGCTACCATCTTGACCGTAGGAACACTCAAGAACATCTTGTTCCCTAGTAGAAGAACATCTTCTAGATTGAGAAGCATGGGACCTTCATGGTTGAACATATTCTTCATGACCCTGCAATATAGATGAAGAAGAATAAAGAAGAATTAACCAGAGAAGATGAAATATAACCTCACTTCAAGGAGAAAATCTCACCTCATCAGCTTAGGGATGGCAAAAGGATAAAAAGTTCATAAACACCCTCTGTAAGGAATGGAAGTGGCGTACTATCAGCGCTCATTGCTGGCGGTTGTACTAAAGAAAGAAGGAAAAGGCGTAAAGGTCGCTGACCAACTTAAAAATAAGGTAAGAAGCATACTTACCCCAATAAAGGTAGCAGAAAATGGAAGTTCCATGCATTCCGATCGAGGGACTAATGGAGAGTCCCGATAAGTAGCCTATCTTCCTTATCTAGACACCTCGATGTTAGGCTCGAGATAGAAGTTTTAGCAACCGTTGGTGGTTTTCCTTAGTCCAATAAGAGAAATGCCAAGTGGGCCATGAGGCGTCCGAGATAAGCCTTATAGTCGCCTTGGTGGTCTACATAGTCGATGAAGTGATTGCCCTCCATCTCTACTATGTCCTTAAGAGAAAGTGCCCTCATATAGAACATAAGCTTAGGAGGGTCCTGAGGAACGAACTGGGGACACTGACCAGCACATTGGGGAGTGACTCGCCCCCCCCCCCCAAATACCAGACAAAGCCAAAAGGTCCTTCCATAAGGATCCTGCACTGGGTATAAAACTGTGCAGCTTCAACTTCAGGAGGAAGAATGCGGCTCCTCCATGGGTAAAAGTTGGCCTTAAAAAAAAAGAGAAAATTTAGTAGAAGGAAAATTCCTTCACTAAATCATTTTACAAAATAAAAAGAACTTTAACATTCTTAGAGCATTAACAGCTGCATGAAAATGCTAAAATCTCCTGACTCAAACTGCTTCCTGATTTGGTTTTTCTTAGTCCACGAAACCATGGCTTGGAAAATTATCGATTGAAGGATTATCAGTGCGTAAATTGGATGATGATCAAAGAATTATCGATTGGGCAATAGTTCGTTCAACCAACAACAAAGGTCCGCTACTCCGGCGATAAGGGGGAAGAATCAAACAGCCTCACTAGACCAGAATCAATGTATGCTAATTTGGAAAAAGGATAAAGTTATCTACTTTAAAATGAAAGAAAGCAGGGTGTCAAACCTTCAGATCCAACAGCACTCAAGGTTCAGACACTTCAGCAAGGATAAATAGTTTCCAAGACTTCAAGACATCCAAGTCAAGGTAAAATTTTAAGCACTCACCTTGTGCTTCGCCTAACTCAGGCTCGATCAAAGTGGGGGCTAACTATAAATGCCTCAAAATAGTAGTCAAATTCTTAATTGCTCGATGATGAGAAAATTAACCCAATCGTGAACCCGAAGGTGCAATGAGATGATTAATCAAACTAAAATGGCAAAAGAAAAAACGTAATGAGAGTCCAATTAGAGTAAAGGTGGCTCGCGTCAGCATGGCCTGTTCGGCCTAGGAGCCGGTCGGCTTACTGTGGCTGGAAGCCAGCTAACTTTCCCTTTTTTTGCTCCCTTTTTTCCAAAGTTCAAGTCCAACTCAGTTATTGGTGCTAATTTCGCAAGTGCGTCTAGTGAAAGGTAGATTCCTAATAACTTTAGAGAAGTCATTAAGCGTAATATGATTAGGAATCGGTATTCTTTCATAGGCAGAGCCTGTCTATTTATCACCTATGAAAGGGGGTTGCCTCAAGGTAAAAAAGGGAGAGAAAAAAACCAAGAGAGGAAAAGAGAGGGGGAAAAAAAGGAAAAATGTTGGAATAGGCAATCAATCAATTAATGAGAACCAAGGCAATTTGTGAGATCAGAGCTGTTGAGAATCACTTGAGAGATCGTGAGGAATTTATTGTAAGTTGACTAAAATCCTGACTCTCTCAGCTAAGATTAGCACCACAATCACTCCATAGGGTTCCCTAGATAATTAGGTGGGTTGACTTAAGGAAAAAAATTTCGTGTTTCTCTTCCTGTTTTCTCTTTTCATGCTTATTGTGTTCTTATAAGTCGATAAAGATGTAATCATTTAGGTGGTTCCCGCCCGCTGTAAATTGATTATTTTACCTATCTTTGCTTTAGGCTAAAGATTGTACCTTCTTGTATGATTCCATATGAAATATTACTAATGTTTGTGTGATTGTATATTAGCGTAATTAAAGCTTTAGATTTCCTATGTTAAATAGTAGAGGCTGTTAGCAATGATGGGCGGTGATGTGATGCACACCATCGCATCATCTACCTTCACCCCGAATTTGATCCTCAGTTCGAGACTAAGGAGCCAAGATGAGTCCCTACACTAGGGACTGTAGAGGGGCTTTTCGGAAGCCCTTTTCAAGTTGAATTGATTTATCCCTTTGGTGTCCTTTCAATTGTCCCTATCGGCGTGATTCACTTCGAAAAGAGATTTGGTTTGTAAGTTTCTCCAAAAAACTCAGTAGTGGCTCTATTCAATTGTAGAATCATAATTATTTGTATTCTTTTTTATTTTCTATCCCTTTTCAGATTTCTACATTGACTAGAATAGTATTGATCCTAAACAGTAAGATTGTCTGGACTAAGAAAAAGGGTCCTAATCTGACCCAGGACCAGGCAAGAAACCTAGTTCTTGGATCAGAACCAGAAAAAAACAGGACCTAATTTTGGTCCAAGAACTGGCCGATTCCTGGGTTAAAATCAGGAACGAGCTTCCTAGTTCAATCCATTATTTCTGTCATTTCTTTAGAAAATAAAAAAAAGGAATAACAGTTAGCTCTCTTTTCCACCAAAAAAATAATAATAATAAAAGCAAGAATAAAACACCACAGCGAAAGGGTATTCGAACCATTCGTGGGGGGATCACACCCTCAGGGAGGTGGATCCTAACAATGAGGCCTTATGAAGTCATTAAAAAATTAATCCAATGGCTTATAGAGGTTACTTGAGCATATGCACAGTGTTTTTCAAATCAGGCCATCGTGAATCAGCTATGAAGAACATGGGTTACAAAAGCATCCAATGCAAATAGTGGCCTGTAGAGTTAAAAAAAACTTCGTAATAAGAGCATTCTTCTGGTTAGGATCCTATGAGTTGGCCATGCTTCATTTGAAGCCACATAAGAGATGGAAGAGGACATGAGAAACAAGTACCAAACCTCTTCAAGGTAAATCTAAGACTCCTTCCAAATTTGCAAGTGACTAGAGCGAAACTTATTTTAAGGATGAAAGGCTGTAATACTCTGAACCTGATCCATGATTAATTACTGTAGTTAATTTCAATTTAATAAACTTGAGTACCGCATTTCAATTCATGTTTTAAAATACTTATGTAGTTGCAGGTTGGAGCGACGAAGTGGCATTAGAATAAACTAAGTCATGTTCCGTATTAAATCATTTGAAGCTTATAAATAGATGAAAAAATAAATAAATTAGTAAAATTATAAAAGTGAGTAATCATGGGACAAATATATATACATA
>JACYFF010031956.1:69602422-69648631 GCA_017589665.1 Selenicereus undatus | reverse complement strand
ACACACACACTCACTCACTCACAACCGCACACACACACTCACATAAACACAGACATTATCACACACACACACACACACAAACAAAAAATACATGAATTGCTCATTAATATTATAGTAATGAGACTATGATGTTAACAAGCAAAATAAAAATAAGTAAACAGGGCATATTAATTAATATGGTTGGGATTTATAATTTCCTTCCAAATAAACCATAGAAATAGTAATAACAACCTATATATTAACCCAAACTTCAGCCCAAATATTTAATAGCTTAAGAAGGGAAAAGAAAACAACAAAAAAAAAATAAAACACCTAGATTAAAGGAGTTTGAATATGAAAAACATTAACAAAATTAATTAATTAAATTAATTAAAATTATTAAAACTAATCCTCTTCCCCCCTCTCTTAACTGATTCCCCCCCCCCCCATCTTATTTCAAAACTAGCACACCCCTTCTGATTCTCCCCAATCATGACCCCCACACTCTCTCATCCCCTGCTCTTTCACACAAAGCCACCCAGCAACTCTGCTCCCCACGCCGCCTATCTTAGCTCCAACATCGGCTGCCCAGCATGCTACCCACCAACTCCTGTCCACTAACCTTTCCCACTCATCTCTTGCTAATTGAGTAAAGGTAAGGTGAATTCCAAGCTTCTACTCATCCATCTTTACTTTTTTTTGTATTTCTTCATTTAATTGACAAATTAAGCTTCTTTTAGCATCAGATGAGTATGGTTGAGAGTTAAATTGCAATTATAGCGAAAACAAATTTAGTGGTTGGAATGTGGAGACATTTGTGGGCATTTATGGGCAGAATAGGTTAGATGTGAGTTGTGAAATTTTAGCACATATGAATTGAGTGAAAGAAGGTTGGGGGAGTTTTGGTTCTATTCTAAATGAAATCAACGCCTAATTTTGTGTGTGGATGTGTGTGGAGGAATTGAGTGTCGTGTATGGCTAGTGAATTAAGCATTTATGCAATTTAATTTGTCTTGAATTTTGAAGACTTTGTTGTATTTTTATTAGCAACGTTAAGGGCCAACTATGGGAGTGTTGAATGATTGTTATGGGAGTGTTGGATGATTGCTATGGAAGGGTTGAGGTTAAAGAAATGTTAAGAGGGAGGTGTAGGTTGGGAATATTTAAGAATAAGTTTGTTAATATGTTTTGAAATTAACTTGAGAAAATTGGAAGAAATTATATAAATTTTGGTGCTAAAAGTAATGTAGTTAAGTTGACTGTGGAGGTTGAGCCTTATATGGCTTGAAATAAGTAACAAGATTAATAGGTTAGAGATGATGTTGATGACTGCAGAAGTGTTTTTGTCACTCTAAGCGATGAATGCAATTTAATTTATGCTCAAGTGAGCTGGGAGTAACACAACTCATATAGTTCAAATCAAATAAATGGAGTTAAAGTCTACTTGAGGGTTTCAATGAGAATACGTTTTGATTTGGACCTGAAACCATGAACTTGACATCAAAAGTAGCCCATAATAGCAAATTGAACTTGCCTATCTAAGTCCTTTAGGGACAAATTAAATCATTAAAACCTAGAACAATAGTAGTAGTAGCAGTAGCAGTGGTAATAGTAGTAGTAGCAATAATAATAGCACCAACCTAAGTGACAACAATATCAACAACCATATTATTAATAATAGCGAAATTGAGATTATTAATACATATAATGACCATGGTAGCATTACTATCTTTAACGATAATAATAATGTCAACAATACAAAGGGTTGGCTTAATACAAGGGAGGAGACAAAAAAAAATAATTCAATGTGTGCATTTAAGTAATTAGCGATGGGTACATTACTAATTAAGAAAGCTACCAAGGAAAACTGTAAGTTATTTACTAAGGTTGTAATTAATGAAAATTATTTGAAACCCTACTAACCTTGGAAACGTATATTTGAAGTAGAAGTGATGCCATTTTTGTAGTTGTCATACATTAAACAAATATTTTAGAAAATTTAGAGAGATTTTTAAAAAACATTCTACGTATGTTTACTGCCGGTAACTTTCGAAAATTCACATATTTCTATACATGTCAAATTCTCAAATATACAATTATTTAATAAATCATTTTCAAGCATTGTTTTTCCGCATAAACAAGTGGATCCACTACTTAACAATTATCATGGCATATGCTCTTCACTTCACCAGTGCGGTCTCAAGTCAGGTTGCTCGAGCGGCTTGATAGGTGTATACCTATTCAATGAAGGCATTGTTCTTAAGAACTCATAAATTTAGGTTCCACTTCCAAATATTAACCGCTAAAGCACTTTACTCATATTCTCTCCCTCCCTTGTTTTTGAGCTAAAATAAATTGAAATGTGGGGCCCAACTAAATTGTTCTAATAGTTTATTTTACAATACGGGGATAAGCGTACTGGGTTTTAGCTCATTTCGCAAGATAATTTGTGTTCTCTATTTTAGATAAGGAATATGCTGATGCAACTCTGCTTAACAAGGCAAAAGGAAATAAGACATAGAAGAAATGTTTCGTGTCCTTGTTGTTTGAAGCTGTTAGATGCTCAAACACAGCGCGAAGACTTGATAGACTTGAGTCCCTTTGTGAGTTTTCATGTTTATGGTAGTACTTATTTGATTTTTATTTTTCTTAAGTAGTTTCAAGTATTTTTGTTCTTTTATTTTGTGCTTATAGTCTATGTTTTGGTTCTATTTTTGTTTAGTTTTAGCTTTTTTGATAGCTTAGAGATAATTTATTCCTCTACAAAAAAATTTAGAACTGATTGAATACAACAGGTTCAAGATTCATAGCAGGTTTAGAGCATAACTATAATTGACAATACTCATCAGTGCAGTTTTTTTTTTCTAATTTTCAGTTTATGTTTTCATTTTCCTATGCTATTCTAGTGCTTATTTTTCTATTATGATATTTTTAGTAGATTAATAGGGATTTTTAGAGTCTGAATGAATTTGTGTGGAATGTTTAGGTATTTTTGGAATTTTTAGCAATTTTCGAAAATAATTTTCTATTTTGGTTTTTTTGCATTGTTCTGGGATAGAAACATTTACAAAAAAAAATATATTCATGTTCCTTGTGATTAGGCTAAATTTTTTGTATATACTGTTCCAAATTTGGTGTTTTATTTTCTGGTTGATGTTATTTTTTTAGATTTTGTTTTGTTTTAGGTGTTATATTTTCTATGTGTGTGAAAAATCCAAAAAAATCAAAAAAACGAAAATGGTGTATATGCTTTGTGTGTGCAGTTCTTTTCGATTTTTTCTGTTAGGTCACTTCTTGTTGTTTAAGTCTTTTTAGTCTTTCATTTCTTTTGGTAATATGGTTTAATTTTTGTCATTTTATGTTATTTTGTTACCTTAATTATTTAAGTGTCATGTTTTTTTGGTTTTAGTCATTAGTTTATAATTAGTTGTTGTAGTGTCATTGATTTTTTTTCTTCCTTCAACAAACCTTAAAAATTTGAAAAAAATTAAAAATCCCAAGAAATTGGAGAGTTCTTAAAAATTGATAAAAAAGAGTTTTAAGAGTACCAGTTTTTAATTTCCCATAATTTGAGCATGAACTTTTCTAGTGTTATCTTTCGAGACTTAATGATTATTATGCTCAATTGAATCAACATTTTGAAAAATGAAAAATTTATGAGGTCATTGTTGTGGGTCTGAATGTGGAATTTTGAGGTTATGTTGACTCCATGTGTCTTGGAGGCCTAATAGGTTATTGTCTAGAACTCAAGGTCAGGTATGGAATTTCTTTGGAAAAATTAGGTTGGGATACTTATGAGTTTGAACAACCTAGAAGCACCTTAGGATGCCCAACTCATTGTAAGTATGCTTTTCATGCTAATCCTTACCATCGGGATCACTTTATGAACTCATATGACCCATCTTACTTTTATGTGTCTCATGTATTGTGTGATTATTGTAAGTCTATGGATCACGATGTTTATAGTTGTCCTTGTCGTGATTATGTTGATGCGATATGTGCAAGAGTTGAAAAGACAATAAATAAATTAACAGATGAAATGGTTGAGACTAGGAAAGAGCAAATTACTGAATACTATCACTATTTTAGTCAAAGTAGGGAGGATTATAATTTGTATAAGTCTAACGCTAGTGTAGGATCTCCCAAACCTAAAGTTAGCCTTCATGATGATGTTGAGCCTTCTTATCTTACTAGGTCTAATTTGCATGATGACATGCCTTTTCCTGACCTAGAGCAAGATGATAACGTCCCTATGTTTGTATCCCCTAGCCTTGCACCTGAACCTAGATCACATAGGGATGTCACTAAGGATCTCCTAGTTTCTATCAACCCACCCACCCTTTTCAATCACTCTTGTGAGTTGGAGGAGGGTAAAGAATTTGAGAACGCTAACGAGTTAGATATAAGCATCACATCTGAAGTTGAGCATCATGATATAGATGAGTAAGAAGATATTTGTTTATAGGAGTCATGTGAGGAGGAAGATAAGTCCACTACTTTGGAATATGATGATGACATTTTCTCTATAGAAAATGAATCCTTTTGATATGTGTTAGATGACAATGAACGTCCGGATGTGGGTTTTTATGTTCAATATGAATCCTTTTCTTTTGACCCCATCATTAGTGACCATACACCCGAGAAATCCAAGTCTAGAGTTCGAGAACTTCATGCCTTTGACTACTAACTTAGACTAGACTTTTAAGCATGCGAATATTAAAAGTCTTGAGCACTTAGAACCTACTAATTTGCCTAGATAGTTCATTCATAATGATAAAATTTCTAGGTTGATCACCAAATTGCTTTTTTAGTTTGAGTATATATCTCTATTTGATATTTGGGTCCAATAATTTGATAAGTTGAAGCGAGCCCTGCGATGGATGTACTTTTTATGGCTCGCACTCTCTCTTTTTAGTGTTTGTCCGCGATTAAAAGTGGGTTTTGTTTGTTTGATAAGCTATTTCGTGCTCTAATGGGATTTGATTTGAGTCGCAATGTTCATCTTGATATGGAGTGGCTGATGTTCCATAGGCCTCTATTTGAACAAATTTCAAGAGGATATAGCTTTGGTGTACTAACATGGTATAATTGTTCCTCTCTTTCTATTTTTATTTTGTTTTCTTTTGTGTGTATTTGTTGTTTTATTTTATGGTTTTCATTTTGAGTTTTAGATTCTTGTCATTTTTCTTTCTGTTTACATCTTATTTTCTTTTTGTATATTTGTTTTTCTTTTTAGTTGTTGTCTTTCCTTTCACTTCCAATGACGACATTGTGTGATTTAATTGTGGGGGTGGGGAAATTGCATTTTGAAAAGATTTTCAAAAAATTAAAAATTAAAAAAATGGATGAAAAATGAAAATTTTGAAAATTCAGAAAGATTTTTGCTCTTGGAGAATGTGTGCTATTCTGATTGATTATATTCTCTTGTACCTTAGGTATCAATTTGTATATGGATATGGTGTGCATGATAGAACATAGTCCAAATGTGATATTTATGCTCAGCCCTAACCCCCGACATTTTCAAAAGCAAGCTTGACTTTTACAGATTAACCTATGCGATTTTGATCCTTTAAGACTAATTCATCATTTTTAGTCTCATGTTTTTCTTTCATGTGCATGTCTTCTATGATTCCATCTCTAGAACTTTGTTTGATTCACTTTGAAATCACATTTAGCATGTGCATTATAATAATTTGATAGAGGCATTTATTTGTTTTGTGAGCCACACAGCCAAATTGCCACCCTGATCTGACTACTTTACCTCTTTGCTAAACCCCTTTGAGCCTTGATTGTTTTTATTGTGAACTCTTTATTTTATCCTTGTCCTAAACACATTTCCTGTGTCTAAGCTAAGACTAATGGGGTGACACTTTAATATTTGGTAGGTAGCTTTTGGGTATTTTATGTAATTAGTGGTTGATCTTGGTTATATAAGGGCATGTATAATTGAGTTGTTTTCATGCATGCCATTCTTTCATTTCGTTAATTAAAAGAAGAAGAGAAAAGCAAAGGAAAAGAAAAAAATAAAAACAGTTGAAAAAAATCTTTAAAAAAAAAATAAGGGAAAAAGTGTTGTGAATAAGAGTATTTGGCATGGTTGTACATATGTGATTTTCATTTTGACTCATTTTCAATGGTTACTATTGTGAGGTGTGTTCTTATTTTGTTTTAGGAGAAGGTGTGCTTATTAGAGTTATTGGAGGGATTTTGTTGCTCATTAGCTTCTTGGCTTTCAGCTCCTCCTTTCCCAAATCATTTGTACCTCTTATAACCCTTTACCTTTGTCCCCATTACAACCCTAAAAAGTTCTCTTGATTATCATATTGCACTATTGCATCTTAGTCTGGAGAATTGAGAATTGTGGCAAGCTTATGATAGCTTGTATGATTGGAAGATGAATTGACTGAACCTTGTTATATTTTAAACACATAAGTGGGAATGTTCCACATATCCCTAAAGTAAGGTTTTATCAGTCAGGCTTGTACATATTTTATAAGTTAGGTGAAAAATTGTGTATAGATGTCATCAGTGGAGATTAAGAATTTCTTGATGTGTGCCTTGTTATATTTTCTAATGCTTTGCTATTTTTGCCTGATGGTTTGGTTGAATAGATGAGGACCTTTGAATCATCTAAAGGATTTCAATGCTGACTTTGACCATTGGTTTAATTTCATTTGCTAATTGTTAGTCACATTAACTTAGAACTTTAGCAACTTAATATCAAACCCATCCTTGTGGATTGACCCTTAAGTGCCACAATGATGAGCCATACGCTTGCAATAAAGGTTAATATTTATAAAAAATCACATCAAGAAAGATGCCAATAGGGGACCCGAATGGGTTCTTCATGCATGCAAGGCAAGGAGCAAAATACAAGCAAGTCTATCCAAGGTGTATGCAACCAATAGGAAAAGGAAAGAAAGAAACGATGGGGACCCGACTGGGATCCATGAGAAAAAACCAAGGACCAAAATCTAAGCTTTTTCATCCAAAGTGCATCCCAACAAGAAGAAAATAAACCAAAAGATGCCAAGGGGACCCATTTGGGTTCTTAAACCATAAACAATACATGCATAATCCAGTTTAGCAAGAAAATCAATAAGAAAACAAAAGCATCATGCCTCCATTGGGACCTTACCAGAATTCCACTTGGTAAAAGGCCAAATTATGCCTTAGCTTTGACAATAAGATAGGGCATAATACAACGAACCAAAGGGAATAAGCCAAAAAAGGAAAAGGAAATCAACTGAATTCAAAATTAATGTCGCCAAAGAAATAAAAGGAAAAGGAACTCACATGTTTGGGAAAAGGAAATCAATTGAATTCAAAATTCACTAGACCAGTGAAAAGTCAAATTGAAAATCTAGTAGACCCTCGAAAGGTACGTTACATCGATGAAAGGACAAATTCAAAGTCTGTTGGACTGTTAAAAGGCCTGCTTGACTAGCAAAAGGTTAATTCAAGGCCCGCTAGTAGGTGAAAGGTTGACATCAAAATCCGCTAGACTGGCTAAAAGTTGGCATCAAAATCCATTGATCAGTGAAAGATTTGCTACATTGATGAAGTGTTGAACTCAGAATACATGAGACCCGCGAAAGGTTGAAATCAAAATCTGCTACATCGGCAAAAGTTCCAACGAATCGGTGAAAGGTCGACATCAAGCTCCACTGGACTGATCAAATGTCCGCTAGATCGACGAAAGGTCAAATTGAAGATCTATTGTTGGCTGGACCGACTAAAGGTCGAACTCATAAGTAAGAACATAATAAGTAAGCATGAAAGCTAACTACTCTGGCCTTCACCTCACACTGATTTGGTCAAGGTGAGGGATAATTGTAGATGCTTAAAAATGGCATCTCATTTTTCTTAGATGCTCGATGATTAAAATTATGCACCTTGTTTATTGGGGGCTCAGTAGATTAATTCTTAATTTGAGTCTTTGAAAAAGGGAGAAGCGAAAAAGAAGCAAGAGAGAGAGAGAGAGAGAGAGAGAGAGAGAGAGAGAGGGTAGGCGGGCCAATATGCCTACATTGGCCAGTTGGGTCCCCAAGCTAGGAACCTAGCCGGGTTCTTCAGTCCCCTTCTCCATGTCTAGGACATGTGTCTCAGTAAGTAGTGTTTTATCCATATGGGTAAGTCTGTCCGGATTAACCTATTAGGAATCAGATTAGGTCTCATTTATCTAATCAGTCCATCCCATCCTCTAAGAACTACAAAACGGGGGCTACCCCCCAGGGGTTAGACATAGAAGATTGATACAAAAATACTTTGAAAAATTAGAGAGAAAGAGACTAAAAAATATTGAGAGAAACACATTATATGCTAAGACTATTGAGAGGTATTGAAAATGAGAAATTAGTTGATTACAGAAGAAGCATCAATCCGTTGGGGTTCCCAAACAGATCAAGTGGGTAATCCTAGGGGTACCATTTCAACAATCCATCCTCCTTTCTCTCTCTCTTTCCTTCCCCTAGGGGTAGCCCCCTATTTATAATGGTTAGGCGATAGCCCAAATTGGTTTAGAGAAAGGATATCTAATCCTGGTCTTGTTAAGGTTAGTCTAAATAGGTCTAAGGAACGGACTCGAAGATAGGGATCCCGGTTGCATTTCTAGCTAGAGGGCCTGACTTGGGTCTTGGAAGCAGGAACTCGTCGGGGTTCTTGGGCTGGGCTGCATATAGGCCAATTTGTTTTGGCCATGATTTTCATGGCCAACCTCCATTTTGAGTGATTTTTTTTTCCTTTAAATCTTATTGAGCTTAGTTTCTAATAAACTAGTTTCATAATTTTTAAGAACGCTTGGAATAAGATATAAGCAAAGTAGTGAGCAGGTGTCATTTCCAGCACAAGCCTAGATATTCAAAATATATCTTTTTCGTGTTTATCGGACTTTGGTCATAATATGTCATTAGAATGCTTATTCAATGAAGAATATTGATACCTAAACTTAATAATCTTATACACCCTAGAGTGAATCTCAACTAGATGCTGAACACTATCAATTTTGTTCTATTTGGGCTCTATTAAATTTTGTAGGCTCGAACTCAAGGATTACTCTACTGGACCCCAAGCACACAAGTTGGGGTATAATTTTAATCCTTGGGTAATTAAAAATAAGATGTCATTTTTTGGCGTCTACAATGGGTTTTCAAGGAGGAAGAGGGTTTGAGTAGGGGTTGAGAAATTGAGCTCACTTAAGTTGAGTAAGTTGAAAATAAAGGGATTTTGTTTTGTTTTGAAAGAAACTAGAAGTTGATTTGCCTGTCTTTGATTTTAATCATTGAAGAATTGAAGGGGATGGAGGAAAACTTGAGGTTGAAGGTGGAAGAAAGGGGCATCTTAGCAATTTTGAAATATATGAAATTATTATAAACTTAGATGATTAATTTAGAGGACTGAATTGTATTTTGCTATGTAACTTGGGTGGGATAGTAATTGAAACTAATTGGAGTATGATTCTCACTCATCTAATAAAGTTAATGAAGCGTAAAGGTTTGATTGATGTTAACTGTAAGATTAGGCATTAATGCTACTCAAAAGAATGCTTAAAGGTTGAATCATGTCTAAGTGAGTTAAAAATGACCCATTCAACTATAATCCAAACAAGCGGTGACTAAAGTTTACCCAAGGTTTAAAAACTTTACATCTTCCAAATTTGGCTCCAATGCCTTAGCTATCACATTGAAAATAAAACTTGCTCCCCTAAATTGGTTTTACTTAACATAACTTTAATAAATTATTAATTTATAAAAGGTGTTTATTGAAAAATGAACAAATAAGTATATAATAATAATAGCAACAATAATTAAAAAAAAGGGGGGCTTTATATGGCTAATCTAACCAGTTCAATAATAAATAGAGAATCGGGTTGTGAATATAACCAAGGGTGCGTACACTAGTAATTAAGGAAAACAATAAAAATAAATAAATAAATAATACCAAGTAAAATTTGGATTGTGGACAAAGTTTGTAATAATAAAAATTATTTATTGCTTACTAATAATGAGTCGTTGATTTGAAATAGAAGCAAGACCACTTTCGTCATCATTGAGCCTTAAACACATACTTTACAAGAGGGCGAGAGAGACTTTTAATATAGGTATTTTTATTGTCCGTATCCTTCACAAAAAAATTTCACATGTCTTTACAAAGCCCAAAAATCTTATATAATAGACAAGTATTTAATCAATCAATTTTAATTGTTGTTTTGCTACATAATCCAGTGGACCCACCAGTTATCAGTTATCAGGCTTACGCTCTTCAATTCACCCACGCAGCGTCTACTCAGGCTTCCTGATCGCCCTGACATGTGTGTACCTACTCAATGATCGCATTGTATAGATAAGCTCATTAATTTGGTTTTTCATTTTTAGATAATAACCGGTAATGGTTTTAATATAATTTTCTCTAGTCTCTTCTTTTTGAACAAAAATGAATTGAAATGCGCACTCACTGAAATATGAATTTCTATATTTACAATATACGAATAAAAGTATTGAGTTTCGCTTCGATTATTTTTGGTGTTTAAGGTTCAGTTAAATAAATTGTTAACCCTCTAGCTGACAACACCAAAGAAGTAAAGAGATAGTTAAGGGACTTTAGATAAGCCCATAGTGACATTTCATAAAGTCAAAGGTTATCAAAATGTAAGCTTTGTGGTTGTTGGACTTTCATTTGAGCTTAGGGATGTTTAAAGCTTGTCATTTGGTTTTCATGTAAGCTAGAGTGTGTTAGAATGTTCATGTTAAGTAAATCTTGTCCATTATAGAAAGGCGGTAATTTCCTAAATCTAACTCTTCCATGATATTGATTGTCAATTATGAGCTACTTAAGACTAATTAGGTGATTAACAGTTCAGGTATTGCCATTTTATTCCTGTTTATGTGTAGATTTGGTTGTTGGAGCATCTGAGGCTGTTTGAGGCTTCAAGGAACATGGATACATACCTAGCTTTGCAATTCTACCAAAGAAAGAAATTGTTCAAGGACCAATCTATAATGAAGTGGATTGGTTGCTTAGAGAAGGATCCTTCTCTCCTTTGGGTGATTCATCAGTGGCGCCTATGATGATTTGTTGCCAATAGGGGAAAGTTTGCCTATGTTCATCTCATTGGTCTCACCACATGAACATATTTTTTCCCTGGTCGACTAATGCGATAATTCAGACATAGACAATCTATGCCTGCATTGGATTTTATTGCTCTTGGGACCTACAAGAATGATCCTTCCCGCATTAAGTCTTGCATGGACTACTGGCTTCATCGTCCCTCCATTCTGATGCTGCCTGTCCCACGATCCATGTATGTCTCTAAGTATTATCTGAAGTGGGTGTGTGAACGTGACATTGAGGCAAGGAAGACTGTTTAAACTAAGGAGAATGCCACCCAGGAAGAAATGCCTAAGTGTGACTCGTCTTAAACTGGGAGAAATGGAGCTAAGGATCCTACACCTAAAAGATAGCACCCCAGGTAAAAAAGGACAAGAAGTTGAAGAAGATTAGGAATTTAGCTTTGCCTCTTGTTTAGAATAAAGCTTTACTACCTTTTCAAAGTAGTATGCTATTAGGACTTTTGCTTGTAGTTGTAAGCTTTTAAAATTTCATATAATAATCAAAATATTACAATTTTGCTCTTATTACCATTATTACTAGTCTTTAATTTATTTCTTGCTTCCAAATCCTGTGGCCTAGTCCAATTTTCCTATTGGCAAAATTTAGAGCCTAATACATTTGAAATGAGGGGGTTCAGACCAGTTTCCACAGGAAATCCGGTCTTTTATCTTCTTGTTAGCCATTGGGCCTGGCGCTTGGCCCCTTTTTTCTTTTTTCTTAGGGATGGGCTCATAATTAATAATAAGTAATTAGGTCAGGCCATTCGGCTTCCTACATATTTGAAATGTGGAATCACGCCTTCGTAGTTCATCATGTATTATTATTTATAAGTATTTTATTTTTTTTCATGGGCCTTGTGAACCTATTATGGGTCCAAACAAAAAGAAAGGACAAACTCCTTTCTACTATTGAAGCCCATTGTGCGCTTTTAATGAAGTGTGCACTTACTGGGCATAAGACTCCCTCAACTAATCAAGATTACTATACTGAGTATATTCCTCTCAATTCATATCCATAAATTTTATTGCTCTGCCTAGCAAGATTGTTTTTATGATGTATGGCCCCAGCCACTTGGGTTTAAAATTTTCCTTGGGTCATGTACTGGGGCCCTTATCTCCATTAAGACTAGGTCACCTTCTTGAAGGTCTCTAGGCTTAAATTTCTCATTAAAAGTAGTTGAAATTCGGGATTGATAAATTTGGACATTATATAACGCCCATAATCGTCTTTCATCTAACATTACCTATTCTTCATATCAAGCCTTTGCCTACTCTGACTCTGGGGTTTGACTTTCCACCATTTCCCTAAGTGAGGGTATTGCTGTTTTGATTGGAAGTACTGCTTACATTCCATACACAAAGAAGTAGGGTGTCACTCCCATTGAAGTACAAATCGAAGTTCTATATCCCCATAGTGCAAATGGGAGCTTGTAAGACAAGTGTTTGTAATTATCAACTATTCTCTTGATCATCCTACGAATGTTTTTATTGATAGCTTCAACTGCTCCATTTGTCTGGGGACGATAAGGAGATGACTTGTGATGTTAAACTATATATTTTCCAAGTATAGCTACCACCTCCTTTCTAAAATGACTTGTGGTATGCCATATCTACATATAATGTTATTAATGAGAACTAGGCCACATGCTTTGAAGTGATTTTAGCATAGAGGGTCGCTTCTACCCATTTTGTGAAGTAGTCTATTACTACAAGTACATATTCATGTCTATGCGTTCCCTTCGGTGTTATTTTTCCATTAATGTTGATTCCCTGGATTGAAAAGGGCTAGGGGGAAGTAAAAGTTGAGAGAAAAGAGGGAGGTTGATGCTGCAAGTTAGCATACACTTGACATTTATGGCATCTTCTCACATACGCATAATAGTCTGCTTCCATCATATGCTAGTATTACTCCATCCTTTGGACATTTTTTGCTAGCATTCAGCCATTCCGATGTGGCCTACATTCTCCCCTAAGAACTTCTTTTATGATTTCCTATGCTTCCTCTTGCTTTATGCACAACAAGTTTATACCCATATCTATCTTCTTATAAATTTTCCTTTATCCTCAAAGTTTTGTGAGGCAGGCAACCTTAACGCTCGTTGAGCATTTAGGAAGGACCCTGGTGGGTATTATTTCATTGTTAAGTACTAGAAAATATTGTAATGTCAAACAGTAAAGAAGACTTTGCATACCGGAATGGTGTAACAATGTGCTTGCTCACTTCTCCTTTCGACTGTCAATGGCATTGAATGGATGCCACTAAGGATGTTGATCAGTAAATTTAACTTCGTCAGGGCATCAGCAAACTAGTTATCTTCATAAGGGAGATAAGTATAAGTGATGTGAGTAAAATTCTTAGTAAGCTCTACAAAGTAAGCTTGGTATGATGCTAATGCCTCACTTCTCACCTTCCATTTTTGTGAGACGTGATTAATTATCAAATTAGAGTCTCCGTGTACCTGCGGATTCTTGACTCCTATTTCTACAAAAACTTGCAACCCAATGATATAGGCTTCGTACTTTGTCACATTGTTGGTAACCTCAAAGTCCAACATGACTGAAATAGGAGTATGTACCTACCCCAAATCCTTTTTAATTTGAAGCCTGATCGAAATACATCATCCACACATCTTCTTCCACCTAAAGAACATCCCCATCAAAGAAGTTAAAAGTTTCTCCCTTTGGTCTTCAATTGACGAATCTTCCAAGAAGTCAAACACGGTTATTTCCTTAATGGATTTTTACAGGATGTATGTAGGTCAAATTCTGATAACATTACTATCTTCCTTGCCATTTTACCACTTGTCACTGGTTGTTGCAGTAAATATCATATTAGGTCTATTAGTTTTCGCTAAGGGTGTGTAGCGGGTGTCATATTCAAGGAACTTTTTACTCACATAATAGATGACCTTTTCCTCCCCTTATATCTTCTGGATTAGCATGGCTCCCATTGTCGTAGTTGTTGATGTGAGATGGAGAATGAGGGGAATCACAGGTTGCTGAGGCACCAACACTGTCTTCTAATCCCATTCTAACTTCAGTCCCTTCTTTAGTGTTTTAAAGATAGGCTCACATATCGTCGTCAGCTTTGATATGAAAGTGATGTATTGTAGGCGACCCAAAAATCCTCATATTTCATTTCCGGTTTTAGGCAGTTGCATTTCTTGTATTGCCTTGATTTTTGAAGGATCGACCTCAATTCCCCTAAGGCTGACCACATATCCTAGCAACTTCCCCGATGTGACTCCAAATGTCCACTTTTGCAAGTTAAAATGCATATTGTATTTCGTAAGTCTGGTGAAGAACTTTGGTAGAGTAGAAGATATCAATCCCTTTGCTTAGACTTTGTAATCATGTCATCCGCATATACTTCTTCTTATGCACTAAATCCTGTAACAAGGTGATAGCCGTTCTTTGGTAGGTAGCCCCGACATTCTTTAACCCAGATGGCATCATAGTGTTGCAATAAGTTCCCCAAGGGGTAATAAAGGCAGTCTTCTCTATGTCGTCTGCTACCAGTGTGACTTGGTTCTAACCATCATATGCATCCATGATAGGAAAGAGAGTTGCCCAATATGGGTGTTATCAATTAAGATTCCTATATGTGGTAAAAGAAAGTCATCTTTTAGACTTGCCTTATCAAGATCACTAAAATTCGCACACATTCTCACTCTTCCATCTTTCTTTAGAACTGGGACAATATTAGCTACCCACTAAGGTAGTGTGCAACTATGAAGAACCATGCATTCAATTGTTTCTGCACCTCTTCCTTTATTCTTAAGGCCCATTCTGGTTTCATCATGTAGATTTTTGTTTTACCAGCTTAGCATCTGGATAGAGAGGAATTTTGTGCTCAGCAATATCTCAATCTATGCTTGCGTATCTTTGATGACCATGCAAAGACATCTATGAATTCCCGTATGAGTGACGTGAAAATTTGTTACTTCTCTAGAGTTAGTGATTTTCTTATTTAAGCTCGCAGGGCTCTTCAAGATTCTCAACATAGATTAATATTGTATCTTCGATTATAGATGTTTGATTTTCATGATCTTCCAATGCTTTAATTAGATCTTTTAGAGTTATATCTTTATTATTATAAGAGGAAAAACATTCAAAAGGAGCAGAATGAGATGAGTCATAAGCGAAGGAGTTCATCTTATTGAAGTCAAAATTGAAGACTGAATCTTAAACTCTATATTAGACTCTCCTAAACTACCCCTAATAACTATAGTGAATACTTTTCCTTCCTCCTCGGCTATCCGAGTCACTTGCTTACAGCCTTGGTGATGAAGTTTGCAGGGTCAAAGCTACTATTGGACAAGGCAAGGGACAAAACACTAGCAGTGTCTTCTTGTTTCCTATAATCTTATGCGAATAGGATTTTGAACATGCTCCAGGTGGACCTAAACTTGAATAGATTGATCGTTTCTCATAGCAGAAGGTGCTTCATTCTCCAGAAGCCGGCAATCACTAAACATAACGCAGGAACTAAGATTCCCTTCTCTCCTATTTAGTAGGGCTCAAGGAAGTCATAGAAAAGAAAATTGTCTCCATCACAATGGAATTGTCCATTAAGAGTAGGGGAGTAAGGCTTTATAGTGTAGTACTTCTGATTCCCCTACCTGGTAACAGCATTTTGAGCTTTGGCCTCCTGTATAGCTTTAACTACTTCTTCACGAACGGGCTAAAGTCTTAACCCGACTTTGTACTCCTTCTTTTGAGTCAAGCTAAAGGAAGTCCATCCTTGTGCTCCTCGTCCCATAGCCATTCCTGGGAAGTATCCACTTTCTAAGGATAGCTTCACAGCCAAATTCAAATAGCAATCAATGTCAAAAGAAGCCTGGTACTTCTGTAAGACTCCCACCATTTCAAAGTTATATAGTTTTTTGTCATTATGGTTGTGATCATAGCACACAAGTTGTCCCCTTTAGTAGTGACCACCTACCCTTTTATCAACATCTTCCTTTTCTAGGTGTAGGCTAGATGGAATGGAACTACCTATTGATAATAAAGCGACAGCCTTCCCAAGAGCAAGTTGAAGGTAGCTTGAATATCCAAAACTTAGAATCCCACATTCCTTTCAATAGGACGCACATTAATGGGGTGAAGAATAGTGCCCAACACCAGCCTTTTGGAGGTGTCGTATGCTCTTAGATGAGTTGATGGTGTTGAGAGTTTATCTTCCTTAATTCCCAATCCTTTAGCAGTTCTCTAAGGGAAAATGTTCACAGTTGACCCATTATTGGGCAAGGGGTACATACTTTTAAAGATATATCACAGTGAGATACAGGGCATTGTTGTGCACAGAACCTCCTGGTGTGCGATCTTTGTTGCTAAAGGTTACAGTGCCTTTGCCAGACGTGATTGAAGCTATCATTTCGTTAGGTGCAGCTTTAGGGGATAAGTCACTCTTATTCAGTTCATCTATTAGGAGTTGCCTATGCTTTTAAGAAGTTACTACAAGTTACCAAATAGTTATGTTAGCTTTAAGTTTCTTTAATTGCTTGAGCATCGGATCTTCTTCTTGAACTATTGTCCCCCTTTCCTTTTTTAGGGCCTGTTGTAGGTCTTCTTTGGCTTGTTGTCGTCTAACCTTTGTGAGATGTTGTGCTCTTCCTTGGTTCTCTTCTCTACAAATGTCTTATTCTTCACTATCAACCTAGCAACCATCGTTGCCTGTTGCAGCAGGCAGATAACCCCCTTTGGTTTCGTATATGTTATCTTTATCACTTTCCCATAAGCTGTGGGGCTCTAGGTGTTGTGCTGGTATGCTTACCCTTGGTCTTAGGCCGTGGGCTCTTTGTATGAGCACAGAAGGATCCCATTCCTCTTCTTGGTTATCAATGACAAAGATGCTTTTGTGATCTCTCGATAGGTTTTTTTCATTGTTAGGCTTATAGGCTGCTTTAGGAAATCAGAGCTATCCTGACTTGAACATTCTTTCCAGCCTATTCTTAAAGGTCCAACAATTTTTAGGGCCATGCCTTTGAGATCAATAGCACTTATAGTACTTTGTTGGATCAAAAGATTTGGACTGCTTAAGAGCCTCAGTTTCTGGCTTAACCTCAGGGAGATTGATTTTAACTTTGGTCAAAAGTTTCTCCAATGCCTGAGTGTAGGTGGTCCTTATAGGGGTATACTTAGTAAAACAATTTAGCGCATGCACTTCTTTAGAACTACTTGCCTTTTTATCCTTGCTTTGGTATTTGCATTTCTAATTGCTACCAATTTTAGCTGGTGCTTCCTTAGGTAACTCTTTCTCTACCAGAATGCCTACGTTCCTCAGTGTGGTGACACTTACAAACGGCGTGAACTGTAGGTATCGCCTATATGTGTGCTGGAGGTTCCTGATGAATAGTCTCACTTGATTAGCTTCTAAAGATCGATCCACCATGTGAGCGGCCTTCACCCTCCATCTGGGTAAATAGTCAGAGAACCCTTCTTTTTATTCTTGCTTGAGCAGCTTTAGGTCCCAAAGTATGATTGGGAGGTTAGCATTGTATGAACACTGACACAGGATTTCCATACAAAGATCATCCCAATTTATGACCTTCTGGGGGTCAATGGCTTTATACCGCCTCATCACATCCTTGGCAAAAGTGCAAGGAAATATGAGGTAAAAGATGCCCTTATCAATTCCTTTTAGAATCATTGTGCTAACAAAGTTTCTTTGTGGTGATGACGATTTTTAGTTCCATGAAACTTCATGTCAGGCATAGTGAACTTTGGAGGCAACTTCCCTTTTAGGATTAAAATGAATCTCACACAGTCATTAAAGTAATTGTTGAACAGAGAAGACTCCTTAATCAATTGGTGACTATATGAATGCTAACCCAAACATACCCTACTGGTAAGTCCTTAAAGTGTATATCATTTTAGGGTTATTTTGTTGCATTTTTAGGGAGAATTGTGTACTTTAGGTTATAATTTATACTCCTATTTCTCGTTTTATGCTTGGGTATGGTTCTTTGATGACATTTGTAGGATTTTTATACCATTTAACCCAGCATTTGATCCTTATTTGAGTGTATGTTAACCCCCCATGAATGCCCCTAAGATGCCACGCCCGTGGAGTATGAGAAGAGCAAAAACGTTTGGTTCTAGCCAAGACCAAGGTTCGACCATTGTGTCTACCACAAACCGTGGTAAGCTTGTAACTGCTAGCCTCTTCGTCTTCCTTCGTTGTGTGGCTGAGGCTAATCTGATTGCTGCTTAAAAGAGCGTGTTCCACAACAGAAAAGGACTTCTTGTTCAGCAACCATAATCCTACTTTCACATCTCTTTTAGTTTAGCTTAGTTTTAGTGTAGTTTTCGTTGAGATTAAAAGGGAGAAGCTTGCTCATGGAAGCTTGAAGATTGTTGCACAATTCAAGGGCTGCCATTATTGTAAAGTTTTCCTTCCTTCTATTGAATTTGCTTTTCAAACTCTTGTTTTAGTTGAATTTAGAAACACGAGCAAATAGTTTTGTCTAATCTAAGAATTTGTTAGCCATAGAATTATTGTTAGATCCTTTATCCTTGAATTCTTGCGCTTTTTTCATGTTTGGAATGACTCATGTCTATCTTGAAATTAGAATGTTATGAGTGGAATTCGGCTAATTTTGCTTGCTTATATTAGGTAGTAGGGTGAAGTACTAAAAGGTGAAACTCTCTACTTGATCGTTTTGATAGAACTTGATTTAGCAAAACTCAAGACGGAATTGCTTGTTAAGAGGAGACTTAGCATTTATAGATCTCTAACCTAGACTAAATCAAATACACTTGAGAGAGTGTTAGTTAAATTTGTTTAGGGAATTTAGTCTATTTTGAAAAAAATGATTAAAGTTAATTTGATTGCAATTCCTTAAATCGGTCTTTCTATGAAAAGTGCATGCTTAAATTTATGATCTGACTTTTTACTTGGTGAGTCAAATTCCTAGGTCTTTTTCCGTTATTGAAATTCCAAATAGTTAATTAGTTTATTTAAATTGACCATTTGAAAGGATTGATCGCTTAGCAAATTCCAGTAGGTTGACTCGATAGATTACTTTGGTCCGTGAGGACGATCTTTTAATCTATACTACGACACCTGTGCACTTACGAACGTGTCAAGTTTTTGGCGCCGTTGCCGGAGACCAATTTATTAACTATTGAGTTAGTCTTACGAAATTGACTAAGTGTTTCATATATTTTTTTTCCTATTTCTTGTTTGATTGCGTTGGTAGTGTTGGTGATTGTGGTTGTAGGAATCCTCCCTATTTATGCAAAGTCCATTTCTAGACGAACCCGTTCCTGAGAATAAGAGGACCTTCTATTTAAGGAGGAAGAAGCAAAAACTTGAGGAACAAAAACGCGAGCCTAGAAGAGCTTCAACAAATATGGAGGGAGGAGGAGGTGACCAAAGAAGGGCGCATAGGGATTTTGTTGACCCTAGAATCCAAGGCATCGCCTCAAGCATCGCTCACCATAACGTTGACGCAAATAAATTTGAGCTCAAGCAAGCTCTCATTTCCATAGTGCAACAATCCCAGTTTGGAGGCACCCCTTTAGAAGACACGAACTTACACCTCTCAGTCTTTTTAGAGGTGTGTGACACACTGAAGCTTAATGGGGTCTCCACCAATGCCATTCGACTACGGTTATTTCCCTTTTCACTTAGGGATAAGACAAGAGCATGGCTGCATTCTTTGCCTTCAAGATGTGTCACCACATGGGATGAGCTTACTAAAGCTTTCCTCGCTAAATTCTTCCCACCGAGCAAAACGGTAAGTTTGAGGAATCAAATCACCAACTTTACCCAAAGGGATGATGAGACGTTGTATGAGGCTTGGGAGCGGTTCAAGAATTTCCTGCGGTTATGCCCTCACCATGGCCTTCCATGATGGATGATTGTTCAAGTTTTCGACAATGGTGTGACCCAACCTGTAAGTTCCACTATTGATGTGGCGGCAAGAGGAACTTTGATGAATAAGACTGAAGACGAGACTTGTAATTTGGTTGAGGAGATGGCGCTCAACAATTTTCAATGGTCCACCAAACGAGGCCAACCCAAGCAGGTTGGAGGTAAGCTTGAAGTTGATGCACTTACTTTGCTTTCTACTACAGTTGAGGCTATGACTCAAAGGTTGGACCGTATGAATGTAAATGCTGTGAATTCTAGTGTCCCTCCCCCATGTGAAATTTGCGGTTCTATTGAACATGTGACTTTGAATTGCCAAGTTGGGAGTCCTTTTTTCCAAGACTCTAGTGAAGTCAATTATGTCCAAAACTTCAACCTAAGGTCGGCCATCGACCCTTACTCCAGTACCCACAATCCGGGTTGTAAGAATCATCCGAATTTCTTATATAGGTCTAATCTAAACCCTCCGACTATGCCCCCAATGAATACTAGGACACCCACCGATTTTTAAAGACCACATTTTCCTCCATAAGTACCCCAAAATTCTAACTTAGAGGCTATGATAGAGAATATGCTTTTGGCGCAACAAAAACAAGATGAGTATATAAAGCAATTAGCCTCTAAGGTTGATATGCTTACAACTCACAATAAGATGTTGGAAGCCCAATTGCCTAACAAGCTAGCTCTTCATCTATACCCCCGGATAGACTCCCGAGTAAACTAGAATCTAACCCCCATGAGCATTGTAATTGTGTTACCTTGAACGATGGGGTAGAGGACCCTATTGACCCAGAGGATGCACCATTTGAATAGGGTAAAGAAATACACATGGTTGAGAGTAAGGAGAGGAATGATGGTGGCAAGGCCGTGACATTCATAGAGAATGAAAGTTTAGAGATCCCCACATTATTTTCACCCAAACTTCCTGACCCAGGCAGCGTTTCTATCCCCTGTGTGGTGGGAAAGGTGGAAATTGAAAGAGCCTTATGCGACTTAGGTGCAAGCGTCCGTTTAATGCCATATTCTTTGTTTCATAGGCTTCACTTAGGACCATTGCAACCTGCATCATTTTCTCTACAACTAGCAAATAGTTCTAAAACACAACCCTTAGGCAAATTAGAAGATATACCAGTCAAAATAGGAGATATTTGGGTAGTGGAAGACTTTATCATTGCTGATATGACCAAGACCAATGATGCCCAAATTATTCTAGGTAGGCCCTTCATGGCTACAGCGGGTTGCCATATTGATGTGAGAAGGGGACGAATAACATTTGAAGTACAAGGGTGCCGTGCCATCTTCTGCCATACGGAGGAGAAAGTGGGTTCTCCTAATTCTTCCTTATTAGATGCATTTCTCCTTTCTTCTGAGATTGACATGGAAGACGTTTTGAATTGTCAAGATCCTCCTAATTTTGATTGGATTTCTACTGAGGATCCCGACCAAGGGTACGTTAAGGTAGAGTTTGCTACTCCTACGCCGCCTAACATACCCGAGGTTGAGGCCCATGCTTTTAATGAGTCAACTATGAGTGAGTATTGCAGGGTCACCCAAGCAGTTCTCTCTTCGCCTACTATGGAAGGATTTGATGCAAACTTTAATTTGGGAATTGAACAAGGTGAGAGTGGCCAATCTGATGGACCACGTACTTGGTTTGTCTTATATGCTGACAATGTGCTATGGTGTAAATTGATGATGACGAAGGACCTCCAACTTGAGCTTTTGAGGTCGTACCTTCATTTGAAGAAGTTCAATTTTGTGGTTCGTGAAAAAAATGATGCCCATGCACTTGCCTATCTAAACCAAACATAGACGCATGGTCAAGCCCTTGACCTTAAAAGAGCGCTTCTTGGCAGGCAACCCAAGCCCCTTTTATAGCTTTGATTTTCATTTTTCTTGCAATTTTTCATAGTACAAAAGAAAAAAAAGACTAGAAAATAAAAATAAAAAATATATATAATATAAAGAAAAAAAAGAAAGAAAATTTCGGGCACCACGGACCCCAGTCTTCTAATATGGCCCGTGGAGTGCCCAACCAGGACAACAAAAAAATCAGTGTCCAACAAACACCACAGTTAGACCATGATGACCCCTATGGACCGTGGTGGGCTGCTACGGGTCGTGGTGCGCTCTTGGACCACGGTGACCCCTCATTGTCACCCATCTTCCTCTTCACCCTCAACACACTCTCTCTCTACCTCCGTCTTTCTTTCTCTAAACCCACCATTGCTACGCCTTCCTTTCTCCCTCATTTCTTCTCATTTTCACTCCATTTTCACTCAAAATCCTTCCTCTTCACTTAATCTTCCTCTTTTTCTCACAAATCTCACCACTTTCCACCATTTCTTCTTCAACTTCATCTCACCTTCAGCCATCTTCCATAATCATCTTCTTCCCTCTCTAATTTTCTTCTTTTTCACATAAGTTCTTCATTTTTCTTCCTCAAATTTTATTTTTTAGGTTTTAGTTTCAATTCGTCTTCCATTTTGCAACCATGACACCCACCAAGAGACAAAGGAGTATCAAGGGGGCAGGAACATCTAGCCAAGCACCATCCCGGCCTCAACGGGCCTCCCGAACTTCCACCAACGCATGAGCTCAAGGTAACATTCCTCATCCTTTTAGTTTAACCAACCCCGGCCAAGTAGCTAGATATACTTGCTTGAATGAACGCATGGTTGGGGCAACTCATTACTATGATGAGGAATTATTAGGTCGCTTAGGATTATTAGATGATATACACTGGTTGTTTGAACGGGGAAGTATGGGATATTTCAATGACATTAAGGAGCATACATATTGGGACCTTACCTCAGAATTCCTGAGTACACTACATGTTGAGGTCACTAGAGGACCTCAATGTCAAGCGGGGTACATTCCATTTTATTTGCAAGGTAAATTTTATGAGTTGAACTTAGGTACCTTCAACAGCATATTTGGTTTTCCACCTAGCATGGATTTACCCAATCGACAATTCCCTTTAGAATTCAACCTGAATGCATTTTGGGGCAAGCTTTCGTGGAGTGTTAGGTATAGTACTAGTTCTTCCAAATGCATAAATATTTGGGACCCTTGCATTCGGGTAGCTCAGCGTATCCTAGCTTGTTATTTCTTTGCTCGGGATAATAGTTTGAATGTCCCGAGTTATATTTTCTATCTTGTATGTTTGATGGTGTTCAACTTGACCCAGGGCATTCTTGGCCACACAATTGTATAGTGCTACTATTAGCACTAAGGGTAGGATAGTCATTGGTCGTATCGTCACAACTGTTGCTAGATTTTTAGTTGTTGAGCCCAACCCTGAGGATAGAGTATCTGGGTCCAAGCAGCTTGATCAAGCCGCTTTTGAGTTAATGAACTTTCACAAAGTAGAGACTAGATGCTTGTGCTGGATTTTTCCCGGGGATCGGTTTCTGCCGCTTTCCAATGTTGATCAAACTACTTTACTTCACCAGGCTAACCTTTATTGAGTACTTGGCGATGCTGAAGTCGTTCAACCCGCATCCCCTCCACCCCCTTTTTCTAATCAAGCCGGACCTAGTTCTTCCTCCTAACCACCCCCCACTGACTATGTCGACCTCCAAGTCACCCTTAGGTCTGTCAAGGAGGAGCAAGTATCTCTTTGAGCCTATGTTGCTTCTGAGAACGCCGCTCTTTGTGACTTTGTCCAAGAGCGCTACGACGAGCTCCATGGAATGCTTGCTACCCTAGACTCAATACTTCCAGGACTATAAGGCTTGTTTAGAAACCTAACGAGATTGGCATGTCTCTT
Source organism: Selenicereus undatus (assembly GCA_017589665.1). NCBI lineage: Eukaryota > Viridiplantae > Streptophyta > Magnoliopsida > Caryophyllales > Cactaceae > Selenicereus > Selenicereus undatus. The sequence continues at coordinate 69,624,894 of JACYFF010031956.1, read as the reverse complement.
ATGGCCAACCATGCCACCCTCCTTCTCCTCCTCCTTTATGATTGATTCTTGCTGCTCCCCCTTCCCTTTTCTAATTTGTGCGCTCACTAGGGACAATGTTTTGTTCAAGCATGGGGGAGTTAGTCGGTATTTGATGGCATCTTATGCCTGATTTGGTTTGGTGTGTGCTTGTGTATGTATTGTATATATTATTCATGATTGCATTTGGAGTTACATAGTAGGTTTTAATATTATGTGGTTAGAAGCATGTTAGAAAGTATCTTTAGGTTTCTTTTCATTTTAGATTGCAATTTACCTTTTTATAATTTTTGCATTTTTCTTGGTATTGTTATTAGGAGCATGCAAAAAAAAATCCTAAAAAAAATAAAAGAATAAGAAAAAAAAACTCCCATGATGATCTTTGTAGACTAGGTAGACTTCTTTGGTTTATACTGATCCTTTGATTTACCCAATTGTGCATTGAAATGTTTGAGAATGAGCTTGCGATAATGAGCTTCATATTTTGACCATATGTTGAGTGCGAATTGATTATTCCATCACTCTTTACATGAATTTTGGCATATGTCTACTAATGAGCTCGTTATGACCTTAGTAGATGTCACGTGAGACTTTGAGCTTTTAAAGACTAATTTATCAATTTAGTCTCTTGTTAATTCATGTGCCACTCCACCTTGACATCATTTCTCTAGAACTTGCTTTGATTCTTATTTAAGATCACATTTCACATATGCATTTAGGCAATATGATTGAGGCATTCTTTGACTCAATAACCCAAAAGGCCAAATAGCCACCCTTGTTACGTATTATATCCATTGCTAGCCTCTTTGAGCTTATATATGTTTTTATTGATTTGAACCTCCTATCATAGCCTTTGGCCAAACAATTATCTAACCCTTAAGCTAGGGCTAGAGGAGTGTTTCATTCTTGTGCATCGAGTTTAATTAGGAACTGGTGGGGTGTATTGAGATCTTTTTGGTGGATTTGGTTGTTTGGTGAATGAATTTCTGTTCTTGTGTTATATAAGAAATCCCTTGTCATGTTGTCAAAAGATTAGAAAAGAGTTGAAATTCTCCATTGATTTAGATTTCCCTTGGCTAGCTCTCTGTGGGGAAAAAAAACAGAAGGAAAAAAAAACCAAAAAAAAGAGAAGAAATAATAAAAAGAGTGTTAGCCTTGTTTGGATTGCAAAAAGTATTTATGACTTTCAACTCTTTAACTCTTCAATTGGGGATGTATTTTGTCGATGAATTGTAATGGTTTAAGGAGAATGTTGTATGATACATTGCAAACGTTTAGCTCTTAGTCTATTGCTTCTAGCTCCACATTTCCAAAACATTTGTTCCCCTGTTACCTTTACGCATGACCCCATTAGAACCTTACAAAAGTGCTTATGATTATCTAATGTGTATTGCATTTTAGTGATGGCCAATTAGAGAGTCTTGTCAAGCTTATAGTAGATTTGAGTCTATGGAGTGAGAATTGAGGAAACCTTCATATATTTTCAAACACATATGTGATGAGTGCCACATGACAATGGTGAGGTTCGACTGGCATTGCTAGCTCCATTTGTTTCATATGTTAAAATGATTGTATTTGATGATTTGGGGGGAATTGATTCAAATTTGACACTGTGGTATATCAATGGTTTCGAAAACTTCATTACCCAGTCTGATTGTTCAATGATTTTTGCACCTTTTAAGCTAACTTTGCATCGGCTTTGCCATTGAGATGCTACCAATGTCTACCTTGAGGAGGTTTTGAATAATTTTTGGTCTTATTTATGCTTGGGTACAAGCAATGATTCAAGCACAGGAGAGTTTGATAAGTCCTTAAAGTGTACATCATTTTAGGGTTATTTTGCTGCATTTTTAGGGAGAATTGTGTGCTTTATGTTATAATTTATACTCCTATTCTGGTTTTATGTTTGGGTATGGTTCTTTGATGACATTTGCAGGATTTTTAGACCATTTAAGTCATCATTTGACCCTCATTTGAGTGTATGTTGAAACCCCACGGATGCCCCCGAGATGCCATGCTCGTGGACTATGAGAAGAGCAAAAAAGTTCGATTCTAGCCAAGACCACGGTCGAACTGTGGTGTCTGCCAAGAACTGCGGTAAGCTCGTAACTGCTAGCCTCTTCGTCTTGCTTCATTGTGCAACTGAGGTTAATCCGATTGCTGCTTAAAAGGGCGTGTTCCATATTAGAAAGGGACTTTAGTTTCACATCTCTTTTAGTTTCACATAGTTTTAGTGTAGTTTTCGTTGAGATTAAAAGGGAAAAGCTTGCTCTTAGAAGCTTAAAGATTGTTGCACAATTCAAGGGTTGCCATTGCTGTAAAGTTTTCCTTCCTTCTATCGAATTTGCTTTCAAACTCTTGTTTTAGTTGAATTTAGAAACATCAGTGAGTAGTCTTATTTAATCTAGGGATTTGTTAGCCATAGAATTGTTGTTGGATCCTTTATCCTTCAATTTCTTGCGCTTATTTCATGTTTGGAATGACTCATGTCTATCTAGAAATTGGAATGTTGTGAGTGGAATTTGGCCAATTTTGCTTGCTTATAATAGGTAGTAGGGTGAAGTACTGAAAGGTGAAACTCTCTACTCGATCGTCTTGATAGAACTTAATTTAGCAAAACTCAAGAGACAATTGCTTATTAAGAGGAGACTTAGCATTCATAAATGTCTAACCTAGACTAGACCAAATACACTTGAGAGAGTTTTAGTTGAATTTGTTTAAGCAATTTAGTCTGTTTCGAAAGAAAGGATTAAATTCAATTTGATTGCAATTCCTTGAGTTGTTCTTTCTATGAAAAGTGCATGCTTAAATCTACGATCCGACTCTTTACTTTGTGAATCAAATTCCTGGATGTTTTTCCGTTATTGAAATTCCAAATGGTTAATTAGTTTATTTAAATCGACCTTTTGAAAGGATTTATCGCTTAGCAAATTCCAGTAGGCGATCGACTCGACAGATTACTTTGCTCCCTAAGAACGATCTTTTAATTTATACTATGACACCTGTGCGCTTGCGGACTTCTCAAGTTTTTGCTAAGCGAGGAGACCAAAGTAATCTAATGTTGTTGTCAAGTTTTTGCTACCCAAACTGGACTTAGCTGCAAGATGCCGGTTGGGTTCCATGTTGAGCCTCAAGACTAACATCTCGATTTCTCAAGCCCATACCTAATATGACGTAGTCAAGCCTCATGGATGTCGGCTCAGTTCCTAATTGGGCCCGCTGAAAAACTCATCCTGACTCTTACCCTTTTCTCTTAAGGTCATACCAAATTAATACAGGCAAACTCTGTTAGGGTACTGGTCGGGTTTATAATTGGCTTAGGAAACTGACTCTTACCCCCTTTTTCCAAGATCCAGACTGAAAACAATCCCAGCTGGAATTGTCCGAAATAGTGTTGGACTTCTATTAACACATAGACTCCTTTTTTTTTTAAACAACTAGCTAGGCTCATTCAAGCTTCACTGAATCTTATTTTAGAACCTTTTACTCCCTAAGCTAAAACTACAACCCATTCGGGGTCCGAGGTCAAGGGCCCCCAGATCTCAGTTGGTCTCGAAATCGCTTTGGTTCATAACCAGTTGTTAAGTTCAACCTTGCCTAACATTGGCTCTCCAAAAAGCTAAAGCATCAATATATAGTCCTTAGGGCTAAGGAGGTTAAATCATATAAAAACACATCCAAGCATACCCATGAGTTCTAACCTAAGCAAGAGTTCTAGTTACAAGTGTTTCAAGTCAGGTTTAGAATAGTTTTCTCGCAACTCAAATGTTTTGTACGTCATCCATGGGGTTAATGGAAAGACTGGAACAATTCGATTACTTTCCCAAGTCACAGTGAACTGGAACGTATCTCACAAGTGGGTGAATCAATGCATACTCAGTTGAGTCCAAAGGACTCACTGAGTTAACCAATTAATCTCCTAATGGGTAATAACTGGGTTTAATCCTGGGGGCGCTATTAATCTTATTAGGAAAATACCTTTCAATACAAGAACGCCTAATGTAAAGGAAATTAAAATAATTTCACATATTAAATTTCAAATCTCACCCACTTTTAAGAGAACATCCCCAACGGACACGCCATTGTAAGAACCTACGACCCTGGGGAACCTATCCCAAGGCACGGGCCCACATGAATGGTCGGACTTAATTGTTTGCTGGATGTTTTATTTATACTTTTTAAAATTGATTGTTAGTATGTTTTTCTCCTAAAAAAACCAAGATCTGGTAAACCAACAAATTGGATCATAGTTCTAATCCAAGAGCCCGGTTGGGTTTCGGGGCTAGAATTAGATTCTCTCTGTATTGATCACCTGATCCAGGATCTACGCAGCTGGCTGGTTCCCGGAATCCGACTGAGTTGCTAGGCTAGTGCTAGGCCTAGATTTGGGTTCAGATACTAAAGTTGTCTCAAATCCATAATATTTTTTGTCATAAAATAAAAGTGAAAATGAATAAAAGAAGATGAAAGCAATAAAATTAATTAATATAGTCACCGGGAGTTTTAGGAAAAATTTACAAACCAAGACTACCTTTCGAAGTGAACCGTAAACTGAGAGGGGCAGCCGAAGGGAGACCGAAAGCAACAACCAATTTTGCTTCAAAAAGGTTTTCGAAAGGCCCCTGAGTAACCTCTAGTTTGGAGACCATCTTAACTTCTTAGTCTCATACCGAGGATTCAGATTCAAGGACGACGGTACGATAACATGATAGGATGCATCACATTACTATCTGTCAATACTAATGACCTCTATTATTCAATATAAGAAATCAAATCTTAATTATGCTATAACACAATCATATAACAAATTATTCTGAATCATATTAGATAATCCAAAAAGATACATTCTTTAGTCCCAGAAAAGTCAAAACAAAGTAACAAGTACAGCAGATGGGGAACAACCTAAAGATTACATATTTGGTACATGAAATCAAAAATCACAAAAAAGGAATGAGAAAAGATAGAAGGAGGATGAAAATTATGCCTTCACAATAACCCACCTAATTTACCTGGGAACCCAGCAAAGTGACACCTTATAATGATCAATTACACATCGGCCTTTTAAAGGTCTCAATATGTCATTTGGGATTTTGCCTCTCTTATTCTTGGAATTATTGCACCAGAAATCTCTAGTTATTTTTCAATTCTCTCTAGTTTGTGGTGTCAAGCTAATGCTCAATTGGTGCCTATAACCCTTGGGCTAGCCGCCTTTTTGTAGTGGTGGATAAGATAGTTTGAATTAGTTTAGAGAGAGGAGACCTACTCCTAGTCTCACAATGCTTAATCTAAACAGATGCACTAATTCCACTAGGAATTTCACTAGTTAAACATGGTAAACTAATCAGATTAACATTAGGACTAATTAATTATGTTTAGGCTGAGTAGTGCTTGGACCACAAGAAAATAGAGGGAGTTGGTCAGGTTACCTATTCAGTGAACGAGCTGGTTCCTAGCCTGGATCAAATCAGGCCCATTGAACCTCCCTCCTTGCACTCTATTCTGCTTTTTACTTTTCTTTTATTCTTTCAGACTATATTATTTAACAGTTACCTCGTTGGCACTCCAAGGATGTAAGTTGGGTATTATTTTCGTCATTGAGTGATTAAAATTAAGATGTCATTTTTAGCCGTCGATAGCATCCATAAAAAGTTATTGATATTTTACAATGCTCAATATGTTTGTACGCATTTAATGTGTATTATACACGACTTTGCTAAAGTTGGTAATGGATGAATTCAAATTCAAGCGAACTCGATTGTACATATATTGAAGAAAGAAAATAAATTTGTCCCATTGTTGCGATGTGTAACTCTTACCTTTTCAATTCCGTTAGGCATAACTCATCTAGTGATGTGGTCCGTAGCAGTGATAAGGACGAATCCTCAAGTTCCTAAGATCACAAATCCAACAATAACCAAGGACACCAAGGAAGTAACGCTTGGGAATCAATCTCAAGCAATAGATGAAATTGAAAGTTGAAGCCCAAAAATGTGAACCCAAAATGATAGAACTACGTTGCACTAAATTACTCCCGTAAAGACTCTTAATTAGCACTCAAATGCGAAGAGATTTTTTGGCAGAGAAAATGTCATTTGCCATTTCATTGATTTTCCAAATTGAAGATTATAATGGGCGAATTGGTCTCTAAATACCAAAATTAACGGTTACAAAGTGAGGCAAGCAGACCAACGAGAGTCCAACAAATTATCTATATAAATTAAATCTAAATTCTAAAGATGATAACAAAATCAATGAGTTGGAATTTTCTAGATATTTCTCCCACATTCTAAGAAGCCTCTATAGCATTGTAATTGTCCGATCAAAGTGCCACCACTTAGAGTGCCTTTCTTGGTGAATGGAGAATTATTACTTGTGAGAAAATCCGAAGACCACAATTGTGAATCCCTGAAATTAAGCAAACACACATATTGCTCCAAAACTGATTTTTTGCACACAATCTACTTAATGTTGATTGTTTGTCCCTTAAATGGTTCCCAATGCCAAATTAAAGCATTGGGGCTATAGTAGACATCTTAGGGAAGTAATAAAATTTGAACTTGCATCAATTGTGCCAATTTAGGCATGAACTCAAAAGTGCTCAAAATTTTAGAAATACCAACACTAAAATTTGTGCTGGGAGCATGGTTTTCGCTATTTTAGGGAGGATCTAGTAGAAATTGAAACTAGAATGTTTTCATTAGCTCACAACCATTTCCTAAACTCCCAGCTCCATTCACTCCTTTCCTGACTTTTTCTAACTCTTCCTATTTTCAATTATAAGACCTTCCTCCTTAAGATCAAACGTCCCTTCAAGTATGAGAAACTAGGTGGGGGATCCATTCATCAAAGGCATTAGGTATTCCCAAGTAGCTTTAGATCTTGGCCAATACATTAAACCATGTAGTAGACCACTGCCATGTTCTTCTTGAGGCTATAATCAAGAATGCACTAGGTTGTAGCTAAACCATGGAAACTCCATACAACCAGAAAAGATCATGTGGTTGGCAAGGTTATTAATACCTAGAACCCTTTTATTGTAATATATAAACTGTAGGATGAATTTGAGCAGAACGAGGAAGACTCAGCTCACAACCAACTTGTCCATTCTCTCCCCAAACTGAAAAGCATCAACAATAACAATCTTCCAACTTCCTTGACGCCAACACCCCCAGGCCTCACAGATCAAAGGTGAAATAGAAACAATCAATGATGGAAGTATTGTTTAACCACCACCAAGATCAGATATAGTAGAAACAGCGTACGCACTCAAAATTAACCAAAATGAATTCCAAAAGAAAACCCCCGATTGAGTGGACCCATCAAACAAGCTACGGCATGTTTCAATAGAATTTCATAGGGTGACTTGAGAGGGAAACAAAACTTACCCAACTGTTTAAAACCAAATTTCTCATCCCACTTCATAGTAGCGGTTTCAAGAACATCACCAAACAACTACCAAACCTCTAAGTTCTATTTCCTGACATAAATTGTATTGCATCTCTTTGCATTCTCTACATCGTCTATGCTCAAGGAACATAAACCTATTTTCTTGAAATCCTACCTATCCGTTGACTCCCATAAAACCCCCTTGACTTGATTTTGAGTGAAAATCATATTCCAAACTTTATAGACACTCAATGATTCTTAAGTATATGATTCTAATTATGGTTGGTAATGTTATCATGAGATTTGAACTGTTCAAATGCTGATTGTGATTGGTAATATTATGGTTGATGATATGATATTTTCAAAATCTCTTATATAATTTTTTTGTGATACCAAATTTTTTTCGATTTTTGGGATCTTGTAAATTTGGAAATTTTATTTGGGGTCTTTTGATATTAGTAAACCCTTCTTTTAAAACTCAAAATTAGTCCCACTACTTTGTTAACTCATCCCACTCTCTCTTCTCCTTCAGTCAAGCTTCTTCACCTTTAACTATTTCAAAGTCCCTTTGAATCTAGAAGACTATGTCACCTAGCCAGTACCAGTTATTTCTACACATTCCCTTAGAACCCTACGCTTCTACAAAATCACCACTAGAGGACGGAAGCAAGTCTCTGAGCTCACTTCTGAAGAAGCCACTACCCTTAAGGTTCTACTCCCTAACCATCCCTCCTTAACACACTTGCGGATAATCTTGAAACCTTAAGGGAGGCTCATGCTAAGTTGAGGACTAGAGTGAATATGATGCATTCTGAAATGGAGTTGTTAAGCAGAAAGTTGGATGAGTTAATTCGCATGACCAACTTGGTTCACCATGGTGTCAAGAATGCAGTCAACTTCAAGCCTTCTGATTTAGATCATGTTTCCACTATGGTAGATCACATTATCCAATCGTCTTCTTCTAACCCTCATTTCATTTGATGAAAGTTTTTCCTTGCTTTGGTTTCTAAATGTTTTCCTTTTGCTCCATGTGTATGAACCGACATGTTTTTGGTTCCCCTTATTTTTTGATGAAAGTCAAAAAAGTCAAAGGGGGAGAATATTTTGGTCATGCTGATGTTGGTAAGGAATATTTGGGTCATGACATGCTAATGTTGGTAAGTAATCACGAGACGTATTGAACTTTATTCTGGTACCGCGCGATGTATTTAAAGGTCTATCTTGCTCTAATATTGCCTTTTATATATATATATATATATATATATATATATATATATATATATTGCTCATCAAGTTTAAAATATTGTCTTTCATTAAAAAGATGGAGATTGTTTACTCCCTTAAAACCCCTTTGATTTGATTTTGAGTGAAAAGCATATTCCAAACTTGATAGACATTCATTGATTCTTAATTATATGATTCTAATTATGGTTGGCAATGTTATCATGAGATTCCAACTTTTAAAATGCTTATTGTGATTGATGATATTATGGTTGATAATATGATATTATGAGTATGGTTGGTTGTGCAATATCCCATCTTATTAGCGATTTTGATTTGGTAAATATTTGACTTTTCTCAACAAGATTTCAATTTTTAAATGCTTGATATTTTCCTTGATCATGGAAGGAATTGTAAATCATATCAAGAAGATTCTCAATCAGCCAAAAATAGAGTGACCATTGCATAATTTCTCAAATCAACCAAAAATAGTCACTTAGCCATTACTTGCTGAAATTGTGTGATATTCAAGGACCCTAAACTGTCGTTCAAGGCCTTGAACTGAAGCTGAAATTGTGGATGAGTCTAACGGCTAGTTTCCTATGATTCCTCTGAGATTTTGCTATAAATGCAGAAGTTAGTTAAGGGCTGAAGAAGATAAGAAGAGAGAGCAATCATTGCAATACAGATTACTCAAGCACTTATTGGCATATATTGAGCTTTAGCTTGCTTCTAGTACCTTTGATATGTATGATTCAAGTTGTAATTGGGTGGGATTATAGAGTTGAAGGGTCAACTCTACTAAGTCTAGTTGAAGGTGTCAACTTAATACTTGGAAACTTAGAGTAAGGTGTACTCTAGAGTTATAACTATCCCTCCTAATAAAACTGGATTAATCGTAGAGTTATGGAACTCTAGGTGGGGACTAACCCTAGTTGAGGTTAATCTTGTTAAAAAGTTCTTGTGTTTTGTCCACGTTTATCTTTCCGCTCTTTATTTTAATTAATTTACAATATTGATCATCACCCTATTCACCTCCCCCTCTAGGGTGATTAGTAGCTTTTAAACTTTCATTGTCGTGTTGTTCCCTAAGCTTAACCCCTATAAAATCATTTCACATGTTTGTTACTAATTTCCATCTCCATGATCAAATGCATCATCTAGACAACGTGGCATCCAACTAACTTCCCCGTTTATTGAGTAATTTCAACAAACAAGTTGTGGCCAATATTCATCATGCAATTTGTTATGGAGCCTAGACATAACCCATCGTGTAGAACCATAATCTAACTAGATTTAGGATTGCCTACTAGTTTCTTGTTTCACTCCATAACAGTAGCTCCTTGGGCATCTTCTCGAACATTTGTGTGGATTCACATTTTGTTCATCCTCACCGGTTTTGTTCAATTTTTCTATAATCTCATGTATATTTGTTTACAATGAACACAATTCCTTTTTCGTAAAATTAAACAGTCCTCGTTTATTCTTTTCTTTGCATATGCCCTTCACATCTTTTTTAACTACTGGCTTTCAACTTGGGGATAAATTAGGATGTTTGTGCATCACCTTTTGACTAATTTGAGGGTATTGTTTGTGATGAATTTGGTTATCATAAATTTCTTTCCCTTGTATAGCAAATGCTCCAACAGATATTCTAACTACAACTCTTTCAAGTAATTTGCTAAACAGTTGGTGGGATTTAGCTTTACCTCCTTTCCACTAAATAAATATGATTTTTGTATATTTTGGACAGTAGCTTCAACTCCAATTCTCTCAAGCAATTTAATAGATAATTGGTGGGCATTTGTCTTCATTTCTAGTGAATAAGGTATTTATAGAATTCCAACTTCATTCTCTAGCGTGCAATGAATTCCTACACCAATGCTTCTACTCATACCCTCCTTCAAACTTGCATATATATCACAAACAAAATCATCTCAAACACTTTTCACCTAGACCACAAATTGGTTGGATACCAACTCTTACTTGTGCCAACTAAATGGTGAGTTTATATCCACCTTTTAATCCTTAGGAATTCTACACGTACTGCAGTAACCAGCATGTTTCTTAATCTGTTCCCCTAGATTAGATCTGTTAACTCAAGTAAATTAGAGAGAATGATAACAAGTGTTATGTATTCTTATTCATAATGGCATTGCAATGTATACATGTATATAACCTTGAAGAAAGAGCAAAGTGAATAATTCTAGAGTAAACCTTCTACAAATAGACTCCCTAATACAAAGAATATTACAACATCAAGAATATACACTTTACAACTTTAACATCCCCCCTCAAGCTCAAGGTGGTGGTTTACAACCCATCTTGAGGTTGGACAACAAAGCACTAAAGCATCCAAGTAAATGACCCTTTGTGAATAAATCTATTCGCTGGTCCAAGGAAGACAGAGAAATAAGTCGAAGGTCATTTTGGAGTAGATGTCGCCTCACAAAGTGGCAATCAACTTCGATACGTTTCGTACGCTCATGAAATACGTAATTGTGGGCTATCTGGATGGCACTACGATTGTCACAATGAAGAGGAGTTGGAGTTTGTTGGGCTACCCCCATATCCTCAAGAAGCCAATGAATCCAAACAAGTTCTGAGGTGGCATCAGCAAGGGCACGGTACTCAGCTTCGGTGCTAGATCGAACAACAACGATTTGCTTTTTGCTACGCTAAGAAATGAGGGAATTTCCAAGAAAGAAACAGTATCCAGTTGTGAAACGTCGATCTGTAGGATCACCAGCCCAATCAGAATCAGAGTATGCTTGCAATTTAAGGGATGAGCGAAAAGGGAAATGGAGTCCATGAAACATAGTCCCTTTTACATAATGAAGATTATGGAGAACTGCAGCATAGTGAGTTGATCGTGGTGCTGTCATAAATTGGCTTATAATGTGTATAGCATAAGCAATGTCAGGGAGTGTAACTGTTAGATAAATAAGGCTACCTATAAGCTGTCTGTATAGAGTAGGGTCTCTGAGCAGGTTACCATCAGTAGAAGTAAGCTTAACACTTGCTTCAATAAGAGTGGAAGTGGTCTTGCTATCATTTAAGTCGGCACGAGATATCAAATCAATGATATATTTTGTTTGTGTCAAATAGTAGCCCTTAAAATCTGATGAAACTTCTAAACCTAAGAAATAACTCAAGTAACCAAGATCTTTCATCTCAAATTGTTGGCTAAGAAATGATTTCAACTTGGTAATGCCATGTAAATCGTCTCCAGTAATAACCATTTCGTCGACATAAAGCAGCAGCATAACACATCCTTTACTAGTTCGACGAATAAATAACGCATGATCACAAGGACTTGATGTGAACCCAAATTGCAGAAGGGTGCCGCTGAATTTTTCAAACCAGGCTCATGGAGCGTGCTTTAAACCATATAAGGCTCGACGAAGACAACATACCTTTTGAGGTGGATGATCATAGCCCAGAAGAGGTTACATATAAACTTCCATTGAGGAAAGCATTCTTCACATCCATTTGGAACAATTGCCATTCCCGAGAAGCAACTACTGCAAGTAAGCTGCGAACAGAAGTAAGATGTGCGACTGGAGCAAATGTCTCTTCATAATATGTCCCATAGTCTTGATTGAAACCTTTTGTAATCAATCTAGCTTTATACCTCTCAATAGAGCCATCCGATCGAGTTTTAATTTTATAAACCCATTTACACCTGATTAGAGACTTTCCAGGAGGCAAATCAACTAACTCCCAAGTAGGTGCCTTGTCTAATGCTTGCAAATCATCTGTCATTGCTTGTTGCCATAGAAGATTAGAACTTGCTTGTCGATAGATAGTGGGCTCATAAAGGGATTCAATAACATAATAGCAGTGATGATTCATGAGATATGAAGGTGTTTGACTTACCCTAGAGGTACGTCGAGGTTGCACTGACTTAGATGTAGATGTTTCCATTTGATCAGGGGAATCAATGCGCGCAATACTATCACTATGATCAGAAGCCCCTTGATTGGCACTTGATGTGACTTAGTGAGGAATAGCCAAAGGGGCTCCATCTTGTTGGGCCTGATCATCAGAAGAAGACCCTACGGAAGAAGACCCTGCACTTTTATTTAGTGTTGTCAACTCCTGTGAGATATCATCTAGTACATGGCCTTCTGGGAATAGATCACTAACTGAGCTTGGGAAATAGGATGTCCCACTTTCACTTGATTGAAGATATGAGAATGATGAGAACATCTTATGCTCCCAGAAAACCACTGTTCGCGCAAAAAATGTGTTATTTTTACAATACTTTTATACCCGATTTATACTCGTTATAATTGTTATTTTTAGGTTTTTATTTAATTTGATTTTGTTTTGTAGGTATCAAATAAATGTGGAAAAAATGCCGAAAAAGATGAAAAATGCTCAAAATAAAGCAGTGGGCCAGATTACTCAAACCCAGCCTAATTCTTAAGCTCGTTATCTTGTTTAGCCCAAAGTGAGAGAAAAAAAAAAGGGAAAATAAATCCTAAAAACTGAACCCCCCCCCGCATGTCACGTGACACGACCCCCCCCCCCCTTTTTATTTCACTTAATCTCTCCTTCTCGCTCCTCTCGGGCATGCACGAACCAAAGAACCCCATACTTCCCCCTCCTCTGCTTCACCATTCTCATCCTCATCATCATCTCCTCTCTCTCTCTAACTCAACTCTCTCTCTCTCTCTTCAACGAATCACCATCTTCATCCATCAAACACCAGCGCATCACCGCCTTTCATGCTTCAATCGACACCTACATCACCATCCCACCGTCCACGGCACAAGCAAAATCAAGGGCTAAAATTGAAGGGAAGCTAATTACAAATTGAAGGGTACCAGCACTAGAAAAGAGGTTAGGAGATTTTTAGGGTTCAATTAGTTCTAATTTTCGAAGTTTTTGCTTGAATTTCATATTCGTTTTCTCAATTTTCAGAGTTAGGGTTTGATACACTCGGTTAGGGTTTGATGTTAGTTTGGGTTCTGGGTTTCGAGTTTCATGTAATAATGCTGCAATTTCGAGTTTCCCAGTTGTAATTCATGATTTTAATTTGTTTTTGTAAGAATTGGATCTTGGTTTTGTTAAATTTCGGTCACAACCCCCCTCCCTGTTTTTGTTTCGCTAAACACGGTTATGGCGCTTCACCATTGATGGCGGTCTGGGTTCATGAGTGCTGAAGCTCAGGAGGCCTCTGTTTTGGTTGAATTCCAGATCTGGTGTTGAAAGGTTGCGGGTTTGAGTTCGATCACTGGCAAATTCCCCTTCCCATTGTTTAGATATTGTTTGAATGCTGCTGAGATTAGGTATTTTAAGCATTTTGTTAGCCTAATTCCATCTGTTCGATTGCTGTTTGTTCTTAATCTGGGTTGCTTTATTTTGTTCTTCGCATTTCTTCTCGATTTGTCTGGGTTTCTTGATGTTGCTATGTTCTTATGGAATGTTGCTATTTTAGGGTTTGATTTGTCTAGGTTTGAACCTGATTCCATTGCACCCTGTGGGTTTTGTTTAAGCCTTTTGTTCTGCCCCCTTTTTTTTATTTTGTTGCTTGTTAATTTGTTTTGAAGCTCTCATTTAGGATGTGTTAAGTGATGGAGAGAGGCTCCTTTGATTAGAGTTAATTTTATTGAATGTTAGGCAATGGCAGGGAAACTTTGGAATTAGATTGATTTACAACCTATAGTTTTCGTTGCTTTTCATTTAAATCAATTAAGAATGATGCTATGTTAGTTCAATTTCTTGTTAAGTGACCCTAATCTTTTCCATCATACCTGTGGAGACGACCCTCAAGAAATACAATGTTAGTCGTATATTTGCGGCACTTCACTTATCACTCAAAAATATCCTAACAAGTTTTTGGCACCATTGTCAATGACATATGCCTTTAGAAGAATGTCGTTTGGACTGTGCAATGCCCCTGCTACCTTTCAAAGATGCATGATTTCTATTTTCTCATATTTAGTTGAGCAATGTATGGAAATTTTCATGGATGACTTTTCTATGTTTGGATCTTCTTTTGATAACTGCTTGTCTAATCTGAGAAAGGTGTTGGAAAGGTGTAGGGAGAAAAACTTCACTTTGAACTGAGAGAAATGTCACTTCATGGTTAAAAATGGTATAGTCTTAGGACACATTATTTCTCGAGATGGAATTGAGGTAGACAAAGCTAAGATTGACCTGATTGTTAATCTTCCCCCTCCCACTCGTGTGAAAGAGGTGCAGTCTTTCCTTGGACATGCTGGCTTTTATCGTCATTTCATTGAGGACTTTAGTAAGATTGCAAAGCCTTTGTCCAATCTGCTAGCCAAGGATGTGCCATTTCATTTCTCTGAAGATGAGGCATTTTCTAAAGACCTTAACCTCTACTCCTGTTCTTCATCCTCTCATTTGGGGAGAGCCATTTGAATTGATGTGTGACGCATCTGAGTATGCTATTGAGGTTGTGTTAGGACAGCGTATTGATAGGAAACCTCATGTTGTGTACTATGCTAGTCACACGTTGAATGATGCCCAGCTGAATTACATTGTTACTGAGAAAGAATTTTTAGCTGTGATCTTTGGTTTTGAAAAGTTTAGACCCTATCTAATTGGGTCATATGTGATTGTTTATACTAACCACTCTGCCCTTAAGCACCTTCTTTCTAAGAAGGATGCTAAGCCTAGACTTGTGAGATGGATTTTACTTTTACAAGAATTTGACTGTGAAATCAAGGATAAGAAAGGTTCTGAAAACCTTGTAGCTGACCATCTGTCTAGGATCTTCTATGATAGAGAGAGTGAGTCCAATGTTTCTGAGTGCTTCCCCAATGAGTAATTGTATGTTGTTCACCCTGATCCTTGGTATGCTGATATTATGAACTATTTAGTTGCTGGTAGGATCCTTGAGGGTTGGACTAAGAATGACAGAGATAGATTCTTCCACCTTGTGAAGTTCTTTGTTTGGGATGATCCTTATCTATTTAAGTACTGTTTTGATCAAGTCTTTAGGAGGTGCATTCCCGACCATGAGGTAAGAAGTGTCCTTTCTTTTTGTCATAACCAGGCATGTGGGGGGCATTTTAGTGGTAGGAAGACAGCAGCCAAGGTTCTTCAATGTGGTTTTTGATGTGTGGGGTATTGACTTTATAGGATCACTTCCATCTTCCTTTGGGAATGAGTACATTTTGTTAGTTATGGAGTATGTTTCTAAATGGGTTGAGACCATCCCTTCTAGGACCAATGAAGCTAAAGTTGTTATGATATTCCTTAGGGAGAACATATTTGCTTGATTTGGTATGCCTCATGCTATCACTAGTGATTATTTGTAACAGCCCACGACCACCCGCCATTGAGGTATTGTCCGCTTTGGGCAGGCGGGACGCTACCACCATCCCTGCCCTCACGGTTTTGTCCTCAAAAGGCGCCTCAATGGGTTGAGGTATCCCCACCCCTTATAAGGCGTGGTTCGTTCTCCTCAACTACCGATGTGGGATACCTTTATCCACCCCCCTCTCAGGGGCCCAGCGTCCTCGCTGGCACACCGGTCCTGGTCCATGGCTCTGATACCATTTGTAACACCCCCAGCCCCAATGGCCGAAAGCGTTACGTTTTCCTAACTTCTTACTTAAATTTTGGGACGAAACGGACAGCATTTCCCCTGAAAACTGAACGTTCCCAGGCTAAACGCCTTACAAAAGTCCCTGTAAATCAACGGAAGCGTAAACATTTAAAACCTAACTCAACGGCCACACGCCGGAGTTCATAACTCGACGAGCCACCCGCTCGGAGTATACCAAACAGAATAGTTCATTAATACAGAAACAGTAAGAGATACAACTCAACGGTTCACACAACCGGAGTATGGGGTTTACATCCCAAACATAACCAACTTCAGTCAAAAGACATCTAACTGACTGGATGGTTGGCTCATATAGCCATATAGAGCGACTCATAACCAAAATGCGTTACATAAACCTCGATTACTGTTTACAAGCGTTTACAAACTACAAATACTTTACATGACTTCATTAAACACATAAGTTGGCACAAATGACATCTTGCAAGCAATAATCAATTCCAGCTGACTCCACTTCTTCCTGTCATAAAGAAAACCTGGGGGAAAAGGGGAAAGAGTAGTGGGATGAGCAACCACACGCTCAGTGAGTGTCCCCCAACCCCCTTAAAACCAAAACCGTTGCAGGCAAATAATATCTTTACTAGTCACATATCACGTATTCATACTTTATTATCATATTAGGCATTCATAAAATTCCTATGAAGACATTACTAAACATAATTTCACTTTCAACATGCTTAGGAATCACGTCATAAAGCATTCATTCAGTACGTTCTTTCTTATATTGAAAACATTTCCTTAACCTCCTAAGGCTATTGCCCTTTTTAAAAGAGATTTCATTTCGTATTCATATGATATGCTTAAGACATACACAGATGCCAAGTCTCATTCATAGGTTATGCATAAAACATGCTCATAAGGCCTTCTTTTTCGTAATCGCATCTTACTTAGCATTTCATTATCATTTATAAGAAAAGCATAGAACATACAAAGAAAACTTTCTTTCCTTTCTTTGAAAACATTTCATTTAGCCTCTTGAGGCCCATAAAAACCCTTCTCTTAGCCCCTTGCGGCTCATATTCTTTCGTATCGGTCGCATATTGACCCTTATAAACTTTTCACATTTCATTTAACTGGCCTCTTTGGGCCCGTAAAACATTCTTTTTCCTTAAAACCTTAAAACATATAAAATGGCATAGGCCAATTGCTTTTCTTATCTTGGTAGGAAAATACTTTTGGCATAAGATCCTTACAGGGTGCTGATTAGGTGAGAACTATTCTCGACCTCATAGTGAGACCTAACGCTCACGCTTAAGCTCTTATTCCCGGGATGGCTACATATAACATATCGGACCTTTACATCAACCCTCGTCAGGGCCTCTAGGGTTTATTCGGACTTATCCCCTAGGTAACATCATTCATATCATTTCATATTGTCCGCAGCACATTATCTTAGCCACTTAAAGCGTATCGGCCATAACGGCTAATAACTTTGCGTTTCAAACCGTGAAATCATTCAACGTATAACTCACACCTTTATAAAACTCTTTAGGGATTCCCCCGTTCAAGCGAGTTCACTCCCAAAACTGTTTTCATTTAATTAAAATAGGCCATCATGCATTAATAGTTATGGCCGCTATCATTTCAAAACATGAAATCTTTCTTTGAAAAACTCACTCTTATGCACATAAAGCAATTTAAGCATTTAAGCACATACATCACATATTTCACATTTAAGCACTTCATATCAATCACATCAGTTCAACACAATAAGCCACACATGGCCTCGCAATCCACACGATTGCGGTAATTCACAACCCAGTCTCCCTCCTCACTTTCACCATACACACAAGACCTCAAACGCTCATGATGTTATCCTCGAACCAACCAACTACTAGCTCATTTCATCAATTTATTTTCCATAACATGTTATCACAAGGACTTATTAAAAAGGAGGAGGATTAGGCTCTTACCTGTGCAAACGGCACCTTTCAACCACATATACTTATACATCTATATTGCCTTAACTTGAAATAATGCTTAACGAACCAAGTTAAACTAATCAAGGCATGAACCTTATTGCATTCATAACTCACATTCAGGAAATAAGCATGTCATACTCATGTCATCTTCAAAACATAGCTAACCAACTAAACATGTATCGATTTAAAACATTCTTAGGTTATTTCATGAATCGCTAATTATTCGAATCAAGGCTAAACATACCAAAACAACTTCGTTTTCGATTCTTTTCAGGCCTTAGCACACTTTAGTCATATTTAAACCAACTATGCCTTTATAACTTCAAAAGTAGTCCATTTTCAGGAATCGCTAATTACTCGAATCAACGCTAAATATATCAAATCAACTTCGTTTTCGATTCTTTTAAAACCTTAGCTTACTTTAATCAAACTCAAGCTAACTAAGCCTTTATAACTTCAAATTAATCCCTTTTTAGCCATTAACTTAGTACTCAAATCAAGGCTAAACATATTAAACTAACTTCGTTTTTAATTCTTTTTCATGCATCAACTAATTAATTTGAATCGATGCTAAACATGTTAAATTATCTTCGAATCAACATCTCAGGCATCGTCTAACTAGATTAACATGTCTCGATTCCAGTCCTTTTCGAGTATTAATCAACTAAACTAACATTTAACAATTCGAAGTCGTTTTCAGGCATAAACTAACTAAACTTAGCATGCATCGCAACTTAAAGCTTAAAACGTTTTCGAAAATAATACTAATTTAGGAGGCGAGGAACACCCACCTCGATTCCAAGCTAGAGGATCGATTTCAAGGTTGTCAACTCGCCATTGAGTGCGGAAAAACCCCAATTCCTGACCCAATTTAGTAGCAAACGTATGCCTAAGTTGCTGACCGAACCGTAGTCCACAAGCTCTGCTAAAACCGAAACCCTAGTCCCTAAATTGAAGGTTTTTGCATGGCTCGGAGTAGTCGCCGGACTCCAGCCCACCGAAAGCTCTCGCCGTCGACCGCTGTTGTCACCGTCGCCGGCCAGACACGCCCCCCCTTTTTACTCTCTTTCTCAGTCTCTCACTCCTCTCTTTCTCTCGCTTTCCGCCAAAGCCACGGTCGTGGCTTGGCCGCGCCCCCGACGTCGCCGTGGCCTGTCACCAGCCGGCCTCCTTCCACCCTCTCTTCTCTCTCTTGCTGTGATGTGGTGGTCGGGCATGGAGGGGAGGGGAAGAGGAGATGCAGAGAAGAGAGAGAGAGTAGCGTGAGTGAGAGAGAGAGGGGACTCGGGCTCTCGGCACCG
Source organism: Selenicereus undatus (assembly GCA_017589665.1). Taxonomy (NCBI): domain Eukaryota; kingdom Viridiplantae; phylum Streptophyta; class Magnoliopsida; order Caryophyllales; family Cactaceae; genus Selenicereus; species Selenicereus undatus. The sequence goes on along the minus strand of JACYFF010031956.1, from coordinate 69,605,440 downwards.
AGAAGAAGGAGAAACCAAGAAATAAGGGAGATTTGCAAAATTACAAAAACGCCCCTCCCTTATCTATTTCCATCCCAAACTGTTCGGTGCTTAATACCGTCAGTCTATTTCGTATTTGAATTCTAAACCCAAATCATTAAAACGGTCTTCTAACAACAATGTGTTCCCAACTATATAAAAGTTCGATTTCATAAACATCGAAGGTCAACAATCTAATTGTACTCGGGAAACGACTAAATAAATCGAATGACGACTAAATTAGACTATCGATATAATTTAAAGGCATACATGACACGAATTAACTTTAAAATCAATAATAGTTATAAAAATCCTTTTAATAAAATTACAACTTCCAAAACCAAATCGATAATCATTTAACTCATATAGTTACTAAAATACGATTTTATAACGTAAAAAGGTAAGACAGGCAACTTAATAGAAAACGATAAGGTGGGGTCTTACACTCTTCCCCCCTTAGAAGAATTTCGTCCTCGAAATTCTAAACCTAAGTTCGGTCTTTCCTAGAAAGCATGTACACAAGCAGGCGGGACGCTACCACCATCCTTGCCCTCACGGTTTTGTCCTCAAAAGGCGCCTCAATGGGTTGAGGTATCCCCACCCCTTATAAGGCGTGGTTCGTTCTCCTCAACTACCGATGTGGGATACCTTTATCCATTGAGGCGCCTTTTGAGGACAAAACCGTGAGGGCAGGGATGGTGGTAGCGTCCCGTCTGCCCAAAGCGGACAATACCTCAATGGCGGGTGGTCATGGGCTGTTACATTAGGGCACCCATTTTAGTAATAGATTTTTGATGGCTTACTAAAGAGGTATTTCATAGTCCATAGGCTTGCTACTCCCTACCATCCTCAAACCAGTGGCCAGGTTGAAGTGTCCAATCGGCAGATCAAGCAGATTTTAAAAAAAAAACAGTGAGTAGGAATAGGAAAGACTGGGCTGACAAGTTGGTGGATGCTCTTTGGGCATATAGGACGGCTTTCAAAACTCCCTTAGATATGTCACCTTATAGGGTAGTTTATGGTAAGCCTTATCATTTACATGTGGAGATAGAGTATAAAGCTTGGTGGGCATTAAGAAGCTCAATTATGACTTGACTGAGGTAGGTGGGGAGAGACAACTACAACTGAACGAGCTTGACGAGATTCGAGTTGAGGCTTATGAGAGTGCTAGATCTTACAAAGAGAGGGCAAAGTTGTTTCATGATCGACATATTTTTAGGAAAGAATTTGCCCCGGGAATGAAAGCACTCTTATATGACTCTAGGCTCCATCTGTTTCTAAGGAAATTGAGGTCCCGATGGACGGGTCCTTATATTGTCTCACATGTTTTTCCTTATGGTGCAGTTGAAATTCAGGATCCTCAGAGTGGTGCCACCTTCAAAGTGAATAGCCAGCGTGTGAAATAATTTTTGGCACCGTTGCCGAGCCAAGAAGATGTGGAGTGTCTGACACTCCACGAACCGAGCCATGATCGGTGATTGTGATGTGAGATAGCTTGGGTGTGTTTAGCACCCAATCTAGTTTGCTAGAAATTTCTTCTCTTCTGCTCTGCTTCTTTCTCTCTTTTCTTCTTTCTTTATCATATTCCAGTTTCTTTTTGTATAGTTGGTTGCTTTTCTTTTTCTATGATTAGTTGTTTTGTTTTTTAGTCTTCTTTTTATTTTTGAGCATATGTTTTCTTTCTTTTTGGTCTTCATGTGCCTGTTCCACTCCCGATGAGGGCATTGTGAGATTTTGGTATGGAGGGTGGGTGCCCATGTGTGCATACTTTTTTTGAAAAATTTTGAAAAATCCAAAAAAGATTTTGGTTTTTTTTGGGGGGGGGGGACGATTGTGCTATGTCTAATTAGCTTAAATCCCCTGTGCTTTGGTTATTAGCTTGTATATAAGTAGGACGTGCATGAAAAGTCTCCGATCTCATTGTGTCATTCTAAGCTCTAATTCTAACCCCAATTGTTCATTATAGATTGTGTAATCCAATCCTTGTTTATCTCTTCATCATTATCTTTAGGTCTTAGACTTCCATGAATGATTCTCCCACTTGCTTGTGACATGATTACTCTGGTTTTTGCCACTTTCGAAAAAAAAAAAAGAGAAGAGAAAAAATATTATGAATAAAGAAGAGAAAAAGAAAAAGAGATGGAATAAAATTTGGAATGACAAGTATCCCTTTGAAGCATGTGCTACTAGACGTTACCCTTTTAGGCACATGCTACTGGGTGTTACCCTTTAAGGCAATACTGCTACTGGAAAGTTTGCTTTCAATGTTAATATGATAATAATGTAGTTGTGTCAATCAAGTGGGATTGAGTCTAACTCTGGTGAATCTAAGCCTTGGAATGATGATATACTTACACACGAGCACTAGGATGGATTCAGAATCTTGATGTACAATGGAGTGAAAAATCAGTGCTCTGATATCATTTATGAGGTAGAGGACTTTGAAGTACATTCTATGCATATGCAGGTCGATAACCTGGTTACATCGCTTACATAGGTGACTTAGTTGATTAGAACGTGTGCATATCTTTCCCAAATTCTGTACATATTTGCCTTGAGAGAAAACTAAAAATATTTTCTTTTATTTTTAAAATAATTTTTGTAGGTATTTCACTTCAAAACCCTCATGAGACCTCACTCGTCCACTTGGAAGATCGATGGGTTTAAAGGGCTTGTTGCATGCGCTAAATGTAACCGTGATTCCTACGACGGTGGGTTAGGACTTTCGTTTTCTTACTTTTCATTTTCTTTTAATTAGTTTAGTTTGTTTTACTCAAGGACGAGCAAAATCTTGGTGGATGGGTATTTGTTCGTGTCAAAAATGTGTTATTTTTACGATACTTTTATACTCGATTTATACTCATTATAATTGCTATTTATAGGTTTTTATTTGATTTTATTTTGTTTTATAGGTATTGAATAAATGTGAAAAAAATGCAAAAAAAGATGAAAAATGCCGGAAATAAAGCAGTGGGCCAGATTACTCAAACCCGACCCAAT
>JACYFF010031956.1:69559332-69602322 GCA_017589665.1 Selenicereus undatus | reverse complement strand
GCTTTTTGGGTATAAAAAGAGCTTTTTGGGGGTATTAGCTGTTTGACTCTGGTCAAAAAGCTCTTTAGGGTGTTTGGTTGATTAGCTTTTTAGATTAGCTTTTTATACCCAAAAAGCTCTTTTACAAAAAGCTCTTTGGAATAGCTTTTTCAAAGAGCTTTTTGATGTTTACTATTATAATGACCATACTAACCTTATAATTTGGACAAATTTACATTACATGTCATTCACAAATGATATTCCCGAATGTTGGATGCTTATATTTTAAAAAAAAAAATTTGAGACAATAGTTGTGGATGGTCATGATGTCAAAGATAATGCTTTTAATTTTAACGCTTTCTTAATTTAACAAATAATTTATGTTAGTTAGTCTTATATGATATATAAATATTTTTTATATCACATAATTTCAATTGCTATTAAAAAAAAATTAATGTTAAAAATATATTTTGATTATAAGTGCTAAAATTAGGAAAAAGTATAAATGTAATTTTATATATAAAAAGTATAAATGTAATTTTATATATCACATAAGTCTTAATTCATAATTCATATCGAAAAGAAAATAAATATCCAATGAAAAATTATTTTGTTAGAAAAATAATGAAATTGAGTAGTGGGTATAAGTGGAATTTTATCAAATAACTTTGTTAGAAACAGCTAACTTCATCAAACACTTTTTTCACAAATAGCTAATGCAATCAGTTAAGTCAAACAGCTAATACAATCAGCTAACAGCTAATGCAATCAGCTAACAGCTAACAGCTGATTGCCAAACGGGGCCTTAATCTCTCATTCTCTCTCCTCTCGCGCTTGCAAGAACCAGAGAATCCCATACTTCCTCCTCCCCTGCTTAACCATTCTCATCCTCATCGTCTCCTCTCTCTCTCTCTAACTCAGCTCTCTCTCTCTCTTCAACGAATCACCATCTTCATCCATCAAACATCAGCAGATCACCGCCTTTCACGCTTCAATCGACACCTACATCCCCATCCCACCGTCCACAGCATAAGCAAAATCAAGGGCTGAAATTGAAGGGAAGCTAAGTGCAAATTGAAGGGTTCCGGCACTAGAAAAGAGGTTAGAAGATTTAGTTCTAATTTTCGAAGTTTTGGCTTGAATTTCATATGCATTTTTTCGATTTTTAGACTTAGGGTTTGATACATTCGGTTGGGGTTTGATGATAGTTTGGGTTCTGGGTTTCGAATTTCATGTAATAATGCTGCAATTTCTAGTTTCCCAATTGTAATTCACGGTTTTAATTTGTTTTTGTAAGAATTGGATCTTGGTTTTGTTAAATTTCGGTGACAACCGCCCTCCCCTGTTTTCGTTTTGCTAAACACGGTTATGGCGCTTCACCATTGATGGCGGTCTCGGTTCGTGAGTGCTGAAGCTCAGGAGGCCTCTGTTTTGGTTGAATTCCAGATTTGGCGTTGAAAGGTCGCAGGTTTGAGTTCGATCAGTGGAAAATTTCCCCTTCCCATCGTTTAGATATTATTTGAATGCTACTGAGATTAGGTATTTTAAGCATTCTGTTAGCCCAATTCCATCTGTTGGATTGTTGTTTGTTCTTAATATGGGTTACTTCATTTTGTTCTTCGCATTTCTTCTCGATTTGTCTAGCTTTCTTGATGTTGCTCTGTTCTTGTGGAATGTTGCTATTTTAGGGTTTGATTTGTCTGGGTTTGAAGCCTGATTCCATCTCCCCTTGTGGGTTTTGTTTAAGCCTTCTGTTTTGCCCCTTTTTTTATTTGATTCTATTACTTGTTAATTTGTTTTGAAGCTCTCATTTAGGATGTGTTAAGTGATGGAGAGAAGCTCCTTTTATTAGAGTTAATTTTATTGAATGTTAGGTAATGGTAGGGAAACTTAGGAATTAGATTGATTTACAACCTATAGTTTTGGTTGTTTTCATTTAAATCAATTGAGAATGATGCTATGTTCGTTCAATTTCATGTTCAGTGACCTTAATCTTTTCCATCATCCCTGTGGAGACAACCCCCAAGTACTACGACGTCAGTCTTATACTTGTGGCGCTTCGTTTGTCACTTGAAAATATCCTGACAACCACATGTCGTGAAATGCGAACACGTTTGGAGATAGGATCCCAACACCTGTAACCTTTATGTTCAAGTCCATATCCAAGAAAATAGCATAAGCGGCTCTTGGCTCCAATTTGTTGTATTCATGGGGTTGAAGCAGAACAAAGCATACACAGCCAAAAGTACGAAGATTAGTATAATCAGGTAGAGTACCATACAAACGTTCATATGGTGACTTGTCTTCAATAATTGGAGATGAAATCCGATTTATGGTGTAGACTGCAGTAAGAGCTGCTTCTCCCCAAAAGAATTCTAGAGAAGATGAAGAAATTAATAAGGCTCGAATAGTTTCCAATATATGTCTGTGTTTTCTCTCTGCACGACCATTTTGCTGTGACGTTACTGGATAGGAATGCTGAAGAATGGTGCCTTCATGGGCCAGAAAGTGCAAAAAATTCTTTTCACGATACTCTATGCCATTATCTGATCAAAAAAATCTTAATAGTCCGAGAGAGCTGAGTTTTAATCAAAGCTGCAAACTTGTAATAAGTTTCTTGCAATTCAGACCTATTTTTGAATAAAAATATCCATGTATATCGCAAATAGTCATCCACAAATATTAGAAAATATTTTGATCCTCCCAATGTATCATTGGGAGAAGGTCCCCAAATATCATAATGGACAAGATCAAAGGGTGCAGCAAAACAAGAGTTACTGTTATTAAAGGGCAAGGCATGATGCTTTGCAAGCTTACAAGAGACACAATCAATGTCATTTTGTTGGACTTGACCTAAAACACCACTAGAAATTACAGATTGCAATCTTGAAGAACAAAGATGACCCAATCTGGAATGCCAAAATTCTTGTAGTATGGTAGTTGCACAATGATTATTCATCTTAGGTGGAACTTTTAAGGAAATAGCTTCGAACAATCGACGAACTCTATGCCCTGTCCATAGGATTTGTCCACTCTGTTGGTCCTACACACGACAACCACGACTCGAGAAATGTACATCTAAACCAAGCTCACATAACTGGCCCACAGAGATAAGATTTAATGCAAGTTTAGGAACAAGAAAAGCATCTACTAATGATAAATTGGCGGCCAAAATATCCCCAACATGACTAACTTGCATTGGTGAGGTATCAACAGTACGAATAGGTGACTTATTAACCGGACGACATTTGTTTACCATAGCAACAGAACTAGAAGTCGTGTGGTTGCAACAGCCAGAATCAAAAAACCAAGATGGTGATGTACCTAGTGTTGTAGACAAAGCGGATGAAGTTGTCGTGTTTCCAGCTAACTGACTGAAAAGAGCCTGGAGATCATTTAGAGATATCGATGAAGGTACTTCATCACTGACAGCTGCTTAGACATGATTTGGAGAGTTGAATTGCTTGTTCAGGTTTTTATTCTATTTAGCTTGCCACCTTCGACATTCAGAAATGAGATGCCCTGATCGTCTGCAATACTTGCAGAATTTGTCAAAAGAGGAGGAAGTTGCCAGGACAGCATTTGGTCGCATAGTTTCTGATTTATGAGCTTTAAGAATGCCAACTCGTGTCTCTTCGGATAAAAGTTCAACAACAACACTTTCGAGTTTAGGAAACTTCTCTCTATGAAGAAGTGAAGCACGAATAGGCTCATAATCAGTGTGCAAAGTCATAAGAAACTGCATAACACACATATTGTCACGGTACACAAAGAATTTTTCAGCGTCCTTATGACTCTCCCATTGAGGTTCAGACAAGGCCAACTGATCCCATACAACATGCATATGTCATAAAAAGTCATTAACAGACTGTCCAGAAGATTGTTTCATGAGAGAAAGCTTCTTAAAAAGCTGATATTGATGGGCAATATCAGTAATTGAGTACCGATTAGATAATAAATCCCACACTTCCTATGCAATTTCAAACCGACCAAATTGCAATTTGATAGATGGACTAGTGGTATTTCGAATCCATGTTAAAATATGATGATTCTTACTATCCCATTCTTCTAATCGTTCATAGAATTTGGTCTCATCTTCATCTTTTTGCTAAGTTGGCTTGGTAATTTCAGCAGTGGCATAATGCCAAAGTCAACGCTCCTTGAGAAAGCTAGACATCTCTGGGGACCATAGTACATAATTTGAACCATCCATGATGATTTTAATTGGTTGGACAACATCTAATTTCTCCATCTATCCAACAAGAAAACTTGTGCAATCACAATTAATTAAAAAAATCACACCTGTGATTTGAGTGTGCTGGAAACAGTTAGGGAATTCCATAGCAGCAGCACGACGAATTGTAGCAACAAAATCAATGAATTGCAGCAACCTGGAATTTGAGTGTGCTTGGGATAGATTTGAAGGAATGAAGCCGAAAACCCCCAAAAACAAAGCTCTGCTAAATTGATTTAAATCAAGGATGGCCGATTATGACTGTACCTCCAAGATTTATCCAACCATTGCTAAATTAATGAAATGCATGTAAGTTTGGCAGATTTTGTAGTGGATGTATATGAAGAATTGAGTAGAAATTATGGGAGGAGAGAGAATTGGCATTCAAGGCCAATCTAGAAGCACACGGAACTCTGAAGCAAGACAGAGTATTGAACAAAGTGTGAGCCACTAATTAATGTAATATGAAGTTTGTGGTAGGCTCTGATACCATGTTAACTCAAGTAAATTACAGAGAATGATGAAAAGTGTTATGTATTCTTATTGACAACGGCATTGTAATATATACAGGTATATAACCTTGAAGAAAGAGGAAAGTGAATAATTCTAGAGTAAACCTTCTACAAATAGACTCCCTAAATAGTCCAAAGAATATTACAATATAGAGAATATACACTTTACAACTTTAGCAGGATCAATCAAATTAAAGAAATTCAATCTTGGGATTAGAATGTAATGTTTGTCTAGTGATAAGATTGTTACCCATTTCTAGATTGTTCATGGGTATGCTATGCTCTTGAAGCTGCTCCATCATTTGGGTCTTCCTTTACTGTTGAGCTTCAATCCTTAAATTATGCTATGCCCTTTGCTGTTGAAGCCAACAATGTTGCTCTTCCATAAGAGCTCTCAGAATTGCTTCCATGACTTCTGGAGTTGTCGTACTTCATGTTTTTCCCAAATTGGGTAAGGCTCCTTGGTGGCTCCTTACGTGCTATGATACCAATAATGCAGTGCTTAAGACGGGTGTACACCACCCCACTCGAAATTTCTACACACAGGGAAATAGATCAAGAGTTGCAGGAGAAAGATGTTCAGGGAAGAAGAAAGCCAGAGAGAAAGTATTTGATTTCTTTCATTTGTTGATGTGTTTTGGCTCATGACAAAGGTTTATATAGTTGCCCTCACTATTGACAGGTATCTTGACCACCTCACAACCATTTCCTTAATCCCCAACTCTATGTCCCTGTTTGGCAAACAGCTGTTAGCTAGTAGCTTTTAACTTTTTGCATTAGCTGTTAGCTGTTTGAATTAGCTATTTGTAGAAAAATTATTTAGTGAAATTAGCTGTTTCTAACAAATTTGTGAGATAAAAAAATTGATTCTCAAAAAAGCTTTTCTAAAAAGCTAATCAAATTAGATTTTTCAAATTAGCTTTTTGAACCCAAAAAGCTCTTCCAAAAAGTTAATCTAGCAAACACTTAAATTAGCTTTTTGATTAAATCAATCAGCTAATTTTAGTCAAAAAAGTTTTTTTTTTGCCAAAAAACTCTCCAAAAAACTATTTACCAAAACTACTTTCCCGCCTTTTTCTATTGTAACAACCATTTCCTTAATTCCCAGCTCTATTAAGTACTTTCCCACCTTTTTCTATTTCTTCTAATTTTCACCTGTATCATCTAGTTAGCTATTTGTCTAGGGTGAGACCATATTGATATTGTATGAAATTGTCTGCCAGTGGAAGCAACCAGACACAAAAGAGCTTTTTCGGAAGGTTTGAATTCAACAAATGATGGTGGATACGCTCTCCACAAATCCCAGAACATTAGGTAGTGAATTTGTTCCCTCTACATTGGCCATGATGGCATGATTTGTTTCTATGTGCTCTGCTCTACCATGGATGTTAAGTTGCGAATAACAATCTACATCCGGCCAATAAGCGACAATAAGACAAGCCTGTGATTAATCCTCGCAAAAAATGAATAATTCACATTGTCTTCAACAGCATCAAACAAATAATACCACCTCGAATGTGGCATGTTACTACAAAACCAACATCAAATATTTTGCAGTGTCTCAATATTGAGGCCAAGATATTATTCAGAGAATCGTAGTGTCGAAACACCAAATCTCAAAGAAATCATTTGGTAACTAAATGAACTGCTGAAAGTATAGTTGAACTGTTGGGTACTTCAATCACAAAGGCTAAAGTCAGGTACTTCTTGATCTGCTTTCCGGGTCGATGTTCCTCCACATGAACCCCAAGCTGCTACCTATTATATTCATTATGACAGCGGAAATGGCTGGAGGTAATGCAACCAGTGGCGAGCTAAAATGAGATGCAGCTAAGACAACGCCTAAAGAAGAATTCTGCATTCCAACCTGCAAGAGAGCATCAGGGAAGAAATGTCTAGAGATTGCATTATTAGCAAAAAAAATTTCTGCAACCTAAATCACCACTTCTTCATTGTACTTTATAAAAAGTTCTCCATATGTTTTAAAACTTAATTCTTCCCAAAATTGTGGTGGACCTCCTACAAACTGCTTCTTTTCTGGCGAAAAGTACTGTTTCCTTTACCAGCGTTTGGATCTCCCTGGACATTATCTAGGCAGGATCCATAATCAGGCGTGGAGGTGGGGGTGAACATAATGTTCAAATCACCTAGTCCAGAATTAGCATTCTTTGGTGGAAAGGAGCTCAAGATCGTTCCTACAAGGTAACTTTTAATTTTGAAATACCATGAATGAATTTGGTTTTCAATTTTTGTATTTTCTTTGCTCTAGAATACAATTTTTGGTTTTATTTGCTCTGGAAGACAATTCGTCATAAGATTTCATCCGTTTGCTTCCGAAGTTATTTTCTCCCCCATGACGAAATGGTTTTTGCCAAATCCTTCACAGTGGTCACTGAGCAAAGTCAACAGCGTAAATAGAATCGATCAGGCCTTCCTTCAAATTAAATGCAGCCTAAATGGCGTTTAGGGAAATTATTTGGACCTCATTGTTCACAAGGATTCTAAGTCTGCTAACCTCAATTGATATAGCTCGCCTTTGTGGTTCTTGAAACCCAGCAATAGCTGCAGCAATATACCTGCAGTCAGATAGAAACCTTCAAGCAGCACGTTTAGTTTCCCAAACAAACAGTTCCATAGCCAATACATGCTCAACTTTGAAAAGAATGCTTGCTACTTTAGGATTTGCCATACTATCGCATGGTCTGACCGCAACAACAACAAATGTGAATATTTCTTTTCTAATCATGGTATAAGAAGGTCCAGCAGTATGTGATTGTATCCTATGGAATTCAAAAATACCACATATAAAAGACACTAGAAAGGAGCATCCTTAGACCAAGTTGACTAATTACCTAAGAAGTATGCTGTTATTTCTTCTGCATACAAAAACAACAGTATAAGAAAGTAAGACAATTGTATGAACAGACAGATATTTGAAATTATCTCAACCTGAAAGTTGCTTGAATACGAAACTGTAGCATAAGATCCGATCTGACTATTTTTGGACATATGTGCTTATAGTTTTGAGAAGAAAGGATGACTGTCATGCATTTTCCAAGATTGTAGGAATAGATAATCCATTTAACATTCCAAGGTCATGTGATAATGTTTTGATTAGATTCCAAAGTTAGGTGATAATATGCCATGGAAAAATAAAATTCAGTGACACATATATAGGGCACTGTAATGCAACTCCTCAAATTTGCTTGTTGACCTCCGCCAACCCCAGAATTTTGTACGTAGTCGAGAAATATTACCCAATAAAGAAGCCCGCACAATGTAATAGCAGCACAGCCAATGTCGTAAGCCCCAATTCGCTGGACAAAATTGCTTGAAGCCGGAGATTTTGAGCCAGATCACTTATGAAAGGCCCACTAGCTGTTGAAATTCTCAAGCGAACAACATTTTCTGAAAATACACTAACCAACAAAACAATACCTTAAAGTGAGAAAACAAGTTCATATCAAAGTTGTTAACAAAGACAGCAAATCATGAGCTTCTAGTGCAGTGTGCATTGATTAAAAGCAAGCCAAACCTGGATGCAAGCAAAGATGAAACCAAGACAGCACAAAGTGGAGCAAAAGGTGTGACAACTTTTACAGCAGCAGGGAATGCACTCTGACAAAAAGAACCCAGGAGAACTGGAGCAACAACCACCTGAAGATAGAAATAGAAACCAGATACACTAGTACGTCTGTTTCTTTAGTGTCAAAGGCTCTAACATATCATACAAAAATGCATAAGAGCAACTGCGGTGCTTAACTAAGGCTGCTTTTGCCTTCTCTGCATTCCAGATAACTAAAAGTAGTAGTATGGGAGGTGATTTCTTTTCCTCCTTTGTTTCCCTACTTTATTTCCCTTTTTTTGCATTACGTGCGCAAAATGGCAAACAGCTAATATATTAGTACGTGGCGAAATGTTTAATACAAAACTCTTATCACAATAAGAGCGCTTTACAAAGGATCTCACTATGTTACACGAGGCCCAGAGGGAATGGTCATTGAAGGAGCAATGCATTGCATTTGCTTTACGATACATTGAAAATAGATCTGAACTAACCTGCAAGGTGCTAATTGAAAGCTTAACAGCATCAATAGGAACATATGTTCCTGCCAGATGTAAGGTCAGAAGAGGCGTAAGGACTACTGCACCAAGAGTACTGCACATAGTCATTACAATGGATAAAGGAACGTCCCCACGGGCAATTAACGTCACCTGCAACACTATTGCAGCAGGACAGCAGTAAGCAAAGAGTTGTGACCAAAATATCAGAGGTCATCACGACAAATAACATATGACCTGGCTGTGAAAATTGTCAGAACAGATCTAAAACTAAGAACATGAGGCTCTTCAAGCATTTGAAATAGAAAGAATCAGAGTATCTAAGCAGATTTGGAATACAACCGCAACTAGATACAATAACACTGAAGAGTCAAAGTTTGTAAAGACCCATCACAGTGCATGCAGTAAAAAGAGACTTTGAGGAAGATTATATAGAAGGTGCTGCAAGCATGGATGGTTTAACACGCCATAGGCACAAAACACATTCACAGACTGAGTTGGTCAAGAAAACCATATCAAAGTCAGCTGAACCTACTTGTTATTCTCTGCAGATAACTTTAGTAAAGGTACAATGGGGTCATACGAACATGAGACAACAGTTTATAACAAGCACATATACAGATTCCTTTTTTGACTCAGTTTAATGATTCCTGCGATAATTTGAGTAATCACAGGCCAGCAGAGCTCGCAAATGGGTTGTTGTCCCAGGTTTAAGACAGGATATCTCAGGTTGCATCAGAATGGCTTCATTTAGTATTTACATCAGTTCAAGCATTTCAGGTTTCACTCATATTCAGATATATTGTTCATTCATACAACAAACCTCTCAAGGAAATGCAATCAACATCCATAAAGTAAATTCCTTCTGAGATGATCATTAAGGTCAAGTAATCTAGTATGGGTCGGTTTTGCAAGGTCTAACATGAACATCACTTCAATGTTCTTGGCCATAGAAAAAGGAAATAAACTCAAATTTAGAAGAAAAACATTATATCGTACAATGTACATCAGCAAAAATAAGGGGAAAGGTACGCTCACCACATTGGAAGCCGTGCCACCAGGACAAGAAGCAAGCAATATCAAGCCAACAGATAAAGCTGGTGGAAGCGCCAATAATTTGCTAATGACCAGCCCAAGTGATGGCATAATTGTATACTGGGCAACACAGCCAGCAAGTATCTAGAAGGAAAATTAAGTACAAAAAACTAATTGAGAGCTATGACACCAAATCCCATGAATGTGCATGACATAGAGGCCAAGTGCACAGCTCAAGGACAAATGAATGCAAATATTTTGACATAAAAGTCCCTAAAATATGAGAAGGGACATCATTCATGAACAAACAAGGGAAGCTCATATGAACAATTTGAGGCCTCCATCCTCCAGTTTCACCAATGGTTGTGTCGGAATGTAGTCAAGAGTCCGATGCAAGCACATTGAGAATGCTACCTATAGGCCACACTAATTGGACTCAGTTATGAGAGTCAAACACAGATATCTGTGTAGAGGTTGGACTCCTTGCTATTTGAGATTGTCACCAGGATTGTATTACACATGTGAATTACAGCCGTGGAACATGAGATATGATGCTAAAACTTCAAAATTATGTCGTAGGAATGGGGCAGAGATTACTCCAACAGTGGGAATGAGAAAGAAACAATTTCCAAAAATTATCATAATCTTGTAAAATAGATAATCTTATCTTCCATGACACTGTAGCACATAATATTTTCCGAGTACTGCAAATATAATTCTCCATGAAATTACTAAAAATACATCATATTATGAACAATCTTCGACTTCCGCACTTATATGTTGTCTCATTCCTAAATTTTGTGAATTTTGACCCATAACGTCGCTGAAAGAAAGTTCACATATCCTTTGGCTTCATCAATGTTCAGTTGCCTCATCAGCATCATATCTTTTAACTGCCCACAATTCTTCTTGTTGGCAGGGAACACAGCAAAAGCTGTCTAGTTCTAACATGTGTATCTAGTTTGGTGTTCAGAGAGATGGGTTAATGCAGACACTGTGATCAGACTAATAAGATCCATCCTAGCTCTTTTGTACATGCCTTTATTCAAGAGAGATTTGGAGCGTATAAGTGAAAATGTAGTGGGCTTCAAATTTCATATTTTAACTGACATAAGTCCATTAAAGATCTTCAATAAATAAATAAATACATAAATAAAAAATTCTTACTCAGGAAGGAAAGTATCAGAAAAGATTCAGAAGTCTTACATGCAAACTCAAATTCAGGTCAGACTGTTCATTCAGCAACCGCAAAATAAAGATGCAGTTCGGAGGACAAAAATCAGATTCAAAAGTTATTCAACAAAAATTTTAGAGGAAGCTATGAATACAATCCACATGCTAGCTTCATACTCTTCTGCTATCTCCTCATGCTTATCATCCTTGAGCTCAATCAACCTCAAAGCAACACAACAGATCAAGGGATGCCAAAGAACATGAGGCATGATTGGGTGAAAAAAAGTGCTAAGAATCAACTACCCAAAAGATCAGAAGCTGCAATATTCTACTATTCATCCCTTTTTTAAGCCCATATTGTCTCTATTACCGAACTCTTCATTTTATCCTTACATAATCATACTTGACATGAATGTTCAGACATAGGTACAACAACTGACACTTCAATAAATGCAAAAAACGTACAACAATAGATGTAGCAAAATGTAACACTGAACAGGAATCATTCTACGCCATTTGTACCAGAGTCCACATAATATGGGCAAGTACCCTTTGAATGGAAGCCAATTACAGGTTCGTCAGTTGGTTATTTCAAAACATGGCCCATAATAACCAGCGATAACAAAAATAGGCAGAGTAAATCATGCATTACACAGCTGACTAATTACGGGAGTTGAAGCACTAACAGAAAGAGGCCGTTGTTTAAACAAATTAAGCAAGTCTCTAAGCTCCAGTGTCAGACCCATAGCCAGCATGATCAACCCAAGAGAGAAACTATATGAAAAGGGTCCTCTCTTCACAAACCATAAGAAAGCTGAAGGGTTGATGCAAGCAACAATCCCTCCAATGGTCACATAAACAGGGTATAGGCTAGCTGCAAAAGATAACATGTTTTGCCATCTGGGTATTGGGGCTTCTGCAAAATCTTGGACACTAGGCTCATAATCTGGGCTCCCGTTGAAGCATATAGTTGATATTGATGACAGTCGAGTATATGTCATGTTCTGCCCTCTGAGTATTGACCATTTTGTTAAATCCTGAACCTCAGGCTTATGATCCCGGTTCCCATTGATGCACACATCCCTTCTTGATGATGACAGATTTCTGGGTTTCGGAACTATGGAATACAACAGAGTTGAAGTGGGTTTTCGAAAAGTGAATTTTTGGTTACGATGAGGAGACGGTGAAGGATATTTCGTGGAGCAAAAGCACCATGAGAGGGACATCGTTCGATGAATTCTAAGCTTGAGGAAGTAGGCCACCGCTCAGACGGGACTTTGACACAGCCTGACGAGGGGCACGACAACAGATAGGGAAATCCGTTTCTCGAAAAAGGGGTGAATTTCATTTCCCTTCCTGCTCACTTGCTCCTCCAAGCCGAGTACCATGCGATCCGGTTGGCAAAAATTCCGGGGACCCACGCTAATACATGCCAAATCACTGGAGGCAGTAGAGGAAAGAGACACAAAGTGGCCCCTTCTGAATTTGATCGATTCAGCAAGACATTAGACACGTGACCTGAAGTGCGCCACAGAGATTGGCATTGTTCGTTTTATTCATTTTCTTTAGTATAGCAGCCAGACAAGAAAATATCAGTTGTGGCAACAATCCTTTTTATGTCGCAATCGCACAGATCTTTTTGCCACACAAAAATCTTTCTGGGCCCAATAGCCCAAACATATTGGTGGCTCCAACAATTGCCATGGCAACAACCATTTGATCATTAGCAAATCCACCCCGGACCACATCTAATCCGTAAGACTCCATATATCTAGACCTCTTCAAATCCCATCGAGGCAAAATGCCAATTACAGTAGATATAGCTCTCAACTCTCAACTACCAGAAATCACCACATGAACATCTGCCATCTTTGAAATGATGAAACCGGAAGGGATCCCTCAATATAATTTCCCTACTAACTAATTCACTGACAAACTTGTAAACAGAGTGGCAATCACCGCAAACTCGAAGGTTCTTAAATACTCTTATGGTTGAGCCTTCTGGGGTATTAAGTAACCCATATGCAAGAGCAAGTCTCTCGCTGTGGTTCCATAGATTGTGTTCCTTCTGCTCTTCATCTGTGTCATGTAAAGCAAAACTTGTGTCAGGGACATAACCTGCTCGGGCAACTAGCATCTTTATCTCCTTTAGCTTTGACTCTATCAACTTGGCTTGTGGATGGGTTTGATCCCCCATTCCAAATGAGCTGACCTTGTTCTTCAACTTGACCCAACTACATGCAGGCTTTTTCTTTACATTGATCAATTCCATCTGATTTCTTACGCTCTCCACATTCTCCCAGTTCCCAGTGGATGCACACACATTCGAATAGAGAACATAAGCTGAGTCATCATCAGGTCCCAACTGAATAAGATGCTCAGCAGCTCTTTTGCCAAGCTCGACATTACCATGGATTCTACATGAAGCCAGTAAACTTCGCCAAATAAGACCATTTGGTGGAACTGGCATTTGCAATAAGAAATTCTCAGCTGCAAAAAATCTTCCTGATCGTCCAAGAAGATCAATTACACACACACAATGCTCAATTCCTGGTGGGATCCCAAATTCCTTAGTCATGGAAGCATAATATTCCAGACCCTCATCGACAAGGCCCCCATGACTACATGCAGAGAGAAGGGACACAAAAGTTACATAATCAGGTTTAACCCCAGCATCAAGCATCTCATGAAAAGTTTCCCTAGATTTTTCAAAACGCCCATGTCTTGCATAAGTAGATATCAAAATGTTCCATGACATCCTTAACCTATTGATTGGTTCAGGAAACATTTTCAAAACATCATTTAATTCCCCACATTTCCCATACATATCCATCGCAGCATTTATCACATGGAAATCCATGTCAGATCCGAGTTTCACTGTCAGAGCGTGAATCATTTGGCCCTCTTCCAAGGTAGCCAAATTGGCAGCTGCGGCAAAAGCCCCAGAGATGCTAAATTGATCTATACCTAACCCCAAATAATACATTTCTCTAAAGATTTTCAAAGCCTCTTCTCCTTGGCCGTGACGAGCATTAGCAGCCATCATGGCATTGTATGTCACAGATGTTATGATCCTCGACATCTTGAAGAATACCCCACTTGATTCGAGATCACCGCATTTAGCATACATGGTAATTAGAGAATTCTTGACATATTCATCTGATTCTAAGCCCGTGCCAACAATATGTGCATGCAAAGGCATCCCATACGTCAATAAGCCACTTGGCAAGGAAATCGAAGCAAGAACATTTACTATGGTTATGTAATTTGTGGGCAAGCCTTTTCTTCTCATCCGCATAAAAGTTCTGAAAGCTTCATCAGTGTCTTCATTATCAGCATAACCTCCAATCAATGCATTCCATGTGACTACATCTTTCTCAGGCATCAAGTCAAAAACCTGCTTAGCAGTCATCATCAAGCCACAATTTGCATACATGCTTAGCAATGAGTTTCCAACAATCAAATTATTCGCAAGCCCTGCAGTTACAGAAAGGGCATGGATGATGTGGCCTTCTGCAAGGAACTCTTTGGTGTAACATGCAGCCAGTGCACTTGCGAAAGGGACATGGTTCAATGATATTTTTGCCCTCAAAAGGTGTTCCAAAACTCTCAGGGCATCTAAGCATTTGCCAAATTGGGCATAACATGATATCATCGAATTCCATGAGACTAAATCTTTCTCTGGCATTGAACTAAATAGAAAACTTGCCTCATCAAGTTGTCCAGCTCCAGAGTACATGGTAAGAAGAGTATTGCAAACACAGACATCTGAATGAAATCCTAACTTAATTATCAAGCCATGAATACCTCTACCCCACTTTGCATGATCGAAAGAATCACAAGCCAGTAACAAACTTGAAAGTGTAATAGAATTTACTTCAATATGTACAGAACGCATCTGGCTAAAGCATCCCAGGGCTTTCTCACAAATCTTATGATGCCCATATGCTGTGATAATTGAATTCCAAGATACTATATCACGTTCTTTCATATGATCAAACACGTAACGTCCAGCCTCCACATTGCCCAAGTTATCAAACATTGACACCAGCGAATTTGTAACGGAAAGATTTGACTCGAACCCAGATTTCATTACTTGTGCAAGGACAAGAAGACCCAGCGTTTCATTCTCAAGTGTCCCACAAGAACTGATTACTGCAGTACATGTATTCTCATTGCATCCAACTGCCTCTCGCCTCATCCGTCGATAAATACCAATCACTTCCTCATGTTGTTCATCACAAGCACACCCAACCATTAATGCAGTCCAAGAAACTGTAGTTTTATATGGCATTGCCTGGAAGATCTCCCTCGCTTCAACAAGCCACCCATAAGTGCCATAAAAATGTAACAGAGAAGTACTTACAAAGACATCATCTAGCAAGCCAGATTTAAGTACAAAACCATGCATCTGAAACGATTGCACAAGCATATTATCTGCTCTAGTACAGGCTGTGATTAAACTTGAAATTACATATCCATTCAAGCCCAAGTCAGCCACCCTCATTTCACCAAATAATTTGAAAGCCCTCCGGTATAAGGCAGCTTTCACAAAAGCAGATATCATGTTATTCCAAGAAGCCTCATTTCTTTGCGGCATTTTATCAAACACGTTGTACGCATCACCAATAGACCCAAACTTTGCGTAAATGGCGATCAATGTATTTGAATAGAATGTACTAAAAGGGATTAAACCCTTTACGCAGAGGCAATGCAAAGCCTTGGCCACGATTTCGCTTGTAATCTCGGAAAACCCCTTGACATGGAATTGAGAAATTCCGGGGGTTGGGTGGTAAGATAGCCATGATAGCGTGGTTGCGCACTCTTCCTGAAGTGAAATGGCTTCGTCTCTTTGTTGGTTCAAGTGTGTTATGAGATATCCTCGCTTGAAGAGAGAGAAAACAGGGAAATGGCGCTTGCGCTGAGGATATGTTGTGGCTCTGGTAAGTGCCCCATGCATGTTTATGTCATTCTTCGTGTTTTGGGGGCAAGGAAAACGTCGGAACGATTGGTTGCTGGGTACTCATGTTTGATGCCGAATTTTGATTTTTCTATTTCTACTAGTTGGTCTTGCGCTTATCACGTTCCAACGGCTTCAATGGGAATAAGCCACACACCGAAAAAAAAAAGATAAAAGAAGATAAAAAAACTCTTTCTATAAAATAAATCTTTGTCAGAAATTAATATACCAACCGTTTCATATTATGTATACTACATGTTGCAAAGTCATAGAATAAATAACGGCAATGATATATGTCATGTTTCAAACCATTGTTAAATATTTTGTCTCAACTTAAATTAATATATTTTATGATTTAAAATCACTAAATTTTTAATAATTACAAATAATTATCAATTGATGAGTTTCACTATTTGTCAGCTACTAGCAGATGAGTACAAAATGATACCTTAATTTGATCAATCTTATTTGTGAATAAATATGATATGTGTAATTTATAAATGTGAAAAATTATGAATAAAATGATAATTTTACACAGTTTGTAAATTATAACACGCTTTCACCATCAATCATACATTTTTCTTCGTCAATTTAAAACACAAAAATATAATTTTTTAAGTCAAGACTTGTAACAATACGTTTATCATTTTGTTATAAATAAGATGATACTCAATTTGTTATAAACAAGATGATAATCAATGATAACCTTAAATTGAGAACATGAATTGGACCCTATGCATCCTACTCAAACCAAAGGACATAAGATTTTGCTTAACCAAACTTATATTCCCCTTTTTAAATTAAAAAAAAATCAAGACCAAACTTGCTTATTTGTTTTATAAATATTTATTAGACTGGTAAATGATTAATCAAATTTGACCCAAAAAAATCCCTTTTTGGGGGTAAAAAATCAATGTAATTTCATTACCACAAACTAGCCCTACATATAAGGGCATTACACCAACTCGATATCACAAATAAGTTATAATCTTCCTAACCTTACTATGCTTCCTCCCAACTCATGAAATTCCCAACTCATGAAATTAAAGTTGTCCTTAATTATCTCTTTGATATATTCACAACTCTGTCTAGTGCCTATTGAACTCCTGTTATGCACAATATCATTTTTATTTCTCCATGTGTCACAAAACATAGTTGCAGAGGTTGTTATTGTTATTTGCTTCCCTTGTGAGCTTAGTTTTCCTTTGAGAAGCCATCAAATCTAGTGCCTATGGGATGAAATTAGTTTGACATCTCTGACAAAGCTACGCTCAAAGAGCATGTGTTGTTCTGTCTGCACCATACACTTGTACACAAGACAAAAAGTGTTAATCTGAGAGTTATATTTGGCCCCTTTGGCAAGCATATGAAGTCTTTTCCACATTCTCATCCAATAGAGTAAACAAGGAACAAGGGAAGTATAAAATTGTTTAAAGAAAACTTGAAGTACGTATAAATTATTTTCATAAAATGACGGTCACTTGAATAGTTACACTAAAAGTTGGCATTTTTATCTACTGCTTTCTTTTACTGATGATCTTATCCCATTATGTAAGGCAAAGGAATCTTTAGTGAAGTGTTTGTTAGATGCTTTTGAGACTTTTGGTTGCAGATTATTAATAACACATATTCATATAACATTGTGAATTTATATTTCACAAATTAAAAAATAATTACTCACCATACATATCCAAGTAATATATGAAAAACATTCATATAAGTTGCTCATAAATATGAGTACTATGACTTTATGTAAAAGCTCATTTGAAGTTATAAAACAAAATGTTAATACCAAAAATGAGCACGCCTAACAATAGTCACGTGAAGTAGCACAAATTAAGAGGGACTCGGTCTAAAAAATAGAAAGCACCCCAACCCCAAACTTTTTTTAAAATTAACCCCTCTCACTCTCTCTCCCTCTAACCCATAAATCTCTAATCCCTCCCATTCACTCCCCCCTTCTGTTCTTTCCGCCTCCAGCTCCAAGCTGAGGAAAATCGAGCTTCAAAGCTCTCGGCCATTTCTCGTCCTGCGATGCCATCAACTATTCTCCCATCACCTACTCTTTTGCTCGCGACCATCTTTTATTTCTTTTGTGGCCACAGTTGCTAAGAAACTCGATCACTGCTATCCCAAGTGATGAAACCACTGTCTCAGCTGCCGCCAAAACAAGCTCCCGCAGAGCTCAACTCATGCAAACCCAACGTGACCCATGATTGCCACCATGCAGATCAATCAAAACCGAGCCCAAGAGTATATACCACGTGACCAACGCACCATTCAGCGACAACATGTGGATCCACACACTCATTTAACAGTGGTTTTTCATGGATTTCTTGATGGTTATTCGTAGATCGATGAGTTTGATAGGCTAAGGAGGAAGAAGAAAGTGGAAAGCAATCTTCGTTGGCGGCGCATGGCATACAAGCGCCACCCCTCCGGACTACTTTCTGATAGGTACTTCTGTTGGTCCTCTGCCTTCTTCTACGCCCTCCTTTTTTTATTTATTAAATTTTATTTGTGGGTGTGAGGGACCTGAGCTTCACAATGCCATCGCCCACTAAGGCCTGGCATGGGTAATAGCCACAATAGTCACCTCCTGGATTGAAACGATGATGCTAATTGAAAGTATTTTATGAATGGAAGCATGCTTAGCAAAAATCCAAATAGCACACTTGCAAAAATATACGAACAGATCACCCAAAAACAATTCTTAGTTGATTCAATTCGGGGCCAATTCCAAACAATTAGGCTTTGATACCTCTGTAAGTAAATCTAGGAGATACCTTAGCGATACAGAAGTGAAGGATCTCTATTGCTTACGAATTGTCTACGAATCAATATGAACTATCAATTGGTGGCTACTAGGGTCACCGTAGAATTCACATCCCAAACCCAAATCCCAAGTAATGGTAGGATTAGCGTGAGAGAGAGTAGATAGTGGATTAGGAAGCTTTTTTTACTTGTTGTGTCCCATTCTCTAATATGATCCCCCTAATATTGTAACACTGCGCTAAAACTGTCAATAAAGAATTAATGAGCATGATTAATACATAATTAATAATTTTCTAACTACCCATTAACAGGAGGATCAATGTGACCATTACTTTGTTCAACAAAAAGAAACAGATCTACTTGATGTTGATGGAAAGTACTTTGCTAGCAATGGATTTAGATAGCTTATGCATCAAATGAGCAGGCAAAATCGACTATTATTGCATGGGATAAAGCTATATGCCAAAGCAATCCTTTCTTCCTTGTATAATAATGTACTTCAAGGCTTCGAGTGTTGGCTAGAATAGCCATATGTAACTCCTAGATTGATAGTTTATACCCTATCTACAAGGTGGGATGGAGCACCACAGACTCTTTGATTGTGGCTTTGCTATAGATGTTCAAGGTTGCTTCTCATATGGCTAGATGTTAATTTCATCGGTGGGGACTACAAGCACTAATCATATGTCTCCTTAATTCAAAACTGAGCTTAGTGGAAGCAAAAAACAAGAGCAGTCTTTGCAGCTATTTTTATGGCAAAATGTAAGTAATATTGTCTACAACAAGGGTTCAGAAGACACCAACAGAACTGTAAATATTACCAAATGGACAATTAAGTATATGTTTAATTTCATAGGCTCAAGCCCACTTGTTATGAACAAAAGCTTAGTCAAAAATTTGACCACATTAAGGTGAAAAACCACAATTGGCAACAAACAATAAATGTACTCTAATAAATTAGATATATTGCAATCAAGTACACTGAGAATACTACGTCTCTAACTCCGATCTAGCTAGTACTTAAGTCATTCTCACTCTCATGAATCTATCTCTCCTATCCACATACTCTCCCTATGCTTGAGGTTAAACATGCCCAAGATCCACCCCCATGGATAGAAGAACTTCCAAAAAATCTAAGTGCTATTATAGCGGATTTAATTCCAAAAAGAAATTTCCTCAAATTTTTTTCATGCTGGGAAAAATTCAACGTACAAATAATAATGTCATTTCCAATAATAGACTAGTATTCTTTGAAAAAAATCTACAAAAGTGGTTTAGAAGGCCTTTTTTGAAAACTATATCTTTTAGTTTTTAAGGGTGACAGCAGAAGCAAGCAAGCTATTTTCTTTAATAAAGACCATCCTAGGAATACAAGTGCTTGTAGCTTGCTGTGAATCCCCTCTTTGTGATTTGAACCAAGCAAAGAATTCAAAAATAAAATTTTCCACAACAACAGATTTTTGTACAATTGCGGATTTGTCCGTGATTCATCGTCAATAGAAGAATTAGAATTTCTAAAACCTTTCATCAATCATTCCTTTCTATAAAGTCATACCCAATATTTCAAATTAAATTAGAGCAAGTGCTCATGTTGTTTGGATAAAGAGGCATGTCAGTAGATACAATGAAAGTCCAAAGCAATGCTAGTAAATTACGCTGCAAGAATTAAATGCCAAACATAGGGTAAGATCTTTATTCAGTGACTTGGTCAAAAATATGGATAAATATTCATTTACAAAAACATTGACTTTTATAAAGTGGATAGTTATATCTGTGTGGTTTTATGGTTGCTTTGTGAATTTGATCAAAAACATGGTCCCTAATTTGATGCATTTGCTCATCATTATATCTAATTTGCATTCATATCTTGACATGTGGAGCGTTATTCTATGACTACGACTGCTTTATAATAATTAACATTCAAATTAAAAACGAGATCCAATTATAAAGTAATAAAATATCACACTATTGATAGGGCTACTACTACCATTGCCAGCACAGGGTGTTGTAGTGTAGTACAGATATCGTTCCCACGAGAGCTAATTGTAATCTATTGAGTTTTATCCTTTAAAAGTGCTAAGCAAGCAATTTCAATTAAGAGATGAATGACACTATAACCTAATTGAAGAATTCAATCAATTAAAAACATCTAAGGAATTGTTTCACCTTGTAAAGATGTGGATCAATGCAATATAAATATACTTGAACTATTATGGGACATTGAAAGGGGTGCAATCGCATATAGAATTCAATCTTTTTCGAAACAAACTGAAGTGCCTAAACTAAAAAGTCATTCTTTCAAATGCCTTTGCACAACCCAAGTTATAGATCTATGATTGCTTAAAAGATTCAATCTTTTTCGAAACAAACTGAAGTGCCTAAACTAAAAAGTCATTCTTTCAAATGCCTTTGCACAACCCAAGTTATAGATCTATGATTGCTTAAAAGTCCTCTTAACAAGCGAATCTCTTTCAAATAATGCTAAATCAAGTCCTATCTCGTCAATCAAATAGCAAGTTTCATCTTTCAGTGCTTCATTTAACTATTTAGAATTAGCGAATAAATATGGCCAAAATCCAATCACAACAATTACACAAAAAAAATAGAATTCAACCAATCCCAATCAAGAACAAGATCAACTAAATAACTATGAAAGCTTCAGCATCAATACTTAGCTACTAATCCCTAGATTAAGAAAACTACTCACACATACTCAAATCAATAAAACTAAACAGAGTTTTTAGAGAAGAAAACTTAGCGCAATTGAAGATCCTTCAAGGGTTTCCCAACTTCGCAAGGGCTCCAAAATAGCAAACACTTCTTCAACAATCACACTCAAAACAACTAAAAATCTAAACTAAACTTATAAAAAACGGAAAACGAATAAAAAAAACTTAAGAGAGAATAGTTCTCTTCTATGCTGTGTTGTGCTTTCTGTCCCGAGAATGATCTTATTTATAAAGAAACACAATCAACATCAGACACATGATGAAGGAAAATGAACAGGCTAGTAATTATGCCTGCACCACATACCGCGGCCTTCATGACGGACAATCCATGGACTGCTCTGTCTTAATGATCTTCTGTTCTTTCATCTTTCTACGGACATGGTAAATTGGGGGATGTCCATGGGGAGTCAAATTGCACTCAATTATGGTCAACTTTGGGGTAAAATGGTCAAAAAAACCTGCAAAACACTGAAAAGAAACATACCCGAGCGTAAAACCAAATACAAGAGTGTAAAGTATAACATAAAGCCCATATTTCTTCCTAAAAGCGACACAGCATGACCCTAAAATAGTGTATACTTTAAGCACTTATCAAATTCCCCCATGCTTAAACCATTACTTGTCCCCAAGCAATCATGAAACTGAGGCTAAAGATAGGAATAACCTCCTCAGGAAGACATTAGCAGCATCATCAATAAGCAAATCAACCCAAGAAGTTTAGCCCAAAAGTGATGAAAAAATTATAAATAGATCAGAGAAGAACATTTTTGAAATAGGTAAGAACCATCGCATCCAAATAGTAAATCAATTATCAAATTAACTTTAACAATCATATTAGCATATTATAATAAGTAAAGCCTAGAAGAACCAATAGAACCTCACTTTAGGGATGAGATATTCATCACTCATGTGTTTAAAATAAAATGTGGTTCTTTTAAATCTCATTTCATAGAACCAAATTAACCACAAGCTTGATAAGACTCTCTAATCCGCCACCACTATAATGCAAAACACACAAGGCAATCATGAGGACTTTAAAGGGTTGTAATGGAGCAAATGGGTAAAGGTAAGGAATGGACAAACATTTTGGATTTGTGGAGCTAAAAGCCAAAGACGAAGAGCATAAACCATCATCTCCCAATTAAAACATACTCCTTAAAATGTCAACAACATCCCCAAGTGATGTCACAAGAAAAAATGCTTAATATAAAGCCAATGCCAAATCCTCTTATTGCATCATTTTTCTTCTTTTTTGCCTTTTTTTTTCTTCTTTGTTTCAACATATACACATTTTTTCTACACACCTTTGGTGCGCTTTATCTTCTTTTCTCTTTTTCTTTTCTTGTCTTTTTTTCTTTTGTTACAAGGAGGATAATGGCAAAGGACACTGTGCATTTTCAACACTTTACTTGCAACTCACAAAACTTAACCCAATTGACTTTGAAGGAAAAAATAAAGCATGAATCCCTTGTCATATCCAACCAGACCACAATGAGGTTATTATCCACAAACTACTCCCAATCAATTATGAAAACTCTATAGCATTGGCTAAAAGGGTGAGACATATGTGTTTGGCCAAAGATAATAATATAGGTTCTCATAAAAAAAGACTATAAAGGCTCATAGGGGTAGCAAGGGATAAATTATTTACATAATGATGGCTATTTGGCCAATGTAGCTCATAAAGTCAAAGAATGCCTCAATCATATTGCCTAAATGTCCATGCTAAATGTGGTCTTAAACAAGAGGCAAAGCAAGTTCTAAGGACTAGAAATCTAGGAAGAGTCACACATGAAAAGAAATATGAGGCTAAGTTGATGAATTAGTCTATATAAACTCAAAATCTCACAGGACAAGGCTCATCTAGCTCTTAGAATTTCATATGCTAAATACTGACATCAAGAATCATTAAGAAATCAACTCATATTCAATTTGAAGGTTAAAACATGAAGCATAATTCGAAAACTCTGAAACAAATATTTTATTCACAAATGGGCTTAACAAAAAGGTCAAAATAGGCCAAAGAAAGCCACTTAATCTAAAGACTCATCATCGGGGGATTTATAGGCTCTTTTCTTTTGTTTCTTTTTTTTCTTTCTTGATGATTTTTTTTTTTTTTGGTTTTTTTGGGTTTTGCAACTAAAAACTAAAAGGTGTCAAAACAAAACTAAAACGAAGAAAGAAACCTAGAAAACTAAATAATCAACCTAAAAATGCAAACTAAACCTAAAAACACAAATTATCACACATCTACCACACATATATGCAGCTAAAACAACTCTCCCATGCTAAGACAATGCATTGTCCTCAATGCAAGCATAAGTCTATTAAAAGGAGGAGGAGGAGAAGGACGGTGGGGTTGAGAAATGCACTGATCTTGCCAAGTCTCTAAGCAGGCCTACAGTGTTGAAAATATTGGTTTTGGGAGGCAATCATCCCAAGGACCTCATCATGGCACTCCTGAACAAAGCCCCAGAGTGAGGCATGCGCATTTTCTGCATAAGCTGGTAGAGAAGCTTGCTCCCTTTGAATTGACCTAAGGGTGGCATGCAGTTCAGGAGAGTCAAGATAACAAGACGGTTTGGAGGAACTAGAAGCCCTAGGGTGAGAAGGTGGAGCAGGTTGTGCCAACTCTTCATCACCGGGTAAAAAGAAGAGATTGGCTCGGTTAAGGAGATATGTACGATCAACATTTGGGAAAGGTATAAGCTGGTTCCCTGGATAAATCCAACAAATACGCCCACCATCAACCTTACAAAATTTTATTTGTTCAAAAGTGACCAAGTTCAGTCGCTCTGAACGTGCAACTCTATAATGAGGTTTAGTTTAACTCCAACCAACCTAGCAATGGGGGTAATAAGACCCCTAATGACAATCCTATGTGCAGAACTAGTGGCTACACCCTATACCTGATCGACCAAAAATGACTTGGGGTCAATCCGGTCACCTTTAAGCGTACTGTTTAAAAAATATAATTCAGACAGATGAGGCACATTGATAATATCCTCCTCGACAAATAAACCACAAGCTAATAAGCATAGGGCACCACGAATACAGGGGTTTCAAATAACCTTGCCTTTGGAATTACTAGTGTCACACCGATAATCCCCAGAAAGCTCGTGCCAAAAAGCATTCGGATTAAATTCCTTAGTGACAAGTTGGTATGGGAGGTCCATACTTGGTGGAAAACTAAATATACTATTGAAGGCATTCAAATTAAGCTCACAAAACTCCTTATTAAGTTAAAAGGAAATGTAGCCCTCTTGACACCAAGGGCCACTCATGACCTTAACATGTAATGTGCTTAGGAAGTCAAGTGTGAGGTCCCGATAGGTGTGGTCTCTAGTTTCTAAAAATTGGCCCATCATGCCCCAAGCAAACAACCAGTGAATATCATCCAACAATCCCAAACGATTCAACACATCCTCATCATAATATTGAGTAGCTACCATAAGTTTACTACTCAAAGCATTATATATAGTAATGTATTCAAGATTAGTTAAATCAACAAGGGGTGGAATGTTACCTCCATTTCTTATGGTGGTCGATGTGCAGCAGTTCCGGGGAGCTCATTGTGGGGCTTGACTTGAAGTCCCGGCTTCTTGTGCGGTTCTTGTCTTCTTCTTTGATGCCATAATGGTATAATATGGATAAGAAAAACTTGAAAAACTAAACTAAAGACAAAATGCTAGAAAATGTTAAATTTGAGAAAAGGGAAGTAAATGGTCAAGAAATATAGAAGAAAAATGGAATTTAGAAGAATAAAAATGAAAAATGGAGTTGTGAAAGTTGTGAGTATGGAGATGGAAAAAATGTAAGAGAAAGAAGCCTTGAAAGTGAAAAATAAAGGGAGATATGGGGTTAAGGTGAAGAAAAGAAGTAAAAAGAGAAGAAATTTGGTGGAATTTGTTGAAAAAAATTGAGGGTTTAAGGTGAAGTGCTTATGGAGGTTTTAGAGAGAGAATGGAGTGTTTAAAGAGAGTGTGTGTCGAGTTTGAGAAAGAAGACCAAAAGAAATGGGTCAAAGAGGGCTTTGAAAACCCTTGACCGCGGATGCAGGGCTCACCACAGACCATGGTGGTGGCCACAGACGGTTCCTGGTCAGCTCTGGTCCCGACTCTTTGGTGTTTTTCTCTCTTTTTTTACTTTTTCTTTTTCTTTTTCTTTAGAGACTTCACAGACCGTAGTGGGTCTGTGGGGGCTGTAAAAAAGCTTTTATTTCTTTTTTTCTCATTTTTTTTGCTTATGTTAATTTCTAGTGAAGGTTCTAAAGTCGAAAAAATAAAATACAATAAAAGGGTACAAATAAAAGGGAAAAAAAAGTAAAACAAACACTTGGGTTGCCTCCCAAGAAGCGCTCGTTTAAGGTCGGAAGCTTGAGCTTTCTTCTATTCCGCTTTGGGTTCAATAAAAATGTGGGTGTCATTTTTGTTGTGAGCCACGAAATCGAAATCTTTCAACTGAAGGTACCACCCTAGATACTCAGGTTGGAGGTCCTTCTTCATCATCAAATGATGCCATAACGTATTATCAGCATCCAAGACAAATCGATAGCGTGCTCCATCAGATGGACCACTATCATCATGTTCAACCCAAGATCAAAATCTAAATCAACTCCTTCCATAAGGGGTAAGGAAAGAACCACTTAGGTGAACTTGTAATAATCACTCCTAGAAGATTCATTAGAAGCATAGGCCTCAACCTCGGGTATACTAGGTGGTAAATGAACAGCAAACTCCACCTTAACATAACCTTGATCGGGATCCTCAGTAGAAATCCAATTAGACTCAGAAAGGTCAGGACAACTCCAACCATCCTCCATTTAAATTTCAGGGGAAAGGGGAAGTACATCAGATAGGGAAGGATTAGGAGAAATAACTTTCTCATCCATAAAACAAAACGTAGCATGACACCTTCTACTTCAAATGTTATCCGCCCTCCTTTTACATCGATAATGCAACCTGAAGTAGCCAAGAAGGGCCTACGAAGAATAATTTGGAAATCATTAGTCTCAGTCATATCAGCAATAGCAATGATAAAATCTTCTAACTCCCAAAAATCTCCTATTCTACAGGCACATCCTCCAATGTACCCAAATGTTACATTTCACAACCATCTGCTACTTGGAGTCAGAAGGGTGCGAGTCACAATGATCCTAAATGAAGCTTAAGGAACATAGAGTGGAACATCAAACTGACACTTGCACCAAGGTCACATAGGGCTCTTTCAATTTTCATTTTTCCTACAACACAGGGGATAGAAAAGCTACCTGGGTGAGGAAGCTTAGGTGGAAAGACTATGGGAATCTTAAATCTATCATCTTTTATAAAATTTATGGGCTTGCCACCATCATTTCTCTCCTTAATCTCAGCCATGATCACTTCTTTGCCCTCCTCAAGTGGTATGTCGTCAGGATCCTCTACCCCTTCTTTGAAGGTAACACAATTACAATGCTCATGGGGGTCAGATTCAGGTTTACTAGGTAGTCTACCCAGACGTGTAGAAAAAGATGTAGCTTGTTGAGCTATTTGAGCTTCCAACATCTTGTTGTGAGTAGTAAGCACATCAACCATAAAGGCCAATTGCTTAATGTGTTCATCTTGCTTTTGTTAAGCTAAAAGTATATTCTCCTTCATAGACTTTAAGTTGGATTTTTGAGGTGCTTGTTGAGGATAAGACGGTCTTCAAAACCCAGGGGGTGGTGTAAAATTTATTTGGGGTACAAGTGGGGCATTAGACTTATAAGAGAAATTAGAGTGATTTCTCCAATCTGGATTATAGTGCTAGAGAAAGGGTCATTTGTTAGTTTAGGGTGGTAATTGTTCACATGATTGACCTGCTCACTTACATCTTAGGCAAAAGGACTACCCACTTGACAATGCATAGTCAAATGATCAACTGATCCACATATATCACATGATTGGGAAGGGGTACTTGACTAAAAAAATTAACATTTAAGCGTTCCAACTTTTGAGACATAGCATCAACTTTATAAGAAAGCATAGAAATACATATAATTCTAGCTTACCTCCAACCTGCTTGGGTTGGACTTTCTCAGAAGACCATTGGAAATTGTTAAGGGTCATCTCTTCTATAAGTTTATATGCTTCATCTTCAGTTTTGCTCATAAGGGTACCTCCTGCTATAGCATCAATATCAGACCTCAATGATCGGGTGACTCTATTAGAAAATGTTTGCACAATCCTCCATCTTTGAAGACCACGGTGAGGGCGTAATCGTAAAAGATCTTTGAATTGCACCCAGGCTTCATACAAAGTCTCATCTTCCTTTTGAGAGAAACTAGTAATTTGATTCTGCAGGCTTGCCATCTTACTCGAAGGCAAGAACTTGGCAAGAAAGACTTTTGTAAGCTCATCCTATGTCATTATGCATCCTGGAGGCAACTAGTGAAGCCATACCTTCACCTAATCCCTAAGTGAAAAAGGAAATAGGGGCAAGCACATTGGTAGAAACTCCGTTGAGTTTAAGTGTATCACACACCTCTAAAAACACCGAAAGGTGTAAGTTTGGATCTTCTAGCGGGGTGCATTCGAATTGAGATTGTTGTACCATGGATATAAGGGTTGGTTTAAGCTCAAAGTTGTTTGCTGCTAAGTTCGGCCAAGTGATGCTTGCAGAAATGCCTTGGACTCTCAGGATAACAAAACCCCAGAGTGTCCTTCTTTGGTCACCTCCTATTCCTGCCATTGGTGAAGAAACTACTTAAGCCTTGAGTCTTTGCTCTTCTACTGCTAATGTCTTCCTTCTAGAGCGAAAATTCCTTTCAATTTCTGGATCAAATTCAAATGGAAAGGGACTTGGCATATAAAGGAGGAATCTGCAAAATTGGTAACAAAACTACCAACGCAAATAAAAAATACAAAGAAAATAAAAAAAAATTTCTTAGTCAATTTATAACGGCTAACTTAATATCTATAAATTTAGTCCAGGGCAACAGCGCCCAAAACTTGATAAGGCTACTACTACAACCGCAAGCACACGGGTGTTGTAGTATAGTAAAGATATCATTCTCACGAGAACCAATTGCAATCTACTGAGTTTTATCCTTTAAAAGTGCTAAGCAAGCAATTTCAATTAAGAATTGACTGACACTTACCTAATTGAAGAATTTAATCAATTAAAAAAATCTAGGGAATTGTTTCGCCTTGTAGAGATGTGGAACAATGCAATATATCATGTACTTGAACTATTATGGGGGATTAAAAGGGGTGCAATCGCATATAGAATTCAATCTTCTTTCGAAACAAAATGAAGTGCCCAAACTAACAAGTCATTCTTTCAAATGCCCTTGTTTAGCCTAAGTTATAGATCTTTGATTGCTTAAAAATCCTCTTAGCAAGCGAATCTCTTTCAAGTATTGCTAAATCGAGTCCTATCTTGTCAATCAAATGGCAAGTTTCACCTTTCAGTTCTTCACTTAAATATTTAGAATTAGCGAATGGATTTGGCCAAAATTCAGTCACAACAATTACACACACAAGATAGAATTCAACTAATCCCAATCAAGAACAACAATAACTACATAAAGATGAAAGATTCCAACATCAATACTTGGCTAACAATCCCTAGATTGAGAAAACTACTCACACATATTCAAATCAACAAAACTTAATAGAGTTTTGAGAGAAGAAAACTTAGCGTAATTGGAGATCCTTCAAGGGTTTCCCAACTTCGCAAAGGCTCCAAAACAGTGAGCACTTTATCAACACTCACACTCAGAACCACTGAAAATCCAAACTAAACATAGAAAAAATGGAAAAGGAATGAAAAACTAGAGAGAATAGTTCTCTTCTTTGTTGTGTGTTGTGCTTTCTGCTGTGAAAATAGCCCTATTTATTAAGCAAAACAATCAATCTCAGCTACACAATGAAGGGAAAAGAATAGGTTAGCAGTTATGCCAGCGTCATGGACTGTGGTCTTCACCATAGACAGTTGGCTCTGTCTCGATGATCTTCTGTTGTTTCTTCTCTACACGGGCATGATGACTTAGGGGTGTCCGTGGGGACTCAAACTACACTCAATTATGGTTAACTTTGGGATAAAATGTCCAAAAATCTGCAAAGCACAGAAAAGAACCATACCCGAGTGTAAAACCAAAAACGGAGTATAAAATATAACATAAAACACATATTTCTCCCTAAAAATGACAAAAAATGACCGCAAAATAGATTGTACTTTGAGCACTAATCAAATTTTCCTATACTTAAATCATTGCTTGTCCCCAAGCAATCATGAAACTGAAACTAAAGATAGGAATAACCTCCTCAGGAAGACATCAGTAGCAACATCAATAACCAAATCAACCCAGGAAGTTTAGCCCAAAAGTGATGAAAATTTACAAACTGATAAGAGAAGGACATTTTCGAAAAAGGTAAGAACCATCACATCAAAATATTAAATCAATTACTCAAATCAACTTAAACAATCATATTAGCATATTACAATAAGTAGAGCCTAGAAGAACCAATAGAACCTCACTTTAGGGATAAGGCACTCATCACTCATGTGTTTAAAATAAAATGTGGTTATCTTAAATCTCATTTCGTAGAACAAATCAACGACAAGCTTAACAAGACTCTCTAATCCGCCACCACTATAATGCAAAACACACAAGGCAATCATGAGGACTTTTAAGGGTTGTAACAGGGCAAACGGGTAAAGGTAAGGAGTGAACAAACATTTTGGGATTTGTGGAGCTAAAAGCTAAAAACTAAGAGAATAAACCATCATCTCCCAATTAAAACATACTCCTTAAAATATCAACAGCATCCCAAAGTTATGTCACAAGAAAAAAGTGCCTACTATAAAACCAATGTCAAATCCTCTTATTGCATCATTTTTCTTCCTTTTTGCCTTTTTTTCTCTTCTTTGTTTCAACATATACACATTTTTTCTACATACCTTTGTCGCACTTTGTTTTCTTTTCTTTTTTTCTTTTCTTATGTTCTTTTTATTTTCTTACTAGAAGAATAATGGCAAAGAAAACTATGCATTTTCAACACTTTACTTGCAACTCACAAAACATAACCCAATTGACTTTGAAGGGAAAAATAAAGTATGAATCCCTTATCATATCCAACCAAACCACAATGAGGTTATTATCCAGAAATTAATCCCAATCAGCTATGGAAACTCTATAGCCTTGGCTAAAAGGGTAAGACATATGTGTTTGGCCAAAAATAATAACATACGTTCTCATAAAAAGAAAGGGTAAAGGCTCAAAGGGGTAGCAAGGGGTAAATTATTCACATAAAGGTGACTATTTGGTCAATATAGCTCATAAAGTCAAAGAATGCCTCAATCATATTGCCTAAGTGTGCATGCTAAAAGTGGTTTTGTACAAGAGTCAAAGCAAGTTCTAGAGACTTGAAATCCAGGAAGAGTCACACATGAAAAGAAATATGAGACTAACTTGATGAATTAGTCCATTTAGGCTCAAAATATCACCGGACAAGGCTCATCTAGCTCTTAGAATTTCATATGCTGAATACTCATGTCAAGAATCATTAAGCAAGCAACTCATATCCAATGTGAAGGTAAAAAGATGAAGCATAATTCGAAAACTCTAAAACAAATATTTTCTTCACAAACAAGCTTAACAAAACGGGTCAAAATAGGAAAAGGAAAGCCACTTAGTATAAAGATTCATCATCGGATGATTTATAGGCTCTTTTCTTTTTTTTTTCTTTCTTAATGATTTTTTTTTATTTTTTTATTTTTATTTTTTGTTTTTTATTTTGTAACTAAAAACTAAAAGGTCTCAAAACAAAACTAAAACGAAGAAAGAAACCTAGAAACCTAAATAATCAACCTAAAAATGCAAACAAAACCTAAAAACACAAATTATCACACATCCACAACACACTTATATACAACTTAAACGACTCCCCTGTGCTTGGACAATGCATTATCCTCAATGCAAGCACAAGACTCTAAAAAGGAGCAGGAGGAAGTCGAGAAGAAGAAGGAAGGTGGGGTTGAGAATTGTTCCAATCTAGCCAAGTCTATAAGCAGCCCCTAAAGTCTTGAAAATATTGGTTCTGAGAGGCAATCATCCCACGGAGCCCATCATGGCACTCTTGAACAAAGCCCCAGAGTGTGGTCATAAGCCCGTAGAGAAGCTTACTTGTCTTGAATTGACATAAGGGTGGCATGCATGTCAGGAAAGTCAAGAGGGGAGGACGGTTTGGAGGAACTAGAAGCCCTAGGATGAGGAGGTGGAGCAGGTCGCGCTAGCTCTTCATCACAGGGCAAAAGGTAGAGATTGGCTCAGTTAAGGAGAGAGGTGCAATCAACATTTAGGAGAGGCATAAGTCGGTTCCCAGGATAAATCCAACAAATATGCCCACCATTAACCTTACAAAATTTCATTTGTTCAACAGCGGCCAAGTTCAACTGCTCCAAACCTGCGACTCTATCATCAAGGATTGGTTCAATTGCAACCAACCTAGTAATGGGGGTAATAAGGCCCCTAATGACAATTCTATGTGCAGAACTAGTGGCTGCACTATATACCTGATTGATCAAGAATGACCTGGGGTCAATCCGGTCACCTTCAAGCATGTTGTATAAAAAATATAATTCAGACAGATAAGGCACATTGATCCTATCCTCCCCGACAAACAAACCCCAAGCTAATAAGCATAGGGCCACACGAATACAGATGTTTCGAATAACCGTGCCTTTGAAATTACTAGTATCATCGAATAACCGTACCTTTGAAATTACTAGTCTCATGCCGATAATCCCCAAAAAGTTCATGCCAAAAAGCATTCGGATTAAATTCCTTAGGGACATGTCGGTATGGGAGGTCCATACTTGGCAAAAAACCAAATATACTATTGACGGGATTCAAATTAAGCTCATAAAACTCCCTATTAAGATAAAAGAAAATGTAGCCCTCTTGACATTAAGGGCCACTCGCGACCTCATGCAATGTGCTTAGGAATTCAAGTGTAAGGTCCCG
Source organism: Selenicereus undatus (assembly GCA_017589665.1). Lineage (NCBI taxonomy): Eukaryota > Viridiplantae > Streptophyta > Magnoliopsida > Caryophyllales > Cactaceae > Selenicereus > Selenicereus undatus. The sequence continues at coordinate 69,569,876 of JACYFF010031956.1, read as the reverse complement.
ATAGGTGTGGTCTCTAGTTTCTAAAAATTATCCCATCCTGCCCCGAGCAAACAACCAGTGAATATCATCCAAGAATCCCAAAGGATTCAACATATCCTCTTCATAATATCAAGTTGCTACCATAAGTTTACTACTCAAACCATTGTATCTAGAAATGTGTTCGGGATTAGTTAAACCAAGAGGGTGTGGAATGTTACTTGGATTTCTTATGGCGGTTGATGCGTGGGAGTTTTGGGGAGCTTGTTGTGGGGCTTGACTTGAAGTCCCAGCTTCTTGTGCGGTTCTTGCCTTCTTGTTTGGTACCATAATGGTGTAATGTAGATGGGAAAAAGTTGAAAAACTAAACTAAAAAGAAAATGCTAGAAAATGTAAAATTTAAGAAAAGGGAAGTAAATGGTAAAGAAATATAGAAGAAAAATAGAATTTGCAAGAATAAAAATGAAAAATGGAGTTGTGAAAGTTGTGGGTATGGAGATGAGAAAAATAGAAGAGAAAGAAGGCTTGAAAGTGAAAAATAAAGGGAGATGTGGGGTTAAGGTGAATCAAGGAAGTAAAGGATAAGAAATTTGGTGGAATTTGATGAAAAATTAAAGGTTTAAGGTGAAGTGGTTATGGAGGTTCTAGAGAGAGAATGAAGGGTTTAGAAAGAGAGTGTATCCAGTTTGAAGAAGAAGATGAAAAGAATTGGGCCAAAGAAGGCTTTGAAAACCCTTGATCGCAGAGGTGGGGCTCACCATGGATCATGGTGGTGTCCACGGACGGTTCGTGGTCAGCTCTGGTCCCGACTCTTTTGTGCTTTTCTCTCTTTTTTTGCTTTTTCTTGTTCTTTAAAGACTTCACGGACCGTGGTGGGTCCGAGGGGCGGTAAAATACCTCTTTTTTTTTTTCATTTTTTTTTTGCTTATGTTAATCCATTTCTAATGAACGTTCTAGAGTCCAAAAACAAAATATAATAAAAGGGTACAAATAAAATGGAAAAAAAAAGTAAAACAAACACTTGGGTTACTTTTCAAGAAGCGCTCGTTTAAGGTCGGGAGCTTGACCTTTCTTCAGAGCTTCGGGTTCAATGAAAATGTGGGTGTCGTTTTTGTCGTGAACCACGAAATCAAAATCTTTCATCTGAAAGTACTGCTTTAGATACTCAGGTTGAATGTCCTTCTTCATCATCAATTGACGCCATAATGTATTATCACTATACAAGACAAATCGATAGCATGCTCCATCAGATGGACCACTATTATCATGTTCAATCCCAAGATCACAATCTAAATCAACTCCTTCCATAGGAGGTAAAGAAAGAACTACTTGTGCGAAGCTGTAATATCACTTATGGAAGATTCATTAGAAGCACAGGCTTCAACCTCGGGTATGTTGCATGATTTTAATTCTTTCAATATAATTTCATTAACTTCTCGATTTGACTAGTAAAGGTCGTTAGTGATGATTGGTGGTATCAAGGAGCGTCCATGTTGATGTCAAACCTTTACCCTAAATCTGAAGCTTTGGTTCAAGGTAATGGAGTTAGGTGGTGCTCACATTAAGGATCGTGTGAAAACCCTTGTTGAAAGCCATCTTTTCCTAAACTCTTTGCACTTTCGGTTGTCCCTTTGATTTAAGGGTTAGTAAAAAAAAGTAAAATGATCTTTCGTTAGTTTTCTTTTAAAAGATTTGTTCGCAACTCTATTCCTATTAGTTTCTCAAAAATGGAAAACCTAGTTTTCAGTCAAAGGTAGAATAGAATAGTTGGCCAAGGAACAAGCCCCTCCGTGTTACTTGAAGAGGAACCCTTGCTCTACTACCTATTCATTTTCTTGCTTTATCACAAATTAGGTTTCAATATTATACAAAAGCACACCAAGTAAGTAGGTGTAGCATTCGTGGGGTTCTGCACCCGTAGTCTGAGTCATGGTCCTTATAGTGGTGACTCCATTTTGGATATTTTCGTTACTTTGAGAGGGCGAGAGTCAAAAATCAAAACAAGAAATTAATTCATTTACACTTTCATTTAGACATCCTACATCATAGGTGTTGTCCTACTAGGACTAACAATGCCTTTATGATTAACCCCATCATAACCTTCTCGAGAAAATAGCTAGCCACTTGATAAGACCATTGGATTACCAACTGAGAAGACAACAATTTCATTCACTCATGGCATACTTTACCTAACCCACATGAATATGGGGAAATAATTGAACATTCTAGTGATGCCATGCATTCCTTGGATGACAAACTATTTAGGCCATGAGAGGACTATTTTGATATTGACTAAATCACTTATAACTTAAAACTCTAGATTAGGTTGGAATTCATGTGTATATATGATTTTGTGAATGTTTGAAACTCTTATGGAACATATGAAATCGACCTCCACCCAAAGACCCGTGCATTAATGCTTTAGGATCCTTTAAAGTCATCAATCAGTCACGTTAAGGGGCCCAGAATAAGGAAAGTTACAGTTTGGTCGAGCTAAGAGCACAACTAGGTTTTAGGCTTTAGAGCCTGGTTGTTTCCTTGCCTTGGGTCTTGCCTAAATTTGTTGCCTGTGTTGCTTGTTTTAGATAGAGTCCAAGAAAAAGTTACATAGTTTTTGGACTTTGCATGTAGATGATACCAGGCGGTAGTTTTGGCTATTATCGTCTCGACCACATTCTTTGGTTTGCCTATGTAGGAAGCCTTAGTGGTTATGGGCATTAAGGTCATGATGAGTTCTAACATTGATTATGGGCTACTAGGCCCAAAGAGTCATGCATTATTTGACCTTATCATGTGTAATCCATGAGTCCATTTAAGCCGCGAACTTTGCCCATTAGGCATTTAAGGTTCTAGTTTAACAGGTTATATCTAATGCGCATAAATTTAGTTAGGACCTGGATACTTGATCCATACATAAGTCCATTATCCATGGATCATGCATCCATCCCCCAAATCTAGGTTACACACATGATTCCACCTAGATCTATCCACATGCCTCAACTAGCCTATTCTAGGCAATTAAATGAAAGCCATGCTTAGGCATAATATCAACTAATAATTCATCTAAGGCAGACTTAGATCTAACTTAGGCCCATAAGTCAACTGTCCAAGCCTAGCCTAGAGCCAAGTATAGGGTAAGGCCTGATTTTAGCTTAAAATTAGTAACCTAAATCTAGCATTTTCCTAGCCTTACCAACCATTCCTTCAGTCTACATTTAAAACCATTAACCTCTCCATTCCATTACCACCTCTATTACACTCCACCCCTGTAATCGATCGTCTTGTTAATTAGGATAAGGAAGGCCAAGAAGGTATACAAGCAAAGTCCACAAACCAATTGGCTTCTACTCCATGGAGAGGTTGAGAAAACCCCTTGTACAATTTCAAAGTCAAAATCCAAGTCCAACCCCACCACCCTATCCAAATGCCAGGAAATAATAAAATGAACTAAGTCACTGAAAATGCTAGAAAAGATGCAAACTAGAATGGATGTAAATTAAAAGAAGATGAATTTGATGACTATTGCCCTTCAAACATTTATTAAGGGCCCTTTTACCAACAATGACAACAAAATTAACAATGCAAAATATCTCGAAATGGGAGAGGAAGATGATAAGAAAGATGATAAAAATAAAGGGGAAGAAGTCGGAAAGATTTCACACACACTGAACCATGACTACATTGTTTATAGTATTACTAAAATTATCACCAATATTTAATAAATACTTTACTAATAATGTTGGATTCACTTCAATCCCATAGGACAAACTACATTGAAGGTCTCCATGCCCCGATAATAAGTTTATGGAACTAAAAACTCTCACCACAATGTGAGGAGTTTTATCAGTGCTATGTCTTTGAAAGAATTGACAAGGATATTTTCCACCTCATTTTCACTTGATCATTTGACAAGGATCTAATGAAGTGGCATAACGTTGTTAACCCACGAAATATCACAAACTTGGATTATTTTTCTAATGAATTTTTACATTAGTATTCATTCAATGCTAACTTAATGATTGGACATAGGGATCTAGAGATGATAAATCAGTAAGAAAATGAACATTTTTTATATTTCCTTGCTTGATTAAGCGAAAAGCCTGCCCATATTAGTGGATCGACCCTCAGAAGCTAATCAAGTAAGTTTACCGGTTACGACCTTTAGCCCACATACAACCAAGACTTAAAGTTCATGCTAGACTTCACGACGTTAAGGGATGTAGCTATGTTTTTAGAACAAGAGTTGGCTACAGAGACACTCACAGAGGCTACCAAACTACAAGCGTAACTGTCAAAACAAGCACGAGAAAGACAAAGGTTGCACAAGCAATGAAGTGCATGCTTTATATCATTGGACCAAATGCACTACCGTCGAAACCACTTATGCTCAAGTACTAGAATGCCCTATTTATATGGGCAGAATTAGCCTCCCACCAATGTAACCAGAGATGAAGAGCACATGGACGTCCATGAACTAGGACCAAAACAAGTATTGTAGATATCATCGAGGTCGGGGCTATGATATCGAGGGGTATTAGGCCATCAAGAATCAGCTAGGAAGTATGTTAAACTCAGGGCAACTTCCTCTATCTAAGGCTGTTCATACAACCAACGATGACAACAACCCACTTGGTTCACGTGATAGCATTATAGTCATTGGAGACCATTAAAGAGAAAATTGGGACTTACCTATTTACGTACAAGTATAGATGGAAGCAAGCCCAAGGTCCATATACTTTTGTATGTCTGTGAACTATGAGGTAACCATGAAGAATGAGACCTCATAAAGGGGTTTTGAAGTCAGATATGATGTGTCCTAATCCCGTGTTATGCTTAGCTCATATACATGTGCCCATCATAAGTCCAACTCTCATGTAGCTTTGTTCATTAATAAATCGTTTCCTTCATCACCTCTTTTATATACTCTCATATCCTATTTTATAGCTGCTTCTATCCTATGATAAATCCCAAGAAAATAGAACAAAAGATAAATAGAATAAAAGAGTGGCTAGATCAAAAGCTTGAAAAGGGAAGCTACACAAAAGGAGAAGGAGAAGTAAACAAAAGAAAAAAAGAGGTTGGGGATTGTAATCCTTAACCTAAAGGAGAAAAAGATCCCAAGAGACAATAAGTCATACAACTTTAAAGTACACGTTAGGATAGAAGGCCTTGTTTTTGTAACCCACATTAATTCCTTCTCTGAACCAAAAAAGTTGTTACTTGGAACCCCTTTGACCCTTCAAGAAGCCAATTTCTTTCATAACCATAACCACGTATGACCTAACTAGCAAGTGGGAGTGTGTCATAGGTGACATTAATATGAAAAACAGCAAACAAAAAAGTTTTTGGGCCTAGTGTATCAAGTTACATCACATTTGTCCCACCAAAAAGAAAAAAAATAATGAAAAGAAACCCACAAAAAAAAATGAAGAGTGAAAACGAAAATGCTTCAAAGAAAAGAAAAAAAACAGGAAAACTTGTTGATTTCATGAGGGTTGTTTCATCCTCCACATCAATTCCCTTCCTTGGTAACCTAACGTTAAAGAATACCTTAAAACTGCTATCAGAGGCATCCGCCCTTTAATATGCATTTTCTAATGCTTGAACTACAATTGGCCTGGTTCCATATTGGATATGTAGGTAACCTCTTTGAGGCCTAGGCATTAATATTCATGAAGATTCATGCTCATTTTCATTAGATCCTTTATTCTCAAAAAACAAAAGGAAAAAATAAAGAGTGGCTAGTTCAAAAACCTAAAAATGCATACTAGGGAAAAGGAAAGTGAAAAATAAAACCTTTGGTTTTGAAGCACAAAGGAAAATCCCTTTTTATGCTCCTATCAAATCAAAGTTGGATAAACCATTCACGTATTCTACCATTTCTTCCCAATCATCATAGCCTTGAATCTAACCTCCATCCCGAAAATTTAGGAGTTGGAAACTGATTTCAAATCTACAAAGTCTTCAAATGGGATGTTCATCAAGATAGGGGGTCTCCCCTATGTTTTCATACATAACTCCATAGTAAGAACTTCCCAATAATGGATAGCCACATTCTACCAAGTAGAGGTTACTCCTGACTACCCAACGAAATCATTTTGATTATCATACGCTACATACCCAAGGTTCCCATCCACAAGCTAAAATTGGAGGTTTCTCTACAAGAGTAGGAGCACTTTAATTTAAAATTAAAGGTTACTACATTTAAATGATTCCCTATCCTAGGTATAACTTATACTTCATGACCTAACCTATTCACCAATCCCTTAACTTTTTATCTAGCATCCTATAATATGTTGCAGAACACCATCATGCCTGACCTATCAATTGCCCATACTCAATAGATATTACCCAATCGACATTAAACATAGCATTAGACCCTTGCTTGCAAGCATACTAGGTTAGGTTATCACACCTCTATATAGTTAGCATACGAGCCAACATCCGTGTATAGTCCCATTTAGGGTTAGTAAGCGTACCTACCTTCTACATTGTTTTTAACCTGCTACTTGGCCACCCTTTTGCTATGATCACTCAGGGACCCTAGCTCTAAGAAGTGTGTGGCTAGATAAGTCAATGCAACTTATAGGAAGGGTGCTAGTCAATTATGAATCTATGATTGTCTAAGAAGAAATTCATACTTTAGCCTTCACCTTAATTATGCTAAGCCAAGATAGGGGCTCCATCCTCATAGCAGACTTTATAAAAGTGTCATTGCCCTTAAAATAAAAAGGGAAAATTTAATTGCGCTCTATAAAAAGGACATCAACCCAATTTTAAGTTATCAGGGAGCTAGATCCAAGTGGATCTAGCTGCAAAGGACTTTATCCTAGCATAAAAGGATATCTCAACATATAGGCCTTAGCATTAAAGGACATTACATATTCAACTGACTCCTATTAGAAGAAGATGACATTAAAGCGCTATCGATAAAAGGTCAAACTTAGATATTTGACATCTCTATTCCTATTCAATGACAAGTTAGGGGCGGGCTATAGAGTACATCCCATAAATTAGGCATCTCAACACCTTGCCAACAACAAATTAAGGATCTGATTGTAGACCTTTAGCCCTTACACCTTCATGTTTGCCAAAGATCTTCCACAGATCTTGAGAATCTTAAGACATCATCTTTTCATGAATCTAGCTGTAGATCTTCAAGCTATCATACCACAAAGTTCATAGGGCTCTAGCTACCAATCTTTAGGCTCGTATGCCACTAAGTTCATAGGAATTTGGCTAAAGATCTTTAGGCTCTCAAGCTACTAAGTTTACAAGGATATGGTCATTGGTCTTTGGGTGCCTATACCACCAATTTAATAGGGATCTTTAGGATTTAGTCATAGAGGGAACATCATCCTCTCCATCCTAACATAAAAAGGACATCTTAACTGTAATAGTCAATGATTTTTAATGTTGGGCTAACTGATTGGATAAATGATTTTATTAGCCATAGCTTATTAGATTAGCTAAATTAGGTTAATATTTGAGTGTTTACTTATGAATAGTTTCATAGCGTTAATTTCAAAACTTCGTGACTTATTAGTTATTATATGAGCACGTAAAATTAGCAATTCGCAAACATTAAACTGAGAAGGATTGGTGGAATCGAGCGAGATAATGAATACTAGAATTTGTGGGCTTGATTTTTGGGCCTAAGCATTTTGTGACTTGGGTTAGCAGAGCGGGACAAAGGGAAAAAAAGAAAAGGGTAGATTAAATCAAAGTGCCAGGTGTTGCTTCTCAATCCTATGTCCATGGCACTAGGCTTTCTTTTCTTCAACGCATGAACACCCCACCTTTCGCCTTCATCTCCCACTACCATCTCCACCATAACCCAATAATTGAGCCATAGAGAGGCTGGCAGTGAGAAAAAGAATGAGAGCGAAAGAGGAGGATTGCAAACACGAGTAGTAGTGCACCAAAAGGGAGGAGAAATTGGGCAGAAGTAGTTCTAGGCAGAGGATATTCGTGACCAGTGGCCAGGGGGAGGAACAGGACTCGACCCAGTCTAGAAACTGTCCAATTAGCCCATAAAACGGGTTCTTAAGCTTGGATTCAGGTGGGTGGTTTTCAATCCCTTTAAATTATAATTAATTTTAAAGCTTTTCTACTACTTTAGTTTATGCTAAGATGGAGATTGAGATATAGCCCATATGAAATTGTTGTGTTTTGTGGAGTTTGGTAGAAGGAAGAGCCTTGAATGAGCTATTTGGGTTGATAGTGACGTAATTTTGGGGTTAATTTTATGGGCAGTCTTGTGACAAGGGAGCTCGGGACTTTGAGCGAATTAGAATGTTCATTGAAGTGCTGTTGCTGTGTCTTATGGTTAGTTTAATTGATTTATAATGTTGATTTTTGTTAATATCCTTAAGTTTGAGCTAAATGAAAGATGTTTGTTGCTACCAGTGTGGGCTGTGTGTCTTGCCTAGGCATTTAGCTAAGAACAGGGAAGTTGGGAGCCGGTTTAATGATGAACAGGTTCCATGAACTGGGCAGTGGCTTGGTGCAGCTCAGCCTCATCATTATCAAACCTGAATCGAAATGAACCTGAGCTGAATCTGAATAAAACTGAAGCTGAGCTGAACTAAACAGTACTGAACCTGAATCAAACTGAAGCTGAGCTGAACTACACAGTACTAAACTTGAATTGAATTCGACCTAAAGTTATATCACTAAAAATTGAATAACCTTTACCCGATAGCACCTTTAATATGCTCCTTGTGCTTGGATGTTATGTATAAGTTGTTGAAAAGCTAAAAAAGAATTGAGGTAACCTGATCAGATCCTAAACTTGAACCTGGCCTATACGAAAATTGCTCCCAGATTACTTAACTTGTGATCCAATTTGTTGAATTCAATGACTTGCATTCTCTAACTATTGTGAGTGAATTTTGTGTTCCTGAATTCACACTTCGTACTAAAACCATGAAATAGACTAGTTTCTTTAACTATAATCAGAGAATCAAAACCTTGGGTCTCAGCAAATGAGAAAATATGTTTGAATGGTGAAATGTTCGTATTTTTAAGCAACTATGCATCATCATAACCCAAAGTAGTATTTCGATCTTGGCTTGGAACTTCAATTGTGAGAACTGATTGATGTTTAATATTATGACTTGATTAATGCATATTTTCATGAGTTAGGCCTTACATGCCCTTGATTTTGAACTTCAATTTGTACTAAAAGAGTTAATAGTTTGAGTTTTGATTTACGAAGGAATTTAGAGGAACTTTTAATTTGGATAAGGTCAATTCTTTATCGGAAGGCTAATATCAAAGGAGAACCGAGGCCCTTACATTGAAGGGTCGTTATTTGAAGAACCAAGGCTGATGTATGGAAGGGCCATTGAAACGCACATGAATATTGTTGCTTTCAGGACCCTGACCAGGGTGCGATAGCTCTTCCACCTTTAGTTCCCAGGATCTAGGGGTACTAGGTATATGTGACACCTAGAGAATTCTAAAATCTATTTTACGAAAAGCTCTTGGAGCTAAATGTGAGTTTGCTCCTTGTTATTGTGGGGAGGAGAAGGATCATTCAACAAGAAGGAAATACTCTTTTGTGGTCCTCAGCGACGTTAAGTCTGGATTTTCGACATTATTCATATGTTTAAGTTCTATGACACTGACTTGACTCTAAAGGTCTTTGACTTGGGCCCTTTAAAATCTTTTATGCATGACATATTGATTAAACAGTCAGCCTTACCTAGGTCTCATCAAATTTTAAATTGTTTGAAGGGTTGTAACTCATGCTCTTACCTTCTTGTGATCTATATGGATAGGTAATTGTGCGTATATATATGTGTATGTATGCTATGTATAATTGTGTGCAACAGTTTTGATTTTTGGGACACGAGAACTTCCCACTAAGCGATTTTTCTCATCCCCCCCATATTTTTCCCTTTCCCAGGTTTCAAGGACTAAAAGCATTTGAATTAGTTTGGGAAGCTATTGGTTTATGTTGAATTGTTTCTTAGCCACGTTATAAATTGGAAGATGAGCATGAATGTAGATGGATAATATCTAAAGTCAATGATGTAATTTTAAGCATTTAATTTGCATAAGAGTCTTATCAGGCTATCTCATGTGCATCATGTAGATCGGGTAGTCTAGTCACTCCTATGGCCATTTGAGCAAACCATCTGAGTACATACCTATGTTCCAGTTGTTACACTTGAAATGTTTTGGGATGTAAACTTTAGTGCTTCGGATGTGTGATCTTTTGAGATGTACCTTTTCTTTTGGATTTCTTCCTTGTATTTAATTCCACAGTTTGGGTACTCAAAGCGTGTGGCCCCTAGAGTTGATTATCCCGCTAGTAGCTGTTGGGCTTGTTTTTACATTTATATGTTTATTTAGCTATTTGTATTGTAGGTATAAGTGTAAGGCTATTAGCCGATTGTGGTTAATTTATAGGAGGAACTATGTCTATCAGAATTTTTAAAAAGATGCTAACATCACTAGCCCATAGGGGCTGGGGTTTTACATCAACACCTAGGTCTTGGCATAAGAGGATATTTCAACATTCAGCTGGCTCCTATGAAAAGGAGATGACAATGAATCCC
>JACYFF010031956.1:69522215-69537009 GCA_017589665.1 Selenicereus undatus | reverse complement strand
ATATATATATATATATATATATATATATATTAAAGTTAGATACAAACAATGTATGAATGACATGTGACATCTCATGTGGCACAAAATAATGAATTGGCAAATTGTAATTGGTGAATGTCAGTTGGGACAAGTTAATCAATATTAATGCTATTAATTAGGATTTATTACATGTTATTAATTATTTATTGCATGGTTTTACCCTCCTTAATTTTTTTTTTTGACCAATTCCTCATATGGTTAACTTGGTTTGCAATGATTGAATTTTTTTTTTCAAATTAATTTGTTTTATTGTTCAATATTAAAATAATAGAAATTAGATAAAAGAATCAACTTTTACCTTAATTTTAATTTTAATTGTTACTGTTACTTTTTTTAGGTTGGATTTTGAGGTCGTTGTAAATGAGTAAGAGCTTATTGCCATATAACAATTTAATCACACTGGACAATATATGGATGATATATGAGACAACTTGTATAAAGATTGTGTTAGATTACTTGGCTACATGAATATTTATCTAGGTTTAAAAAGTGACTTTTTATATATCTTATATAGTAGTCATAAGATTGTAATTTTTATAAAATTAAGATATTTTAAGTCCATTTAATTACTAAAGTATGCCCACCACAATTTAATTAGACATCTTACGTGTTCGAGAATCATAAAAAAAAAATGGTAGTTGACAAATCATTATCATATGAAGAAAAAAAAACAATTTAGAGTGATTTTTCATGAAAAATTGAAAGAAAACAATAATTATATTGTTACAAAATTGTTAATATACTTTAAAAATAATGTATTTTTATTTATTATTTATACAAATAGTATTAAAATAAATATTTACTAATGTGCTTGCATCGTAGGTATAACACTAGTAATGATTGTAATTGCTAGTGATTTCATAATTTATGAAAAATAGGGTGACATGAAGTATATGCAAGCATGTTAGAAACCTTAGTAGGAGTTAGTTGCCAAACTATTAATATTCCCAATTCAAAATGCACCCCATTAGCGTATAATAGAATAGTGACCAACGGAGCCATTGCATTGCATATCATTTTATTTTAATATAATTATATATTATATCGACGTCGATATAGATATCCCTTAATTCCCCGTTCTTAAATTCCGAAGGTCCTTTCAATTTTGTTGACTTGAAGTACATCTTCACAATGATTTTTATACCAAAAGAGTACAAAAAGATAATCCTCCAACATAAAATTTTCAATCTACTAATCGATAACTGCAAACATCACAGTATCAAACATCAAAATGTGAATAGGGAAACTTAATCGCAAAAAATTAATCAACAATAGAGCATCTGTATGCAAAATTAAAGAACAAAAAACCTGGAGATTCATATTGTATGATCAAGTATAGCAGATGACAAGTAACAACAAAAATTGCAAACTCAATACATACATGAACTCATATTCCGTGCAAAATGACTCCAAGGATAACAGTTTAACAAAACTCAACAAAGAAACAATACTCAATCAGCAACATCACCAAAAATTCAAACCAATCACCAATAGCAATTGAATAACCGATCAACAGGAAAATACCTAGGTGGTGTAATATTTGTAATTGCCGCCCTCGCTAGACTATTCTAGCACCACTGCTGCACCCACCGCTCGGACCACCAGCTTCCCCTTTCTATGCTACACTTCTACTGGAAAGAGACAATGGCATGGCGGAGCAGAGAGAGACAGAGAGAAAGTGTTTGACACTTATGCGATTGGTATTTGGAGCTTAAAGCAAATTCAAGGTGCAACAGTTGCTTGTACTTTGAAATGACTTGCACGAGTGGACCCTGTATCATATCAATATATATATATATAATACACATGGGAGTTCTCCCATGTACACGTTGGCATATTTCACACGCTGGCATTGGCACACAACAAAATTTGGCAAATGAAAAAAAGAAAAGAAAGAGGTAGCGCGCCACTACCCCCTAAATAATTGAGAATGTAAAACTCTAGTAACCGCCATTAGCATTCATCAAGCTTTTCCTTTCTCCTATTCTCTAACTCGATGATTCTCTCTTTAACTCTGAATTCTGCAATTGTACTTTAGATTTACTCTATCGATAAAGAGATTGAGAACTCAAGAGCAACAGAAGAAAGCAATATATTTGTCAATTTTCAAGAAGAATATGATACAGGGTATGGGAGAAAAACACTTTCTCTATCTCTTCTCATTGCTTCTGCATCCTTATATACACAACGACTACTCTTACAACCCTACAAACCTACCTTCCAAAATAGACTCCTAAATATATGCTAATAGAATATACAAGATAAAGATAGTATACAAAAAATTATTGTCTTCCATAATTACACCTAATACCCCCCTCAAGTCGGAGCATGGAGGTTTCGAATGCCCAACTTGCAAAGGAAATAATCATACTGAGATTTTCCTAATGCTTTGGTGAAAATACTTGCAAGTTGAGCATGAGTAGGGACAAAGCTGGTACAAATGTTGTTGTTGAGTATCTCATCCCGAATAAAATGACACTCTACCTCAATATGTTTTGTCCTTTCATGAAAGACGGGGTTCTTTGCAATGTGCAATGCTGCTTGACTGTCACAATAAAGTCGCATAGGCTTAAGGTGGAGAACACCAAGGCTAGACAAAACTCCTTTCAGCCACTTCAATTCACAGATTGTTGTAGCCATAGACCTGTATTCAGCCTTCGTAGATGAGCGCGATACTGTATGTTGCTTCTTTGTTTTCCAAGAGATGGGGGAGTGACCCAACAACACAAGCTAGCCAGTGAGAGACCGTCGTGTCAAAGGACAACCAGCCATATAACAGCAAATCACAGTTACTGTGCAACAAAATACCTTGTCCTAGGTTTCCTTTCAAATAACGAACTACTCATAGAGCAGCTTCCCAATTATCTTCCCGTGGTTGTTGCATAAATTGGGACAGAACATGAACACAATAAGAAAACTCTGGGCTTGTGAAGCAGAGGTAGATAAGGCAACCTACCAATCGTCGGTAGCATTCTGGGTCATCGAGTAACTTCCCATCAGGCAGCGCCAACCTATGATTTTGCTCCATTGGTACACTTGCAGGTTTAGCACCTAACAAGCCCACCTCAGAAATAATATCCAAGGCATATTTCCTTTAACACAAGAAAATCCCTTCAGGAATCCGGGCAACCTCAACACGCAAAAAATATTTCAAAACTCCCAAATCTTTCATATGAAAGCACTTGCTGAGATAGGTCTTGAATCGTTGCATAGAATTGTGATCATTGTCGGCAATAATTAAATCATCCACATATATGAGAACATTGATCTGAATTGTACCCTTTTTAAAGGTGAAGAGCGAATAGTCAGAATATGACTACTTGAAACCATACCCTTTTAGAGCGGCAGACAACTTTGCAAACCAGCAATGTGGCGCTTGCTTTAACCTATAAAGAGACTTTCGAAGCCGACAAACTTTCCTTGGTCATGAAACTTGAAATCCCGGAGGCATTTTCATGAATACTTCCTCCTGAAGATCCTCATGTAGAAAAGCGTTGTGAACATCCATATGGTGCAGCTCCCATTGTTTTGCGGCCGCAACAGCCAAAAATGCTCGAACGGTCACCATCTTGGCAATTGGAGCAAATGTGTCTGTATAATCAATCCCTTCAGCCTGATGATTCCCGAATATCACCAAGCGAGCCTTATAGCGTTTAACTGTACCATCAGAATGATATTTAATCTTGTAGACCCACTTACACCCAAGTGCTTTCTTATCAGAACGTAAGTCAGTTATATCCCAAGTCCCACTATTCTCCAATGCTTGGATTTCTTTCTGCATCGCCTCCCGCCATCATTCATCTCTAACAGCTTCTGAAAAATTTGCAAGCTCACATTCTGCAGTGATAGCTGCAAGAAACTGTCTGTGTCGTATAGAAAACTTATTACAACTTACATAGTGTGCTATAGGATACGGCGTACCTGGAAGATCCTGTGATACAGGTGAATGATTAGATGGACTCACTTTTTTGATGGTGTGGGTTACATAATCGCGCAAACGTACAGAAGACTGTTTTTGACGATGTCCGCGACCCAATGCTTTTTCTGTAGTTCTCTCTTCATGTTGTGCTGACCCAGTATGTCCCTCTTGCGACCCCTCCTCATTTCCACTAGCTCGTGGTAACTGGGCCAGTTCACTTTCACCAGTAGTAACGACCAGTTCCTCACTTCCCCCATCATGGACGCCCCCCTCACTATGAAATCATCGTCACCTATTTCTTGAAAGACAACTTGTTGGGTAGAATCATGATTGGTGCTCGACTCCAACGAAGCAAAAGGAAACTCTTCTTCAAAGAAAACCACATCACGAGAAACCAAGAACTCTTTGGTCTCTAGATCGTACAACTTCCACCCGTTCTTCCCATATGGATACTCGACAAATGTGCATCGTCGACTTCTACTTGCAAACTTATCCCCTTTCCACCCTTGGTTGTGTGCATAACATAATGACCCAAACACTCTTAGGTGCTCATATGAAGGTGGCTGTCCATATAAAATTTCATATGGTGTTTTCCATTTAAAATTATTAATCAAGTATATAGCAGTCAACACGCATTCACCCTAAAAATCAAGAGAAAGAAGTCCTTGAAATCTCAAAGCACGGGCTACATTCAAAATGTGACGATTTTTCCTTTCTACTCTTCCATTCTGTTGAGGAGTTCCAATGCACAAGGTTTGATAGATTATTCCTTGCTCCATAAAATATGTTTTCATGCAAGTAAACTCAGCACCGTTATCACTCCTTATCGTGTTAACTCACTTATTGAATTGTCTTTCAACCATAGCAAAGAAATTTTTTAAAGTTTGAGGCGCCTCTTTCTTATCAAGCAGCAGGAATATCCACATAGCGCGAGAATAATCATCAACAATACACAAAAAATATGACGCACCACATGAAGACCGATTCTATAAGGTCCCCATAAATCACAATGAATCAGTTCAAATATATCAATAGCTCTATTCTCACTTAAAGGAAATTTCTTTCTGGCTTGCTTTGCTCATTGACATACATCACAGCATTTATTCAAAGTATCACTACTCTGCCTAGAATCTGTAATAGGTACCAACTTGGTGATTTTAAGTAAGGGGTCTCCCAATCTATTATGCCACAGGTCAAGCGAGCCCACTTTATTCACCTTCAATACCTTGACACCCGATTTACCCTTAAAATAGTAGAGTCCATCTTAACATTCGCTCGCACCAATCAGCATCCTCAAAGTGCGGTCTTGTAAAACACACCCACGTTTAGAAAAAGTTGCAATACAATCAGAATCATCTACTAATTGAAATACAGACAATAAACTGCAAGTTCAACCGAGCACATAGAGTACATCCTTTAGAGACGCTTTATCATCTAGTTTGATTGTCCCCATTTTAGTAGCGACTGTCTGACTACTATTCGGTAAACCAACGGGGCATTTTGACATATGTCGCATGTGGCTTAAATGCGTCCAATTTCCTGTCATGTGGTTGGATGCACCTGTGTCAAAGGTCCAGGAAGAGTTTTCATGCGTACCCGTCATTTTATCATTCGTACTTGGCTTACAGTTATTCAACATCTCAAGCAAACTCTGGCACTGCTCGTTGCTTCGGTCTGGAGGTCCCGATTTTTCTGAATTTGTTGCTATGACGACATTATTTCCAATGATTTGTGCTGCATTGGCATGCTGTATGCCATTGCTTCCGCGACCTCCTCTCAGACCTCCCTTCAGTTGTTGCTGTTGTCCTCAACCTCGTCCTCCCATTCTTCCGTCTCCCCGGGGTCGATCACCCTACCAATCTGGGAACCCTATGAGCTGAAAACAGTTGGTGGTGTCATGTCTTGTGCGATTGCAATACGAGCAAATTATTGCTTTGTCCTTCACCTCGTTCCGCCCCTTTGGCTTAAAGGAAGTCTGCACCGCAAGACCCATAATTTCTCCACGTTCCTCTTTAGCACGAGCAATGACCTTGACTCTCTCTTCTTGAATCAAGGTTGAATACACCCTGTTCAATGGCGGCAAAGGTTCGGTAGCCAATGGGTTAGATCGAACTGTCCAATAATCACTGCCATCTAGTCACATAAGAAACTGATGGACCCGTTCCTCTTCTCGCCGTCGTTCAACCAGTGGACCAATCTTACACTCACATTTTCCACAGGTACATGCTAGGATATGTTCATAGACCGCCATTTCTTCCCACAAAGTCTTCAATTTTCTATAGTAAGCTACTATGGACATGCCCTGTTGCTTGCAATTAGCAAGTTCGGATTTCAATTGTTGGATCCGAGGTCCATTTATGATAGAAAAATGCTCCTTGATGTCCTGCCACAAATCTTTTGCATTCTCCGCATAAGATACGGTTGAACGCAATTTTGGTTCAATTGTATTTAGGATCCATGAAACCAACATGGATTGAACAATCCACCAGTCATCTAATTTAGCGGCTTCGACTTCTAGTTGTTTGATAGTTCCTTCAATGAAACCCCACTTCCTCCGAGCCCGTAATGATGTGTGCACTGCTCAAGCTCACTCTTCATAGTTATCACCTCGTAGTTGAACTTGGGTAATAACATTGCCTGGATTGTCGTTCGAATTTAAATCATATGGTGATGGGTTCTTCTTCACTTATTCCATTTTAGGTGCTTCTTGTTTGCCTATCATGGCTCTGACACCATGTTAAGTTTTCATATCAATTGGGCAATTAACAAAAAATCATGTATACAAGTTCAAATGTGGTTCCAACCCAAAACCAATTGGCAATGAGAGGAGTAACTCACAAGCTTATATATATGCTCAAATCCTTTAATTTCATCAATGTGGGACAACATCGACTATCATATTCTTTAATTTTATTAATGTGGGACAATACCCACTTTCATACTCCAACACGCCCCCTCTCGTGTGGGCTACTAACAATGCCCAATATATGCACAGAATTTTAATCAAACGGGAACAGTGACAAATCAAGATCGAGCAACATGCTCTGATACCATGTCAATTTTCAAGAAGAATATGATACAGGGTATGGGAGAAAAACACTTTCTTTGTCTCTTCTCATTGCTTTTGCATCCTTATATATATGACTACTCTTACAACCCAACAAACCTACCTTCCAAAATAGACTCCTAAATATATGCTAACAAAATATACAAGATAAAGATAGTATATAAAAAATTATTGTCTTCCATAGTTACACCTAATAATATTCACTTCAACTTGCAAACACCAGGACGGAAACTGCAAAGGATATGAGTGACGAGGATGATGAGGGATCTCAAGCAAGAGTGAACAATGAAGACAAAAGCCAACACATATTTACAATCACAGACAAGCAAAAAAGCAAGTAAGAAATTGCTTAATTACTATAATACTTAAAAAGAATTGAAATTTAGGGTTCAATGCTTGATTTCATGTTATTCATTCCGTTTTCTAAATTTTGGTTGAAATTAGTGAATAATTTCAATCAAGTTGTAGTCAAAATCGATGAAATTGGTGAATAATCTAGGCTATAAAAGCATATCTTATATAATCTTTTCAACAAGTGGGAATTCACTAATTGCTTCTACCAACAAATGTTGGGTGTTGGCGTGTTGCTACTTTCATCCATTTCACTGTTTGATAAGGAAGTCTTGACTTCTAGGTACTATATCCCTGAGAGCTGAACTAAATCATTCCAAAGCTTTGAAGTCCTAGTTAAGCATTATTCCTTAGTTGCAAACATTTGTTTATGGTTTTTAGTTAGTCACTATATTGAAAGGGCATTCATCACCAATTACTCACAGACAACAGAAGTAGGGTATACTTTCTGGGTAAATTAGTTTCATTCTGCTACTTTTGTTCTAATAGGGGAAGGCTTAAAAGTACCCTACTTTTCTTGTCTGTGAGTAATTTACCCAAAAAGTATACCCTACTTCTCTTGTCTGTGAGTAATTGGTGATGAATGCCCTTTCAATATAGTGACTAACTAAAAACCATAAACAAATGTCTGCAACTTAGGAATAATGCTTAACTAGGGCTTCAAAGCTTTGGAATGATTTAGTTCAGCTCTCAGGGATAGCCCAAGTAAAAAGGGCAAAAAATGAATATCAAATTGCATGACAAATACTGCACCTGATATACTTGCAGAAGAATGGATTTCTCATGACATATATAGTCCACAACACTTTTCGTCTTTTTAGCTGTATTTGAACAAAATCTAAGGATCTATTTTGTCTATGTGCTCTACTTTCCTGCTTGTAATATCTGTTAATCAAGCCATTGGGTTAAATTTGCACTTATGTTTTCCTCTTGTTCATCTGATAGATCTTGATAATGAAAGAACATCTGTAAGTTGGGACTTTTTGGTACAACATCAAATGCTTCATGCTTAAAGAGTGTGGCATTCAAGATAATAGCCTTTAAGAAACAGGCACAAGTTAAAATTATACTAACACCTCAAAGTCCAACTTCCAGTAATACCTCAAAGTCCAGCTTCCAGAACCCTTGACATTGAATTTTAGCGAGGCTTATAGCAAAATAATCATCTCTGACAAATCAGACGAGATAAGTGTCCCCAACGTTAGGACTACATATAAAAATGTCATTCAGCTTCCATAAAACCAATGTCATGTTGTCTCTGCTGATCTTTACTGCTCAAATGGAATGTAACCTTCTCCACACTACTTTTAGGTCACCACCACAACTAGAGATCTTTCCTCAAATAGGATGTAGGGGGCCTTGTTTCAAATAATTAGTTGTTTGACCAGCTACTTATAGCTGTTTCCATAGCGCACCACTGTTAACTTTATGAGATTTCAATGATGTACAATCTCGAAAATGCTAGATTAAACATGTAATGCTAATTTCAAATACTAATTTACCAACAATCTATATTAAGAACCAGATACTGCTTTGGTTACACAGCACACTGATCTGAAGTCTGTCATCAGACCGAGGGATTAACTTACCCCATTATCTCATAGTCAAACATAGCGACCTTAGTTTTAAAAGGCAAAACGCACACTAAGGTGCAGCTGCTTCAAAGCCTAGCAACCTCGATTCTCATGCCTCGACAACATGAGCCTCTAGGAACTACATCACCTTAGCATTTCAAGGTGACAAAGTTTGGGACTTACATTCATTGGAGAACCTGAAGCATGACGTTTAAAACTAAGCTCGCAAGAGAATAGCCTTAGAGAAATAGGCACGACTTAAAATCATACTAATACCTCAAAGTCCGACTACCGGTAATACCTCAAAGTCCAACTTCCAGAACCCTTGATATTGAACTTTAGAGCGGCTTATGGGTATAAATGATATGCTATGAAGAACAATTGTATGCTAGTTCATTCATTTACAAGATTTTTATTGCTTTCTTGTGAACTGTCAAAATTCACAATTATGTGCCACGAACTGCAGCACAAGTTTATAAAAGCTGACAATGCGGAGATTTTATCTACAGCTTGGCATTTACTATGATGAACATATGAGTATTGTTGTATGTTTATGCCATCGGCTGCGAGTTTGTATCACATTGGTTAAAAAAAATAACAAATAAAATGGAAAGAACTAGAATTATAAACAAGAAGTATGTGCACTGTATTTCAGGATGAATTAGCATATTATGTCGACATACAATGATAGCAGCTCACTGGTAGTTGCCGTAAGTGAAAACTAGGTTATCTTCGCATGAATCTTATGCTTTCTATGTCAGTTGATACTTCTATTTTTGTTGGACACTATCACATATTAATGTGTCTTTCCACATATGTTAATTCCCCATTGTTTTGGTTAGAACTTTAAAGTTGATGTACTTGTTTGCCATATAAATTCCATGAGCACCTTACTCTTCGTTGAGATTTTTTCTTTCATTTTACATGAGTAATCCCCATTCTAATACTAGTATGTATGTATTAGGGAGAATGCAGACATATATTGAATAAATGACAGTAAACTTTAGGGTAGATTATTAGCAGCAATTTACAGTATCAGATTCTTAATTAGCAGTCGGTAGGAGAGCATTTTGCTGCAATTCAGGTTTACATGCCTTACTTGGATGATGCCTGTTTATGATGTGCTAGTAAAAAGGTTAATGAACTCTGGCAACTCTCCTATGTGTATAGTTCCAACTTTTATTATTTGTTCACTATCTAACTACACGAGGTTTATAATTTTGAATTACCTTATTTACCCATTCAAACGCAGCTCTCCTATGTGTATAGTTCCAACTTTTATTATTTGTTCACTATCTAACTACATGAGGTTTATAATTTTGAATTACCTTATTTACCCATTCAAACGCAGAGCATAAGATTTGAAAAAACTATGTGACCTTATTCGGCCTTGGGTGGAATCTGCGTAATATAGCCTGTTCATATGTATTTTCTTGAAGCTGAAATGCTGACACAATCTATGTATGACAAGACATTACTATACAAAGTTGATGGAAATGAAAAATCTTTCAAAACACAAGTTGAGCGCCAAAAATATGATGGCAGAGATATGGTTCCTACGCTATATGAGCCTAGTGAAAAAAAACAAACGAAGCATCATGGGAATGAAATTGAGCAACATACATCAAAGCGAAAGCCAGCAAATAAAGCTTCCTGGAAAATCAAAGTCTAGCTCAGGCTTGTTCAAGTTCAAGAAGCTAAAATTGCCAATCCCGAACTTTCAATTAGTAGGACAAAATCATGGAAAGGACTCATTCATCATGGAATGGCCCCAGGTGGCTTCTTGAATTTGCTGGAGAGGCTAGACTATGAACAATGGTCAACCATAATGAAGACAGGATTTGGAGGAATTATAGCCGTGAAAACTACATTGATTCCTAAACGATTAGCTAGATGGTTGCTAAAGAAGTATGACCTATGGGACACCTTGCTGAACCTCGCCAATGGTAAAGTACTAATATATGAAGATGTGCAAGCCACTTTAGATTTATCAATGGGACCACTTGAAGTAAGTGAAGGAAAAAATTCAGAAAGTGACACAAAGTATGCAATATTCGCTTAGAGCAATGGTGATGAAGATGGAATATTGAAAGAGGAGGACCACCGTTTGGAAGTATGGAGTATGCCACCATAGAACATGGTGGTCATGGTCCTGAGTTCATAATAAATTTCATCATATATGTCATATCAACTTGCATTATTGGAAATGCAAATGACACTTGTCAATTTCGTGTGCTAAAGTATTTGCGTAGTGTGAATGAAATACATATTAAAACTAGTGTGCATATGGATCAAATGTCTCAATAATGAAGTAATTAATGGAAGGGCGACGAAAGCAAATTCTTCATAGGTCCATTGTTGTCCCTAATGGTAAGGATATTTTGTCACATCATTGCGTTAATGTGCACCCAAATATTATATATAGTTTTTCGGTTGAAAAGAATGAATCATAATATATATAATGTTATATTATCTCAGTTGTTTTACTTAGATAGAGTGGAGTTCAAAGCTGACAAAGCAGAGAGGTGGTTCCCAAGTACTGCAATAAATTAGCCAACTTCAAAGGTGAAAAAAAGATACAAAGATGAACAATTACTTGGAGGATATGGAAGGGGTAGAATAATAGAGAGGCTTAACTATCAAAATGTCGCATGCTTAGCTGAAGTAGACTTGCAACAATACCTCAATGAATTGGATGGGTGGATGGGGAACAAGATCAACAAGGAGTATCTGCTGAACCTTCCACACAGCTGCAGCTAAAGAGCGACAATGTCCATATTGTCCACTTTGCAAAGGAAAATTTCAAGGCATTGTACCTGTCCATAATGTGCCAACGGACGTAAATTTCACACCTCCCTTATTAATTACGTTAAGGGATTTATGAACAGAGCGATTTGCATTAATGTGAATCATACAATCTTAAAATATAACTTTCCAGAAGCTTCCTACAATCTTGAAAGAGAAGAATCATCACTTCAAAACGAAACTCCTGTTGCTACTAGCTGCTAAATGTCTACAATATGAACACTGTTGCAAACCCCCCCGCCCCCCCCCCCCCCCAAAAAAAAGGAAGAAAAAAATTGAGCAACCATACAATATGACATTAAAAAAAATGGAATCAATACAAAGAAAATAAAACCTTAATTTTTCTATAATCGTTATATTTTTTGGCCTGTATGTTTACAGTCCCTCCCTTTTCTGCTCCATAACTAAGTGTGTTCGATTACAGCACACAGTAGGCTCCATGCTGGAAAAATAGAACTTGTTTTTTCGCAAATTACATGAGACAAGAATCAGAAAAGGCAATATGTACATAGGGCCATACATAAGATACAATGTCAATCCTGTATAATCTGTTACTAGAAATATTATAACATCATTCATTAATAATAAAAACATGTGCTTTCCAAAGAGAGGCATTAATTGGATACGAAGCTATACTGTAACATAGTAAATCAAAGAACCTTTCATGACACATTGTGGATCGAAATGGTGTTGTGTTATTGCTTTTCGTCCCAGATTTGACCCAGTAGCATACTGAGATGGTGCCCTTATGAATCAAACTATTCTCCACTTGAGACCATGGTTCCATTAACAGGTGGCTGTGTTTCTAGGACACCACTTAAACAATGAATATGTGGCTTCAACTATTCACTGCCCTTAAAAAATAGAAACGATGGGCTAGTCTTAGCTTGCAAAGTATTCATGGAGGCCATAAAAAGAAGCCAGCTATTTAGAAGCTGTAAACATAGAATCAGCCTCCATAAGAGTGGGGAACATCCCAAGAGAAAGTTCAGCTTCAACTGACATTAAAGCTAATCACTCTCCCTAATTCATAGTGTAAATTATACATTCATATCACAACATTTGGTCCATGTCTGAGTATAAGAAACCTACACTTATGTGCTATAAATTTTAATACTTTATTTATGTAAATATCTTGAAAACAACCAACCCCCTGAGAACCTATCTAGGTTAGTAACACATGTCAGATTCTAACCTCAGGTAATCTTACTGCAAAACACTTGATATAATCTCTACCAAGATTCTAGACAATGCTATCTAGGAGATAAAGTGATGGTAGCTTCTGTACACTAGGTAGCTGCAAATCAAGAGAAATATTGATATTAAAACAAAATCATAAAGATAGATATGCATATTAGAAATTATTGCAATAGCAATAGGGTGAGCATTTTACATTAATCTACCTCCTAAAATTTAAAGTTAAAGAGATGTTTCTTAAACTCTTTCAGTTGCAAAGTAGATAATAATCGTAGGATCACACATATAACAATAAAAATGGACATAAAACTTCTTTAGCTTACATTATACTTATGACCCTAGAGGAAAGAAGAAAAGTTCATATATTGTACTCCTGGAGCGTTTTCATCTAGAAGTACAGATCAACTTGTACTTCTAGGGCCTGTTCTTTTCGTAGGTAAATGGGGGTGGGTAAAATGTTGAAGTGGGTTGAGGTTGGTAGAGGTGGGTTGAAGTTGGTATTTTTTTTTTTTTTGAGGTGGATTGAAGTAGGTTGAAGTGGGTTGAAATTGATTGAAGCGGGTTGAAGTTGGTTGAAGTGAGTTAAAGTAGATTGAAGTTGATGTATTTTTTTTTGTGGTGGGTTGAGGTGGGTTAAACTAATGAGAATGTAATTATGTGTGATAATTTATGAAGTTATTACAATTTTTAGTGCATTTTTTCGCTGAATGGTAATTTCACAATTTTGTAACTATTTTTCTGCAAGTTGCAGGCCGGCACAACTTGTCAATTATTTTTAACGATTTGGGTTACAAAATTTATTGATGACAACTTTTTATATACGTGCCTTTTTTTCCATGGGTAAATTTGAAAATATCAACCTAACCCACTTCAAACAACTTCAACCCACTTCCACTATCAACTAAAGTTCAATTTACGACATTAAAAAAATTCAACCTACTTCAATTGACCTCAACCTACTTCAACCAACTTCAACCTACTTCAACCCACCTCACCCTTTTACCCGCCCCAATTTACGGATGACAATAACAGGCCCATATTCGAAAAATTCAGATGTAACAAAAGAAAATAGTATGATCGTAAGTGTTACAAAATATATCAGCAATATAGATTTGTTGTTAATTTTTAAATGTAGGAGTTGGCTGAAAATATAACATTAGCTTTTTGTAATTTTATAAAATACGAAGAATTAGGTTGTGGAAAATAATAAAAATATGATGTAATTTGAAAAGCATGTGACAGCAAAATATGATGATGATAATTTGAAAATTAAAATGGAATCGTATCTAATCAATACTGCCTAATGCATCATGATAATCAGCAAAATGAAATCGTATTTAGTCAATTCAAAAATACTAACCTCAACCCATTTCAACCTCCTTTCATTAGTTTAACCAAGTTTAATTTATCACATCAACAAAATTCAATCAACTTCAATGTACTTCAACCCACCTCAACTTATTTCAACATACCTTAACTTACTTCACCCTTTTACCCATCCCAAATTACTTATAAATTTCCACCATTTTCAAATCATACCACTTTGCAAAAATAATTAAATCTCACATGACACTTTACAAATTATTAAATTTATGAAGGGGTGAATTGAAATTGATCAAAGTGAATTAATGTAGGTTGAAATTGGTAAATCTAAAATGACCTACAAATAGAACTGGGCCCTAGTCTAAGAGAAAAAATGCAACCAAAAAGCAATAGCCTGCCCATCGTGTGCTGACGTCATACATAGGCCACTCTGCACCTCATATTAAATAATTGAACACTAAAGGCCTGTTCTTTTCGTGGGTCAATCCAATTTTACACACTTCAACCTACTTCAACCCA